>OY978223.1:4261027-4746025 GCA_963854785.1 Vaccinium vitis-idaea | reverse complement strand
TGAAAATAATTTTAAACGGTTGAGATTATGCGGACCCACTTTTGAACTGCATTCAAGCCACATTTTCCTTTTGTTACTCTATTAGCACCTTTTGAGGCCCACACACTAGGCCTTTTATTGTTTCTCACTTGTTTGATACACAAAGTCTCGTGCTCATGCCTTTTTTTTCCCGCTAATTTTTTGTTGTTGCTTACGTTGTAAGATTAGTACTATGTAATAATGGAGTTGAACTAAAAATTGTTGGATGGAAGTCTAATTATCTAAACAAGGTGGGGACTAAAATTAATGTGAGTGTGTTTTGATAGTAGTATGATTTTATTGATTGTTTTGAGTCCCAACTTTATTTATGTCCTGGTTTAATACCCTCACAAAATGTGTTGCCAGGAGCAAATACATGTTCGCACATGCTCCATAATTCTAGCACCAAGACCTTGAGTCTCCATACAAGATTGTTGAAAAATCCTCATTCCTCCGCAATTCCCGAACTGTTATTTCAACCGAAGCATAGTCAATCATGACTGGAAAACAACCCCACACCGCTGCTAGACCCAACACCCAGAAACCAAACCGCCGCCAATGAAGCCACCTTTGGCCCAACCGACCACCTGCACCTCCACTGGCCGTTAGGCCCAAAACCGTGAACATCCAGCAATGAAGCACTCAAAACACACACTCACACTATATGAACCACTCAACCAAGTTAACCTAACAGAACATATGTTCAATTTCAATTTGTGTACACTAATCGAGCTGATCTCAAAGGAACTGTTCCGATGAAAGGTGAATTCGCGAATAAAAAGAGGGAGAAGGGTACCCTGCTGTGCTCGTCCGGAGCTCAAAAACATGATCCGAATCATTTACTTTTCAAAAACTCAACAAATGAAGAGAAGAAGACCTGATGGAAGACAACAAATGGACTTCTCAAAAAATTGCTGAAGATACATTATTTGTTGCTGAAAAAGTGTACCTCTGTTACAATAATCCAAGCAAATTGCCTGTACACCCTTTCCTTTTTCCCCTTCCTCTTAACCTTTCACTTAATTCCCTTCCCCTACCCACAAATAGGTTGACAAAACTGCAAAATTCCATATATCTACGTAACCAAAAATAGAAAAGGGCAAAAAATAACAAACAATAAGTTTCACTGCTCAACCCCTTGCCACCTTCAACTTACCTTATACCCAAAAAACAAAGAACATGATACTACTATTAAACTCTTGTATTTACTTAATAGCATAAGAACGAGTGCACACAGTCTCAAGCGCCTCCGTAAATAAGCCAGAAAAACTGGTCAAAGCTTGGAAAACACCCGGCAATCCCGTCTGAATGTTATTCAGTGTCATCGCTCTCGTCACCTCTACCGCCTTGGAATGCCTCATCATCTCGTCTTCCACTCGCCTTCTGCAAGCTGCTAGCTCAGATTTCTTCTCAGCAAGCGGGTCCCGCGCATCCAACGCGTGCCCGGTATCCGGTCCGGAATTAGGAAGCCCAATACCCACCATAGAGTAAGAATTGTAATATTTCTTCTCTATGTTCCTTAGAGATGAGGACTTCTTCTCGAGCTCTTTCGATGCGGTTTCGGTCCTTTTCTTAATCTTGATCTCCTCTGTCTGTTTCAAAGAGATCGAGTGGACGACGTTAATGAAGCTCTTGATGGCTTCGGAGGCTACTGTGTCAGGGACGCGATCAAGGGCGAGCTTCCACTCGTCACAAAAGCCAAATGCGTCAGATGGGTCCCGGTAGTTGCCATTAGTTGGTTCATTGTTGACTGGGAGAAGGCTTAATTGGAACCATCCGTGGAGGGAAAGAATGAATTCACGTTGGAATCTTATGAGGCGGCAGAAACTGGAATGCCAGGCGGAGATGGCCGATTCAAGGTCACGAGTGGCTTGGCGGTGAAGGTCAGAGGTGGACTCGCCCTTGGTTGATCGGTTAACAAGGCCCCGAACTTGCTGCACAACGTGGTTCTGGACTTCATGGAACTGGTTCATCGATTTCCACATGTACATGAACCTGCAACATTACTTCACTGTTGTGAATCTGGCTATCTGATATAAGCTAACAGAACAATAATATCACAACATGTTAAGCATAAACCAAAAGAAATTCGAATCTTCTGGATGATATTTAAGGGCACTAGGCTATCAGCTCTCCTGGTCGTCAATTGTGCAACAGGGTATGTTCTGCCAAGGGATACGTATTTCACTAAACTAAAAAGGACTTGTTCATAAGTGGAATAATCAGGCTTTACAAGCAGCTTAACCGAACTAAACATTACCACCCTCAATGAAATTTTTGAAATTTCTTTCGTTGTATGTTTCCTGATTCCTGTATTTAATTATTTTGTCTTGTCTTATCTTAAAACTAACACATAAACGCGTTAACTACCCATAAAAGCCTAATTACAGGGTCTAAAAATCTCCTGCAGTACTCAACAGTTGATCAATCCTGCTTTTTACCTTAATGATGAGTCAGTAAGCCACAGGTACAGGTCCTAAGATCATACTAAGTACTAAATAACCAATTAAACGACTTTGAGCATGAGTCATGGTCAGCACAACAAAGGGTCCTACTACAGTTAAAGCCAATATACCTAACTCTCAATCCAGCAATTACTTTCCGCACATGTTGTGGCCAGCAATATACCTAACTCTGAATATATGACTCATGATATGATCTGAAGTTTAGTGAACTGATAAAATGTCCCCATGAAGACCATATTCGCAAACTGAAGAATGGAGGTGATCTGTGCAGTGTGTCACCATACACTATGTGATATAAATAGTGTTTTGCAATATAAGGATATCGTAAGAGAAATCACTACTTACCCGTGACAAAGTTCGACAAGCTCAGGGACAAGTTCAGTGTCCCTTAGGCCAATGATGGCGGATGAGGTGGTGGAAGCAGCTTGAGATGTTACCACAATTAGTGACTGTAACCTCTTTATTGATGCCTTAGTCTTGTCCAACTTAGCTTCTTGACCCCCTCTGTACTCCTGGTTCTGTAGGGCAGCCAACTTCTTTTCATGCTCAATTTTCACACCCTCTCTAGCCTACATTTTTTATTGTCAAGTAAAGCCAGAATTAACATTCATCAACCACAAAGTAAAAGCTCAACAGAATTAAATGCAGGAAGTAAAACCTATCTTAAATAGAACACTCCAATTAAAACCAGCCAGCTACTTGTTGACTTCTTGTCAATTAAAACCAGCTACTTGTGGAGTTACACTCCATAATAAAGTTGCATGCCAATTGCCGGCAAAACCCAACAAGACCAAAGTAGGAAAAGAGGGAAACAACAATTATAGCAGTCAGTTGCAGAAAGATTTTTTATCTTCCAAAGTTACTGTCATTAAATGGGCACTTTTCAAAATTTGGCGTTGCCAATCCAGAACCACATAATAAGTGAGATACAATAAAATTAAAATTTTATTTATCCTCATTAAATGGGCACTTTTGATTTTCATTTTACCATTTAAAAATTACATCTCCAAAACAAGTACTACCATCCCAAAAATAGACGTGAGTCCATCCGAACTGTCTATTTCGACAATCAATGATTCAAATATGTTTGTTAACTCTTACACGCAAGGGTATACTTTTATGGTACGAGTGCTTATGCTAATCCGAACCATCAATTGTGAAGTTGGATGATTGGATCGGGGGCACTACAAGCCCGTAGTGTCCCAAAGCACTACAGGGACCCAAACCCCCTAAAATGTTCAACAGTTTGCCCCACTCTATCATCTTAGAGATCAGCACAGGGGACAACGGGTAGGCTTGCTACACCATCAAGGCATCAACAGTCACCAAGGGCATTTGCGTCATTTTAGAATAGCAAAGAATCCAAACAGCACATGACAGTTGCTGCTGGAAAGATACTTTACCAGGTCAATGGTGCAATCCTTCAAAGTTCAAAACCCACAAAGATTTTCCCCTAATAGACAACAACGTCACTCTATGATTCCCAATTCCCACCACCTTTTGGGGACATTTCCGTCATTCAACAGCACTGCGGCAAACCAACGCTACCCAATGTGGTGGGAAATCTCTTGTGCCCATAAATGCAAATCAAAATTTGATCCAAAATTAAATAGGACAACAATTGCGATAAACCGAAAAGATTAGTGGCACCTTTACTTCCTCGTAGAGTTTCTTCTCCCAAGCCAATAACCTTTCCAGAGTAGAACACAGACTCTTTGGACCGTCTGGTACGTCAAGTGAACCCGGTTCGAACCGGTACTTAACTGCCAATGGGGGCTTCGAAGTCCAGCTGGAGCTCAAATTACTGAACACCCCACTCGAATGATACACCGTCTCTGCAACACAAAAAAATCCCCCAAAAACAATCTCACAACAAATTCAGAAACCCTAATTGCCCGCAAAAATGGAAAACAAAACCATAATTGATACACAGCGAAATTCACATTTCCTACAGGATCAATTTCGTTTGCGAGATTTTTTTTTATATTTTAATATATATCGTGAGTTTTTACTTTCTCTAGACTCTGACTCTGGGTTTAACGAAATGTTAATAAAAAAAATGTAAATTAAAATTAAAAAAAAAACCGAAAAAATAGCGAAAAGCAGTGATAATTTTGGAAGAACTGGCCATACTCTTCAAGTTTGTGAAACTCCGATCCAACTGAGCCCGCCCAGTCTCCAGCATCACAGACACTTGCTCGCCGGCTTCAGCCGCTTTATCGAAGTATTCCTTAATCGCCGCCACAATTTCCGCCAGATCACGATGCCTCACCACCATCCTCATGTCAGAGATCTCACTTCCACCTCCTCCGCCGCCGCCGCCGTAATTCCATCTCGCAGAAGATCCAGCATCCTCAGACTTCTCGGTCTTACTCATCTTCTCGTACCTCGCCGCCGCAGCCGCCGCCTGCGGCGGCGGCATAGGTTTCGCTTCGTTATGCACGGATGATCCGAAATTCGAACGCGACCCAACCTCAGATCTATCGCCGAAGTTTCCTTCTTCTTCTGAAGACGACGTCGTCGAGTTGTAATGGTCGTCCCATTCGCTGTACTGAACCTCCTCTCTCTCCGTCTCTTCTTCTTCATCGTCCGCGTGGATGTGGTGCTGGTGGTGTTTTTGGTACTTATCAGAATACGTTGAGGCTTTTTCGTCATCGTTGTTAAGCCGGTCGTGTTGTTTACTGTACTGGTACTTCTGGTAATCACCAGAATAAGTCGAGGCTTTGTCGTAATGGTGGTCGATCTGTTGTTCGTGTGGTTTAGTACTGTGGAAGTGCTTCTGGTAATTATCAGAGTACATCGATGCCTTATCGTCGTCGTCGTCGTGTGGTTTGTTACTGTAGTCGTCGTGGTGGTTATTTCGCCGTTGAAAGTATTCTGAGTCAGGAGGAGACGGAGGGTAGAAATTTTCCCAATCCCAGACAGATGAAGCCTGAGAGGGAGTACCCGAATAGGTAGAATTAGCATTAGCGTTGTAGGTATAATTATTAGGTTGGAAATTGTGTGATCGAAAGGAATTGGAAGGGCTGGATTCGGATAAAATGTGGGGCAGTTTAATGGTCGGTTTGTGGTGGCGGCGAGAGGGAGGACGAGGGATAATGGGCGACGGAGCGAAGGCGGGAGGCGGCGGAGGAGGGTGGACGGAGGAGGGAGGAGGGGAGGGGATGACACGAGGAGGGGGAGGAGAGGGAGTGACACGCGGAGGGGGAGGGATGGTGGTGGAGGAGGAGAGAGAGGAGGGGGTGCGGAGGAGGACGGCGGGGGTGTGATCGGAGACGGATAGTGGTTCGCCGGCGGCGAAAGCGGAGAGGGAGGAGCCGGTTAGGCGGAGGAAGCGGCAGTAGTCGGAGTGGGCAGCGGCGAGGTGGTGGCGGGCGTAGACGGCGTCTTTCATGTAGCGACGGCGGTTCTTGCAGCGGCGGACCGTGTCCTCGTTGTCTAGCTTTGACGCCGTGCATCCCATCGTCGCTGTATCACTGTTTTCGCTAGAGAGAGAGTAGAGAGAGAGAGAGAGAGAGAGTGGTACTACATGGACTGGTGATGTCGAATCGACCTTTGACACATTTTGTCACTCTCTCCACTCTCTTAACTGAACTAGTAGATATACTGTATTTTTTTTTTTTTAAGGTCTTCTTCTTTTTTTTTAACTAGAATCTTTTGAAATTGATAGCAGTAGTTGTTTATTGTTTAGATTTTTTTTTGTTTGGTGGTCGGGTGCTCGGATCAACTTGCACACACCTCAATTAAATTTCCTTTTCAATTCAAAAGGGACATTCATGTTGAAATTAGGAAATTCAATCATCCACAAGGGAAACTCTTGTCTCTTGCAACCTAGCCCTAGAACTTGTCATGTTTCAAATTTCAAAAATGATACATACACTTCCCCACATACACTCCCAACCACACCCTCTCTCACATGGGGTGTGGGGCTCACATGAGGCCCACATGTGAGCCCCACACCCCATGTGAGAGAGGGTGTGGTTGGGAGTGTATGTGGGGGTGTGTATGTATCAGGATTCTTCAAATTTAGAATGTCCTTACCACTTGAGTTACCAATGGTCCAATTGTAGCCTTTTTTTTTTTTTGTGTCATTCGTCATTTCTAATCTATTACTACATGGGAAAAGGGGAATGAGACTCGAAATCGAGGGGTCTGTAGTGAGTAATCACGACCGTCCATTGGGAATCAACAGTCTTAATTATCTTACATAAAACATAAGTGTCTTACATAAACGATAATTGCCTTTAATCGGGATCGTTGATTGCTGAACGGATGACCTTAATTGCTCACTACAGGGGTGTAGTGATTACTACAAGCCCCCCGAATTCGACTCAGAATCAACCCCAAGATGCAGTTATGAGTATCCAAAAGCTCTGTCGCATGAGCTAGCCACTGCTTGTAAGTTACCAATTGCAGCTTATTGTTGGATTTTTGTAATAATATACCGCGTGATTTTAGAAATCTTGTCTCGGTTTGGTAGCCACGCTTGAACCGACCTTTCTGAATTATAGTACGTAGTTTTTTTGTTTTTGTTTTTGGGTATGTGTCAGTTTTCCTTTGGACTACTTCAATAAAATAAAAGGTGTATTATAGTCAATGGTCGATCATTTTAACTTTTACCTGAACAATAAATTTGGTGGAATCAAATGAGATGGAGAACCGGGTTGGCAGCTTAATTAGGGATTGCATTTTGATTTTGAATAGTAGAATTTTCAATTATAGTTAGAATAGATTATGAATCTGTAAAGTATTTAGGAGATGTGTGCAAAATATGTTTTGTAACAGAGTAGTGTCTGAAAAGATAATGATGAAAATAGATAAGAATAGTTTTTAACCACGTTGGTATTATAATATGTTCATGAATAAACCTTAGATTCATAATTATTTATAGATTTTGTTAATTTGAATTTGCTTTTGTAATTTCACCCCACAAAATCAGGTCCTTATTTGAAAGTCTATTTTTTTTCTACTCAGGAAGTCTTAAATATTACTTTAAGAAATTTACAAGTAATATTATTTTGTGATGGACAGAGAAATATAATCACGACAGAAACAAAATTCTTACAAAATCCCAATATATATATAATCAAATTTTCTAATAAGGACCCCTGGATTTAAGGAAAAATGTAATTTTTTCACTTTTAAAAATTGTTTTTTGGAAAATCCGAACAGTCCAATGTGTTCAAAATATGTTTTCAAGGGTTCACGCAGGAAATCTTCAAAAAAAGAAATACCGGAAAAAGCTTGATCCAAACAGTTTTTCGCAAAAACTGTAAATAATTGTGCCTTTATTATGAAGCGAATATAGAATGAGGGCACCTCGGCTAATACAGTATCCTAAATTTCTTTGATCGGACAAACTTCAAGTAACCCTAAGACGTCAATGCAGGTTTGAATTGAGCTGGCCAAGGTTAGAGTTACACACTATGCTCTGCATTTTTTGCAGGGGAAAAACAAGATTATGAGGACTATTTTAACTAGTAAATGTTTGGTAAAGCCGGAGCAAAGGAATTGCGGGACCCTGTTGTCTCTTGGGAATTGCCGACCTCATTCGGCCGTCCGTTCCGTGGATCAACGACTCATATCTAAGTGCATTCGCACCGTTCATTGTTTGATGCAATCCGAACGGTTGATACACAAAACAAAAGAGTTGACAGATTTGCCGATCCCAAGGAACAGCAGGCCCCCGGGTCCGGTGCAAAGAGCCATTACAAATTTACAATCTGGTGCCAATAAAGTTTTATTAATGGTCAAGTTTTAATGGAGAATGTTTGGTAAAGGGTCAATAAAAGAGGCTTTTATTGCCTTGCTTTTATCTTCATTGTGCCCCTACAGGACTTCTGTAGTCAAGTTTTTAGAGGGCTGTTTGCCTGATTTGTTTGGAGGGAATGGTGTCCAAATAACGGAACCGGGGAGGTGCTGCGCAGCCCCGTGCTGCGTAGCGTGCTATGCGGCCTATTTCAGCATCGTTCCGGTACTGTTTCGACAATCGGAGACGTCCACTGTGTAGAGCTCGCCGAGTACTACAAGTGCACCAAAAATCAAGTCGATCGGATATCGTTAAGTACCTCATCGGAACACAAATAAGTTGAAAAAAATTGGAACACACATGTCTTGACACATTAAATGAAAACCATTGAAACCATTCTTTTCAACATATTTGTGTTCCGATGAGGCACTTAACTATATCGGATTGAGTTGATTTTTGGAACACTTATAGTAATTGACGAGTTCTACGCGGTGGACGTCTCCGATCGTCGGAACGGTACCGGCGCGGCGCAGTAATAGGCCCGCACAGCACGCTACGCAGCACCCCCTATTTTCCCAAATAACACAACAAAAATTATTCCATATACATAGCACCTAATTCATGGGTTCCTGTTTTCTACGAAAAGCAAAATTGAATAAAGAAAGAATTGGGGGGAGGTGAAAGTAGAGGGGGAAAAGTGATGGAAAATGGTGAAAGGGAGTGAAAAAAGTGATGGAAAATGGTGAATGGCCTTTCTTTCTTCCTACTGTCTAACTGGACCCAACAAACCCACATCACAACTTTTTCCTGTTTTTCTCCTCCTCTCTCTTTCCTTGTCATGTGTGCTTTTAAGGAGCAATTTTTGGGTGCCGGACAGGCACCACGTGTCCGTACTCGAGCATCCATCTCGACTGTTCAAAATATTTTTAGACGATCCCGTTTTAAAAGAGAAAAAGAGGAGAAAGAGGGAATGAATCTGGGCCGTCCAAAACTATTTTGGACGGTCGGATTGAGTGCCGGGCGGGAGGTGCCGCCCAGCACCCAAATTTGTTTTGCTTTTTAGAATTTGGCTTTCAAATTGGATTAAAAAGTGTACCGGTGAGAAAAGGCCATGGCCCCTTTTTCTAATTCCATCTTCAACCACACATGTAGTAGCATATTTTGCACATATACATGTACACCTTGGGTAAGAATCAAATACACGTATCCAAAACACCCATCATGGATACGCCCGTCGTCGCAAATCATACGATGATGTTTTGCTCCGTTCATTTTATAGGTCTTTACATGATCATTGATGATAAAAAAAATAAAAAAAATTTTAAATTTATTATTTTCGTCAAAGTTGTGTAATTACGATTGTCGGATCAATCCGAGATGAAAAATATACATTGAAATCAACACTGGACGAATAAGATAATTTGTGTTTACTAAGGGCCGAGTATCAGATGCGTTTGTTTTGAATTTTTAAAGATGACGCTATCCACATAAATATTCCAAAGTGCATAAAAACAACACTCAGTTGAGCCACCAAAAGCCAAAACCTAATGGAAAAAAAACTATTGAACCATTTGGAGTGGTCCAAACTCAAAAAACCCTATTCACATGGGAAATCATTTTTAAAAAGTGAAAAATGGGTCTTGAGGCTTCTACAAGTGTCAAAAGAAGAGCACATAATGTTTTTGGTAATGAAGAGTGTCCTGGTGAACCGGACTAATATCTCCGGCGGTCCGGCCCCCCAACAACTCTTTTCACACGTTTGCATGAGGTGAGATGACTCCGACGAAAAATCGATACGAGGAGAACTAACCCTGCGACCTTAGAGTGGTAAGTCCAGCTGAGACAAGTCGATTAACCACTATGACAACCTATTGGAGTTAGCACCCATTAATTTCTCAGCTCAAAATCAGGTTCTACTTTCTACCTCAACGTAATAGCCATTATGTCATATTTTATAAACTCATATAGGATTTGATTTCAGGTTGGAAACTGAAACTGGATCCTGATGCCAAATTATGCCAAATGATAAATAAAACATAATAAACCAGAAGAAGAAAAAAAAGTGAGAAAAATGGACTCCCTGATAACTACCTCGAGAAATTTACTGTAAGCAAGAGCCTTGTACACTCCGAGCAATCAACGGCTCATATTCGCAAATAAATATGGATGACTCAGATTTTTTTAGGGTGAGATGGAATCCAAGCCGTTGACTGCTCGGATGGACGAAACAAGGAGTTGGAACAAGGAATTCAGGACAACCGACAGCGGATCTGCAACCTCCGAAGATCGCTTAACAAGATTGCAATGATCATGAAAAGGGAACAATAACGGCCTGGAATGATCATTAAAATGGGCAAGTGTTTGTCAATAATTACATACTTCCACCACAGATGCAAAAGCATGTAGAGTGGAGTGGGGAGAGAGAGAAAGGTGCAAGAGGTCTAATAATTCGGGGTGATTTGAAACACCGCGTGGTTGTGCTCTGAGATTACTGATTAATTACAATTATCTAATTATATAGTGCTATTGGAGCACAACCATGTGGTGCTCTGAGACACATTAGCACCACACGTTCTTATGGGACAAATGATTAAGTGTATGGACCCCATGTAAATGTGTGGTGCTGAAGTGATCTAGAGCTCAACGTGGCCATGCTCCGAGACTACTGAATAGCTTTAAATCAAACATAATAGGAGCTGATTTTTTAGAGAGATACTTAAAAAGTTATTTTAAATAAATTGAGCAATTCCGATCATTTGTGTGAAATCCTGAATGGGGTCTCACAAACTCCAGTGTACATTTGGTGTGCACCAAATGGTGTACCCATAGTTTTAATCTTTAGGGGTGTTTGGATACCTCCTTATTCCATTTTGATTTTCCCATTTTCATGTTTTAGGTGTTTGGCTTACCTCACCCAAAATGAGTTCTCCTATAATGTATTTTCATTTTTTGAGTTTAGAGAACAAAAGCAAGAAGATGAGCCTTTTGACTTCTATAGGGCGGCATTCCACTCAACGGCTTAGATTTTATCTTAGCAATGAATAACTTGGATCTGCAAAGTGGTGAAATAAAATCAAGACCGTTAAAAGCACATCCGAGGACTCCGATACCGCCATACAGGTCTCTTTTTTCCTCCCAACCACCCTTTTGTATTACTAGTAGTATCCAAGTACGGCGAAGTACTATTCACCATGGGGAAGTATAAAAGACAAAATCGTTGTTTAACCACCACCAGGCCCTTCAAAAAAACTAAACAAATCAGAAGCTCTCTCTCCAAAACTGTCCGTAGCAGAAGGCCAGAACTATGCCCCGGATATCCTGACCCAAAGAGGAAGCCTAAAGCTGCACCAAAATTACTTGTATACAGGTAATGTAGCTGTTATATTTTTTGGGGTTTTCTCAGCATCCAAACAGATCCTAAAAAGGGTAGAAAGAAAACGAGAGATGGCATTGGGGGCTGCAATCCAAAGCAGGAATAATGGAAGTGTATTTTTCTCCTAAAAAGGATCAGAAAGGGGTACCCCTAATTCTTGGTCCCACTAAGATTAATCCATTTGTCAGTATTTTTAGTATCCAGATCCTCCAATGGTGGGTGTGGCATTTTTCATTTTTCAAGGGGTCCATTTTTGCTTCTTTTAATAACCTTAATGTGTCCTTGTGCCAGAGGTTTGATATCCAAGATAGTGAAGCAGGAAACAGGGGGTCCAAATTATCAACAACATAAAAATAGGGGTCCTATAACTTTAATAGCCTATAGCACAGATACAAATTCATTGGTTGGAATATGCATATTGCATACCATAGCAAGGTCATGTCAATAAAGAAACAACACTAATCCTTAAGAAGCAAGCATTTGTAACATCACCTACAATAATTACTAAACTTATGCTGTTTATGCAACCAATAGTTTCAGTAGGGTTTAAATTCCGTGCGCGGCGGTGGAACCATAGGGTTTCCGCCACTTGTGTGTCTATTCTTGTAATCTAAATAGTTCATCTTATAGGTCCTTACAGTAATATATTCACGCCAAAAATTAGCTAGATTGGACATCAACAGGTAATCAACGGTCTGATTGTGTCAATAATTTTGAAGTTTAAAGGTCCATTAACGTTCATTTTATAAACCATAATTCAATTTTTGATATAGCTATCGATGTCTGATAAAACTAATTTTTTACGTGAATATACTACTCCGCAGTCCATACCAGATGAACAATTATAATTACTATAATAAACGCACAGTGGAGTCCACAATAGCAGTGGCGAAAAACCCACAGTTTCCACTACCAGCGGAAAGAATTTAAACTCTTTTCATTAACAAGGCCATTTCAGCTGTTATGAAGTACGAATCATGATAGTAGAATGTCCTTCAAAATGGTTGAATTATTTTGCATATATACCAATCCTATGACATTCTGATGAAAAGATAAAACAGAAAGGACACCCTGGTTGGGGGTTGGAAAAGTATAAGAACAGAGAAAATAATTCAAAGGGAACAGCCAAGAATTTTTTTATTTATTTCTAAATCCAGAAAGATTAGGACCCCACAAGCAAGATGACACAACTTTGTGATGTGGGGGTCCTACCACGTTTTCTTTGCAAAACAGCTAGCAAAAGGAAAAAGACTTAAACCTTATAGTCTAACAACACACAGATACATCCAGACAGATTCATCATTCTTTTGAAAACTTAGCTACCACTAGTAACTACCAGTGAAGATACACTCTTCTGCACCTGACTCCTCTTGATTTGTGCTCATGCTATTCACGTACTCCCAGCAATATAAATTCACTTGGTAAAATAGTTGAGGAAAAGTTGTGAGCTCAAGCTTTCACAGGGATGCCGCCTAGCGGCTGCCGGTCTCGGGCTGGTCGCTCGGGAAACCAAAATCCTCAAACAAGCCCTGAAAAGAATTAACAAACTAGAGTGAGGTGGAAGCGAACAATAATGCTGTAGCATCAGCTGGTTTGAGAGAGAGAGAGAGAGAGAGAAGTACCATGGAGTCATTTACAGCACAAACCACACAATAGTGCTCCTGAAAAAATCAGCATTTCCAGAGAATAATAGATCACATAAATTTATACCAAAACTTCTGATGCTCTCATAAAACAAGAAACGCAATTGAAGAATCCGGTTAAGAATTAGTCAGAACTGATGCATAGAGATTCATCGAGGATGTTGGAAGATGAGCAGACAAGACAAGTAGGAAGACAGTCACGAAGTCACTGGTTGGACAGCCAGTTTTGGAGACTGAAACGTACTGTTCAAATCCAAGAACCATCTCAACCCACCACGAACCTCGTTGGACTTCCATGAAGACTTCATTTTCGCCTATGTTTATGTAATTTTTGTCTGTCTAGTGGCAAAGTTAACCTAATTTGTGTTCACAGCATGCCAGAACACGGCAAGAAGTTTGTTGTTACATCAAAAGGAGTAAACCATTTTTTGGTGAGAGCTTAGCATGGATACAGGATGCTAAACTAAATTAGGACCAACACCAATGGAAAAATCAAGAAGTTAATGCAATTTGTTGAACCCGAAAAACTAGTACTTCGTATTCCCTTTCATAGTACATCCGTAAATATTAGACTCATGGAATCAATTTTCAAAAAGTTAAAAGCATATATCATGTCAACTCACCAATGCCTTACGATTTCTATGTTTTTGGCTCCATGGTATTTGTCAGGAAACTAGTGGACCATGGGAACCAGCCCTCAACCACTGGCGTCTAGTGACTCAAATCAAGAAAACATGTCCCCACAGAGGTTCTGCCACCCTAAAAAGTTGGCACAACCTCATACAAGTTCAACTTTAAGTTTCGCACTTTATCAATCAACAGGCATCCAAATCGAGCTTTGGGTGTTCGACTAGGAATTTGATGCCATTGAACAAAGGAAAAACATCAAGATACTTCCTTTTCCCAATCACTTTAGCATATAAATGAAGAATACTTGCCTGCATCATGTGCCACTCCTCAAATTCATCGAACAACTCCAAGCGTTCAATCCTAATCAACAAGAAAATCAAAGATTAGAATACTTGATTGAATATTTCAAAAACTATGTTCAGCTTCCCAACAGAAGTAGACAAATGAGAAAAATCGTATAGAAGATAATTACAAGAAGAATCGCCACTTATTCTCGCACAGAAACACTCTTTTGAACAATAAAAGGTACAGTTCCATTTCATAACCACCAAAGAATGTGATAAAGTTGAAAACTTCTCAAAGAGAAATTTTCTCTTAGGGCCGCAGAAGATACCACTCAAGCTAAAATTTTGTGGTTATGATTAATGTCTAACGAAAATAATATCAACAATTTACTTTCCAATATTTGAAAGAACATCTTCGATTACCTGCGTCTTTCTTGAGCATCAATGAATCGACTATAAACTCTCAACATGTCCCAGGCAACAGCCCTCTGAAAATCCACAAAATCAACATCAAAAAAGGTATTATTTGGAGACTATGTGATAAGAACAATCTAGAGAAAGTTTAAAAGGCAAGGGGAAATCAAAAGAAGCTTAAAAATGACAAAGAGCGCGAAGGGACTCAATTTGGATGGATCAGCTTATTGATATAGGGGCTTTTCTTATTAGAAAAAAGTTCAAACGGAAGCGTCTCGATGCAGAAAATCTGAAGATTCATCAGCCCGCAAAGCCAATACCTAAAAATATAGAGTACACATGTATAGGAGACCTCTCTAGTTCCTTTTTTAGGGAAAACGGTAATCATCCCCAAAACTATTTTTGCAAGGAAAATATCCAAGGCACGCATCAACTATAATTGTTAGTAGCTATTTACTTGCAGGCCTTCCTAGTCCCAATCATATTCTCCACTGCAGATTAGATTGCACAGAACTCCAAATTCTCTGTAGAAGAGATAATATAAAAGACAACTATCCCACTGTTCAGATGATACCTGCCATCCCTGATCAAGGAATAGTTTTTCCTTGGCAAATAAAGTTGGTGTGGCATGAATACCCAATAGTCCACAGCCTCTACTCTGAAATAGAACAGAGAACATCAGAATCTTCCCAAGTGTTAGTAACTTTCAAAGTAAAATAAGTTGAATGAAACTGCTCATACTTATCCAATCATTAACTAGTACTATATGTCACAACAGCATAGTTAATATTGTCATTCAAGAAGTTGCAACCATGCACCACAGAGAATGTATACCGCAAAATGGTACAAGTATAACCGACAGCTTGTCTTTTCCATTTCTATAAAGTTTCCCATATTTGCATGCAAAATAGCACAAACCAAGGATCTTGATGCCACTTTATTCACTAAGGCAATGATATATTCAGAGGATCAAGCATTATCCAACTAAGGCTCAAAAAATAGCAACATTAAAATTTCCTATAGCACAAAACAAGGATCTTCATGCCATTTTATTCACCCACACTGCAGAACTACCAAAAAGGCACATAACAGAGTAAAAAATATGACTACCCCAAATATATTAGAATGTAGAAATAACCCTACACATTAGAAACAATTAACACGTTACCTCCAAATTTCTGATCATTTGCTGACCAAAAGCATCATCTGGATGAATCTGTTGAGATTGAAACAGCAAAAAGATGTACGGGATCAAAAACCACATAAGCCAGGAGCATGAATGGAAAAAAAGAAAAAGAAACAAATAGAGAAGCAACCGGAGAAATAAACAAAAGACAGAAAGAAAAAACCAAAGGATTCGAAGGCTTTAAGTTTAAAATATGTCCAACCTGCTCGTATAAGAAAAATATAGCCGTGGGAAATGTTTTGGAAGCCCAACCAACTATAGCACGGCTCGAATCTGGATCCAAGTATATCAAAACGCATTCTGCGATTATAAATGTTGGCAGACTGATAACAGCATCAGAGTGAAGCAGCTTAATCATTTCTTTGGCATGTAAGTAGATCAGTCGCTCTCCATCAAATTTCAAGTTAAAAATTAAAAAGATATATATGTAGGACAATATGATTCCCAAACTATAGATATTTAAATTATACCGTAGAAAAAAAAAGAACACTGGAAGAAATGAAGCAAAGAAGATTTATAGAAATGTCAAGTCTAAACAACCCACACATCGCATAACACAAGGGAACTTTACAGGACATTGCGATGGGTTCAAAATGACTGATTAGATACAAAATAAAAAAATAGATGCTCCCATGCACATACCTTGTATCCATATTAGCCAAAGTCATGATCTCATCTAATCTTTGTATATCTCGCAAATCTACAGGGAGCAGTTTGTAATGATCGCCAAGAACTTCTCCTTTCTCTGCAGAGCCAATATCCTTAGTTAGCGCATCAAGTATATGTTATTGATCCTCAGGTGAGGTTTGGCTAAATAAGTTGGCTTAACTTTTTTTTCATCTTTATTTGATTTTTTTTGTCTTTATTTGATTTTTTTTGTCTTTATTTGATTTTTTTTGTCTTTATTTGATTTTTTTTTGCGTTTGTTAGTTTTGCATCGATTTTTTGAGTATTATTGGTTCGTCTCGACGAGAGGATCCAAAAAGGTAAGAGATTATGATTAGAACCCTCAATTTTTTTAATAAAATCGAAAAAAGTGTAAAAAGCTGACTTTTTGGCTTATTTTTGTCTTTATAAAAAAAAAATTAAGCTTCGGTCATAATTTTTTACTTTTTTTATTCCTCTCGCTGAGATGAACCAATAATACACAAAAAGTTGATGCAAAACTAAAAAATGCGAAAAAAAATCAAACAAAGACGAAAAAATAAGCCAGCCAACTTTTTAGAATCCTAATTGCCATTAATTTAACACTTTGGAGATTTAATAGATTCATTGAAACAGTTTTCTCGATGAAGCAGCTTCCTTAACAGCAAAGTGAAACAATGCATTTGAAAGGAAAGTGAAAAACAAGACATTTCAACTTTGAACAGTCAAAGCAATGTATCGCAAATGGAAAGACGGCACACAATATAAATTACCAAAATCGAATTAGCAATTGAGACCAATAATTAAAGACACTCCATTTTAATATAATTTGATGGAAATGAACATTTACATCACCATCTAAAATCCACAAACCCAAACGAGAAGAGAAAGAAGCCAGTATATTTGTGGATCTTTCCACGATAAGCTCCTCCAATGTCAGCAAACATTAGGTCATGTATTGGATTAACAATTATAAGGCCTTTCCATTACAGCATTGCTAAGTATCAACTGTCATGTTTAAACCTTTTGGACATATTTAAATACTAATGAATGAACCCTGAACAAGAAATCATAACCAAATAACCGTATAATTCACAACCAAATTGTGGAGAATGTTTATCCTATGAAATGTCAATGGCACTACTATATCACTTGTGGCAACAAAAGGAAGAAAAAGCATGCGATAAAGGACATTATGGCACGTACATGTTTAATTTTTTTCCATTTCTGTTCGAACTATGTGAATTCAACAATTAAAGAGTTCATAAATGTAGGGCACAAATAGTTTCATTGGAGAAAGTTTTTTGTACCATGGAGAGGTAAAAAATAAATAAAACATTTCCGAAATACTACCAAACACTACGTATTTCCAGTATTGGCTTCATCATAGTGATTACCTTGAGAGATTGATGCTGCTTCACCTACTTTGTCCCTTAACTGTCCACAAGTTTCAATAAGAGCAGCCTTCTTACTTGTAACCTAACAAAATGATGTTCCAGAACTTAGCTTTCTTTCAAGTTGTAACAGCAGGTAACCAATGGTGAATTTAAGCAAATATGTAGTCATAACATATAGTATAACTCAAAAGCTCTGGGTAAATCAGAGCAAAACTTGAAGGAGTATGGGTAATTTGCTTCTTCCACATGGGTATACTCAACACTCACAAAATAACTCTGCACCCTTGTCCCTTACACCACATAATAAGCCGGGCTAGTGTATTGCCCAGAACCCACAAGAAAGTTTTGATGGTTTCAAATTTTCACCTCCTTAAAATCCAGTTCCACGTATAAATGTGGCGCTTTCCCTTCGTCCTGTCAAAGATAATAACAGTATTGGAATTAAACCTGGAGGCCTTAATGCCTTGTATCCCTATGCAAGTTGAGTAAATATGCTTGTCATACGACACAAGTACGTCAGTAAACAAAAAACCAAATCAAGGCACCTGCAACTGAAAAAAGGTTGTATCAAAACCAGCTCCCAGTGACAATATTTGCTTCTTTGTGGGGCCTCTTTCGTCAGTATTCTTTTCACAATCCAGAAACTGATGAAGAAGCTGGCGAAAAGCAGCCCAACGAGCAAAGTAACCTTGTGACAATGTATACAGGGGCGAAAGCAACAAAGCTATGTTAAAACCAAAGGCAACAAAAACTTAGTATGTTGCTTATAATTTTAGAAGCAACTTAACCATACCGCGGTTGATTATTGGAGCTCTTCTCACGGGTCTTCTCACAAACAAATGGACGTAGTCATCTTTCATGTATCCCTTCTTAACACAGGACCTGTTACCAATGAATATGGGAAACACATTAGCATTCCTTAAGGAGAATAAAACTCAAGTTTCAAAGAAGAATCACTGTAACAATAAACATCATATATAAACAGTGTGTTTACAGTAGTACAAATCAATGGCTTCATTTGGTTCTTTTTCCGATAGTAACAGGAAGGTATATAACAACTGAATAAGAGTTGATGGCAAAAAAATTTCTTCTAGTAAGGCCGATCACATTGACAGCAGACAACTGTAGATTAGCATCTCCAGCCCTTACTAAAATTTGAGTAAAAGAATGAGCAAAAGCTTAATTTGGTATGAAGTGCTCCAATGGACAAACACAATGTAAAGACAAATTTGATTAAAAGCTGCATCAATGGCCTAGTTGTGAAGTGTGAAGAGCAAAACAAACCTAAAAAAAATTGAGCCTCCAATGATCTGGTGAAAATTTGGAGTAAAAATCAATTTGATATGAGTTTGACTGGGGTTACTTTAGAGAAGTTATATTCAAAATTTGATTCTGAATCACTTAAAAGAGTAATGCCCAGAGATGCTCTTATTAGTTATTACAACTATTGGAAAATGCTAACCACCGGTAATGTGTAAAAAGTGTCTCGATGTCAGAGAAACTAAAATCCTAACCACAGCCTTTAGGGTGCCGGTAATGTGTAAAAAGTGTCTCGATGTCCGAGAAACTATTGGAAAATGCTAACCACAGCCCTTAGGGCGCCGGTAATGTGTAAAAAGTGTCTCGATGTCCGAGAAACTATTGGAAAATGCTAACCACAGCCCTTAGGGCGCCGGTAATGTGTAAAAAGTGTCTCGATGTCCAAGAAAAGTATATTGAAACCTATGAAACTGTATTGATTCCGGGAAATGTGTAGTAAAATCCCAAATTATTTGGCATTATATGCTATCATCCACTAAAGCAAAAGAAGCGTCGAAGAGGTCATCTTGGGTTACTATCCAACTGCTAAGCAACCGAATTAGAGAGGTTCCACTTTCTCTTCTCTCTAGCACTCTCGGGAGACTATCATGGTTGGTTCCAGAAAGACGGATTGATTTGAGCAAGGCGAAGGACGGCTAATCTCCGTCTAAGCCCGGCGTAAGGTAAGTACTAGTACTATGTTACCCAAGCTTGCATACAACAGAACGAGACCCTTTCATAAGCAGGAGCGGACCCAAGTGTTATCTTTTGGCGCCAGGGCACGCCCCGGTCCCCGGCTTCCCAGTAACCTCTACCTATGCAACTATATTACATGGGAAAATTATTCTCACACCTGTTTTGGCACCCCCCACATTGAGTAATAAGACTTAAAATTTTAGTTGGGTTAGTGATGGAAAGAAAAAAAAGGGACTCCAAAGAAAGAGCTCGTGCGGAAAAGATAATCATTAATCTCCTACTTACAAGAGTGCAATGGTGGCTAATTGAGCTAAGTCATATTGATTTTCGGTTATTCAATTGTACGAGAGCAATGACTGGTGAGTTTATGAAGTTAATAATTTTGTTATGTACATTCGAATTTCGGAACATAATGAAAGTATTCTCAGACTCAGTCTCCACAAGATTAATTTAAAGGATATATGAGACTCAGTTGAAATTAAAATACCCATCTAATGGTTTTTTGTTTTTTTTAGTTTTTGACTTATACTCATCAATTGTTTAATCAAAATGGGTAGAAATTTCATTATAGCTGCGTTTAACAAAATAAACTTAGAATTGTGTTAAGTTTTAGTATGTATAGCATCCATATGAAAATTTTGTTCATGTATCTCAATTACTCAATAGTATAGAATAAAGGGAATTTTTTTGTTCATGTATCTCAATAGTATAGAATAAAGGGAATCACAACTCAATTGTTAATCTGCACTGTGTCGACATGGCTTGCCATTGTTTCCTACTTTCTGAGAAATCAAATGGTAATCTTGGAAATTAACGAAGTTGTGATTGTTTTGTGGAGGAAAGTGAGGGCACAGTCGAACCCGTAAACAAACGTATGATTTATACATGTAAATGCAATTAAGGATGAGTTACACGTACAGTTTGCTGGCGGAAGCGTCGTCGTTGGTGGCTTGAACGGCTGCTCTGTTGCTCCTCGAATCGCCAAGTGGTCTCGCCATTTCTATTAGAGAGAGAGAGAGAGAGAGAGAGAGAGCGAGCTGCAATCGACGAATGAGGACAGAGGAGGAAGGGAATTAGAATTTGGCTGTTTCCAGGAGACTTGTGCGCTGCCCTGGTATCCAGGAGAGAGAAAAAAAAGAAGGGAAAATTCACTTTGACCCCTGTGGTTTGGGTCGGGTGGGGTTACACCCCCTCACATTCCGATATCTGCACATAACCACCACGTGGTTTGTGGACCAATGTGCATAGTGAGCATTTCCATCCAAGATAGAGTAGAATTTTGGTTACACACGCCAATATCAAGATTTTGCACAGAGATCAAAGGCTAAAATACGTTTATGCCGTTACCTTCATCTTCTCCCTCTAACCTAGCTCATACCCTAACCCTAACTTACAAAATCTGTATCGATTACCCAAAAAAAAAAATGGCATTTGTACCAAGTTACCCATATCTCAAATGGGTTAAATATCTACCTGCCCCTTAAACTATCAAAATTAATTTTACTTTCCCCTTCAACTACCAATTGAACTCTCTTTCCCCTTCAACTACCATTTTCTTCTTTATTAAGGACAAATCATGTTTTTCATCCAAAATTTGTGACGGAAACCGTTAACTTTTTTTTTTTTTAACTAATAAAAAAGAGAGAGGGTAATATGGACATTTTGTATACCTACAACAATGAAGCCGACTTGATCAATTTTCAGCACTCTATTTTTATTATTTATTTATTTTGGATTGCTTGTTGGAAGTCATGTAAGAAGTCCTGGTGGATCTCCTTTGAGGGGGGAAAAAAATGTTGCTACATGGGAAGTACTGTAGGAAAAAACCCCGAGTCCTATAGGACCTCTTGGGAATGTTATTCATATTGTACCTAAGCTAAGGCGAGAGAGAGAGAGAGATGGGGGGGGGGGGGGGGGTCATAGGAAGAAAGGATAAACATCTAGATATGCATATTTAAGAGGTGAAAGATATTATTACCCTCGTTGTTAACTTTTCCATCCAAACCTTGTATGGAATGTGTGTAATTGACAAAGTAAGCCATTTTTACATAGTTGAAGGGGCAAGTAAATGAAATTGATAGTTGAAGGGGGAAGTAAATATTTTTGGGATAGTTTAAGGGGCAAGTAGATATTTAACCCTTCTCAAATCTACTCCAAATTCATCTATCTCAACCTCTGTTACTTCTTTTTTTATTTTTTCATAACAAAACCTCTATAATTTCAAACCCAAAACAAAATCACAAAACGGGTTCGATTTGGGTACAACCAAATCGTAACGACACAGAGCGCACCACCAACAGGATGGTTTCGCCTCATCTCATCCAACCCATTTTTACACGGTCCTATTTATGCCTGTGGTGACACACCAAGTTTGCCATTTGATCACCACACAAAACGCAATGGATGATTTGCACAAACCTATTTAACTTCAGACCCAAAACAAATCATAATGGATGATTTGTCCATTTCGTCTTCATCTCTGTACTAAATTGCTGGTAAAAACCCAAACCAACCTTCTTCAATTCCTCTTTCATTCGAAGCATATAATACCTATGTAATCTATACACGCATGCAGAGAAATCCACATAAGAAGCAATAACGAATTTTTGTAATTTTAAACGAATTTAAATTTTCTATAATTTCAAACGAATTTAAATTTTCTATAATTTCAAACGAATTTAAAATTTCTATAATTTTAAACAAATTTAAAATTTCTATAATTTCTCAGAGAGAGAGAGAGGGGGGGGGGGGGGGGGGGAGTGGGTGTATGTATAAACATCGATTTACACAACTGCAAGAAAAACGGTGCTGGATCTGATTGTGTGTCACCAACAGAATATAGAGGGTTGCTTTACAAGGCTGCAAGGCAATAAAGTGAGATGGTTTTGTGGGATAAAGACGAGAGTGAGAGGAAGAAGACGAGAGCAACAAATCATTGTACAAGTTTTGTTAACAGGGTTAGAGGTGCACATTAGTCCACAAACCACACGGTGGTGATAATCAAATAAGAGGGGGTGAAACCGCACCCGACCTAAATCATAGGGGGTCAAACTGATTTTTTCCTAAAAAACAAAGACCAGTAGCAACAAATCAAAGCGCGGTACTTGATTGCAAAGAAAAAGAAAAAGAAAAGAACATTTCAAAAGTCATGGTTCCAAGGAAAGGCAATCAGTGTTCGGACTAAAAGTCAACGGTTCGATTTCGAAACAATCAAATAACTCATGGTTCAGTCCATGATTTATCCACGGATTATTACATTCCATGACATTAAAACAGATTCCAGATTTATGTTCAAATTCAAAGCCCAACAAAAGTTTATACTTTAGAATATGCTGCAAGAACATTACAATCCCGATATTCAAGTACCATTACAATCCCCATTGTTCAGACAAACTAACATCCAGTAAAGAGAGAGGATTTATGTACCAAATTCAAAACCCATCAAGAGTTTAAAGTATGCTGCAAGAACATTACAATCTCGTTATTCAAGTGCCATTACAATATTGATGTGCAAAGCATACTCTTTGATAGATTATGAAGGGAGGTCCATGAATAAGTGGTAAGGCATACTCTTTGATTTGATTTATTGAACAAATTCCTTATTTTGGTTTTATCGATAGCATTGAGATCCACACAATCTTTCGACAATGTATTACGTGTGATCACTTTGAAAATAACACACAATAAAAAACACATGAAAACCATCGCGCTCAACAAACCGAAAATAAAACTCATCCATAAGACACATCCTATTCCTAGCCAAAAAATCTCTAGAAGCCTTCTAGTCAAATTTCCAAAGCCCAAGTCTACTTTGAGATTCTCCTTTTACTTGAACATATGTGTTTTACGTCTCTTAAAGTTTTTGATTCTCTGAATTTCTTTAGCAATTTACAATGTGTTTTTTCAAGGTATTAGTCCCATTTCCACTTAACCATTTATAGAGTTTTTTTTTTTTACAGTACTTACATTAAGAATAATACATATCGATCCCAAAACCCTAGTCTCTCTCTCTCCTCTCAATGTCACCTAACCCTTCCTCTACCTAAAGTCCTAAACACACCCTTCGATCGTTTAGGAATAGATTTTTTATTGGTGAAGTCCAAAAGATGGACATCGAACAAAAACAAGCAGAGCACATCGACTTCTTCGTCAAGCAAGCGTCGGCCCACAATGGCGCTTCCCTAGCAAAAGTCGCCGTTGAGGCCACTTCGCATCCGTCTCTCTTCGCCTTCTCCGAGATTCTAGCCGTCCCCAACGTCCTTGAGGTATATATGTATTAATATGTACTATATTATATATGGGTTCATAAATTTTGACCTAATATTCCATGTATATTTGCTACGATTTCTCTGTAAGGCACTGCTATTGGTTTGTCGATATTGGGCATCTCTAGATGTTCTTAGAATAGAGGAATATTTTGTTTTAGGTTTTTTAATGACATGGTAGTGGTCCTTTACATTTTTTTTTGATTAATAGTTATGTACTGCTTTGGGATTGCCATAACATGTAACTAAGTTGATGCGTGATATGCTAGTTTAGATTGGTTTCTTGTATAACACACGTATGAATGTATGTTCAAATATGTGGTGGGCTGCTTGATCAATTAGATCTTTGTGTTCTGTTTGTCTCACTGTTGCATGGATTATATTTGGTATAGTGGGAGTAGTGGTTTATTCGCAGATGGAAAGTGATCGCAGAATTATGCAAAATATCTGGAGTACCTTCTATGGAAACATAGAGCAACCGAAAAACTTAGTATGTTTGGTATTGGAGCTTGGTGGATTGACTTGGATCATGCAAGTTAAGACCCGTGGTTACTTGAATAAGACATAATGTGTAAATGGAGGTTGTCAATTTTGGTGGATAGGACACTTTGTGGTGGTCGTCGGAGTCCCTGTGGCTTGTATATGGGCAAATTTTATTAGATTGACGATTGATCCTTTCTGTTGCTTACACACTGGGTAGATGCGTTATGCTTTATTGGTGTTTTGAGGGCTGGGTTGTGGTGAAGTTTCATTGTCTTTCTTGGCACTGCTCGGTGAAAAGAGTTTGATGGGGGAAATTGTTTAGTTTGTTTGTTTTGTTAGGCGTTCCAGGAATTTGGATACCAAAGGTCGGAATTAGATTGATCTTTTCCATTGTTCTAGGGGTGGATTGGATCATGCCATGAGGTATTCTTGGGGCCTGGATAAGTAAAATTTTAAGTGGGTGTAATCTTTTAGTGGCTTTCTTTGGATGGCTTCAATCGAGGCCTAGCCAATGGAGAGGTGGGGTGCTTGAAGAACGTGTGTGAGATGCTTCTCGTGCCTCTTTATTGAAAGGTGGTTTTCTATATGCATTATATACATTGCTGGCACTCCTATTTGGAGCTCTATAGTTTATATAACTTGAACAGAATATGAAACAAAGAGGGTAGTCTTCTAGATGACATAAAAGATCTAGACAGCCAAATTGGAAAAGCAACCAAGATAGACAAAAGAGGGATTATAAAGAGTCAGACTGAGTCATTTAGTAAGTTTGTTTGAGAGGTCAGAGGTTCTTGACTTATTGTTAATTTATTTACTGAGAATAGGTACTTGCTCGCCATTGCTTGGTACAAATTCCTTAGCACTTGATCATTCACAAATTGGACTTATCTTTTATTTTTTTGTTGTTATATGATGTTTGCATGTGCCCCCATGATCCTGTTCTCTCGTCTGTCCGTCTTCACATCCAATTTTTTGTTTAATTGCCACAGTTTGCTTTTGTTCTCTCTGGTTTTGATTATTTCTACTGCTAAATGTTTATTACTTAAGTGCATGTGCCAGTTTTCATCCTCTGTGTTTTATCTTTTGGTTAGTGAATGGCATATCAGTTGTTTACAGTCAATTCTGCTCTATGCATAGTTGGAAAGCCCTGGCTATTTTAATGTGTTTTTTTAATGAACTTTAATGCAGCTCCAAGGAACCGAGAATTCTGTATATGTAGATTTGCTTCGTTTGTTTGCCCATGGCACGTGGAGTGACTACAAGAGTAAGCATGCAGTTCTTTTTCTCTTTTCTTTGTTCCGAGTTTTTTCCATGAGTCCAATGCTGCTATTGGTAATTCATTTTCGTACCAAAAATATAATTTACAAAACAGGGAGTTAACTATTATTCCGAAGAACAGTGGTTAAGTCCGAGATCGTCCATGGAGAGTAGGGCTGTATACGAGCCGAGTCGAGCTGAGCTTAGGGCTGTTTGGGCTAGGCTCGACCAAAATTTGGGTGGCTCGAGCTCGTGACGAGCAGAAAATCTTAGCTCGAGCTCGGCTCGTGAATTTTCAAACAAGCTCGAGCTCGGCTCGCTGGGCTCGTGAAATGCCATGCATGTGATCGCGTGGTGAAGGAGGCTGGGTTCTTATTTATAATGGGTAGAAGTTGGGGTGTTGGAGTAGTTTACTCGATGTGGGACTAAAAGTCTCAAAAGAAACATGGACTGAAACGACGTCGTTTCATTCCTTAGTCCCACGCCTACACTTGCCTTTGATTTCTTATCCCACATCGCCCAATTATGAACTTCAGGAGGCAAGCCTCCCTTTATAAAGCCTTCTCCTCTGATTCCCCAGAAGCATTTCTGCCTCGAAGAGGAATTTTCTCCTACTATTGGTGCATGCTTGTATACACATAAACATACATGTGTATATACATGATGGCTCGCGAGCCAACTCGAGCTGAGTATTGACAAGCTCGAGCTCGGCTCGTTTAAGAAACGAGCTGAAAATGTTAGCTCGAGCTCGTTTGTTTATATCACGAACCGAGTCGCGAGCTGCTCGCGAACGGCTCGGTTCGCTTACAGCCCTAATGGAGAGTAAAAAGCTAAGTTGCTGTACTTCCATTTAATTTCTAATTTAATTATGAGAACAAGAGAAAATTTGGATTTGAATTGATTAAACTAATGATTAAGCTAAAATTAACTAGAAAGCGATCAAAGTTTAAAAACTAGTGAGAGAAGGGACTTGGAGAGGCATCCTTGTTATAAAACCCTAGGGTTGAATATAAAACCCTAGAAATTTAAACAATTATATTACTTGGAGA
Organism: Vaccinium vitis-idaea; assembly: GCA_963854785.1. Classification (NCBI taxonomy): domain Eukaryota; kingdom Viridiplantae; phylum Streptophyta; class Magnoliopsida; order Ericales; family Ericaceae; genus Vaccinium; species Vaccinium vitis-idaea. The sequence continues at coordinate 4,719,172 of OY978223.1, read as the reverse complement.
GGCATCCTCGTTACCCTAGTCGAATAATTTAGCCGATCATGGAGTAAACACAAATAATTATGAGAGAATAAAACTCCATTAGAACACAAACTAAAAAGCTCACAAAAGTAACGAGTTAAACCCAGAACTTTGTTGTCTTCTGCTCAGCCGTGATCCGCGATTGCTCTCTGATCTGTATCTCCGTTGTACGCAGCCTTTGCGTGCAATCAGTGCCCCTCTTGAATCTGTTGTGCGCAGCTTTCAGAGAGAGCCCTGTTGTGCGCAGCTTCGTGTCTACTGTCCTGCGTCAAAAAGTGTCCCGAACCCTTCTCTTCTTTTCTCTTTTATAATGCTGATCCCCCCAATTGTATATGGCAACTCCCACGTTCTTAACTTGCAGCCCAATTCTTTTCCTTGAACGTGTAATTGGTGGGGCCATCTTGGTTATCCACGGAACTCCCATATTGAAACATTGGAATTTACTTCCTAACAAAGATATAAAATTTCCTTTGGTTTGATTCTCACATATTTTATTCTAATCAAATAGTTCCTTTTGAATTTAGACTACCTAAGTAAATTATGCCCAATAAGAGCTGCCCTCAAAATCTCCATGCAAATCCAATTTCCTCTGAATTTATTCGATCAACACCCTTAACTTCTCAACTTAGCTTCGCGTGCCAACCACTTGCTCCACAAGCCTGAAACAAGAAAAAACGAGTATTAAACTCCAAGTAACACAATAAATGGACGTAACAAGAATAAATTAGGGGCCGTTAATGGGCATATTTATGCCCCTATCAGCTATGTTGATGATATGTCATGGTAAGAGAATTGTTCGTTCGTTTTCAATCGGGTAACAAAAGAAATTTATTGGGTACAGAAAAAAATGTACAAGGAGGATAACACAAATGACATGTGACGTTCTCCGTCCAATCTTTAAAGATAAATAAGCAAGGGAATCCCCTTGGATTAGTAGAATGGGGGCCCAAAAGATGTCAAATTTTGAGGGAAGAATAGATGTACTACCTCCATCCCACGAAGTTGGTTCCTTGGGGGGATTCCAACATTTTAAAGGGGACATGCATTTAATGCATGTTTCCTTTCAAAATGAGGATTAATTTCCTTTTGTACCCTTGAATTCCACTTCTTAAGTTATTTTGTATTATTTATGGAGGTTAATTTTGGAAATCTACTAACTTTTTTACCTTAACTTGTCAAAATGGACTAATATTTTGGGACATCTTACAATGAAATAGAGGACCAATTTATGGGAAGGAGGGAGTATTTTTTATGTTTCTCATAAGAAGAGTAACCAGCTGTACGATGGATGATATGTTTATCAAAAATCAGAACTCGCCCAAGAGTCAATGACTTCAAACTCCTGAAATCCATGCTTTTACTCAAGTTAAACAACCCGAGAAATATCTATTATAGAATGCGCGTGCCATCTTTTTGCGTACGAAGCCCCATAAATTTAACCACCCAACAATATTCATGCATTGAAATAACCTATGCCATAAAGATGAAGCCAAATGCCGATGCAAAAGTAAGTTATCCAAGGATTCATCATTGCGTCTTTTGCACGATACAACAACTGAAGGTAAAGTTTGCTATTGGACATCAATAACCGCTTTCCAAATCCCTGTACGACAAGGAAATGGAGAAACACTTCGATGATCAATGATTGTCAGAAAGAGAGCAGGAGTCGCACTAAAAAACCACGGAAGAGTAAAGAAACCGCACTCTTTTATAACTAAAATTAGGTGTCTTGGAGAAAAAATCACTACTCAACAAAGACACCTATTCATCTTGATTACCTTAGCTAAGATTTTTTAGTATAATTGAAATCTCATGAAGCTGGAACCAAGGGAGAAGATGCCATAAGAGCGGTAGAAGTGGGAACAAAATCTCAAAAGAAATTTGACCCAGACATTCTTCTAATTCCGGATTTCCACCCAAACATTCTTCTAAAGTTTGATAAATTGTCCTTGATTTTTAAGGTAATGTTAGCCGTCTTCCTCAGTTGATTCCTGATCAAATTCTCAAGCTAAAGCAACTTACTGTGCTCACATTAGCTGAGACGAACAAGGTATCTATTAGTATCTTTCAGATGTCTCAAGTGTTGGTTATACACTATTGGCACATTTGCTATTTGCTTGACATTCTCAGGCTCTAATTTTTTTTGTCCTTGTCCTAGGTTTTGCCGTATGATATACTGATGCAGGAGTTGGATGTTACAAATGTACGCGAACTTGAGGATTTTCTTATCAATGAGTGCATGTATGTGGTAGGTATTTCAACTCTGTTTCCTCTTCAATGGCATGGTATCGTTGAGGAATACCACCCATTAAAAATATGAGTATTTATGTGTGGAAGGAAGAAGTTGTTGGCTTCCCTCTCTCACACCTGTTCATATGTCTACTTGAGCATTCAATGTTGATCGGAAAGGAAGCTTTTCGTTTTGTTGAATAATGTCAGTTAATTGGATGTCTTAACTTTGAGATCAGTTGCTGTTGCCTATTGGTGTTCGTTTAAAGTTATCTTTTTCATGTCAAGGGATGACCTTCCTGTGCATTACCCCCCCAAATGTGTAACTTTGATGATATAAGCTGAAACAAAGTTGTGCTGACTTTGCATTGGTCTTTTGTAGGGCATAGTTAGAGGGAAGCTAGATCAGTTGCGAAGATGTTTCGAGGTATGAACTCATCAGAGTGCAGTTTGGGTTGCCTGTCTTTGTTTCTAGTTAACAACTTAACATTTGCCATGTTCTGTTCTATTAGCTATCAAATTAGTACTAAACTCTTTTTGTGGTGGTTGTAGGTACAATTTGCCGCTGGCAGGGATCTGAGACCTGGACAACTAGGGAGTATGATACAAACTTTAACGAATTGGTAATATTTTTGGCATTGATACGTCTATTAATATGCCTATTTTTGTAAAGATATTGTTTGGGTGTTCGTTTATTTGTAGAGTATAGAATGTGTTATGCTGCATGGGCTAACAGTGTTAGAATTGGAATATCTCATTTTAAAGATCTGTATAGATGAATTGTAAAATGGGTGAAGTATTCCTTTGGTTGCTAGACCTTAACTTTGCTGTGTTATGTATGCATCTATGTATGTTCCACATGCTTTAAGTTGGGATTGGGACGTCTTTGAAGTCAGACGAGTGGTAGACAAATAGGGGTGGCGGAGACAACCCCTCACCAAACCCACTCTGCTGCCATTTCTACCTTTTAGGGTTTCAAGCCATAACCTTGTATATAGTGGATGGGTAGCTATCTGCCTTTACTGGTTCGAACAGGGACGACTTTCGCTAAAGAGTGCCTGTATGGTACTTCTAATGTGCAAGCCTGTGATTTGGGTTTCTGAAGATTGTAGGCATATAGCTATGTGGTGCTTTTGACTTGTTAGTTTATTGCTTATATGTTGTTACTTTATCCTGGATTCCTTTTGACTGAAAAATGTAGGTTGACTACATCAGACAATCTTCTTATCTCCATTCAAGAGAAGATAAGGTGGGCAGATTCCATGGGTGAGGTGGATAAGAAGCACAAAAAGGAAGTAGAAGAGAGGGTTGAGGAAGCAAAGAAGTCACTCTCCATCAAGGTCAGGAGCTGGGTTCTTTCCTGCTTTACTGTTTCTTTTTTTGTAATTATCTTTTACATTTTCTGTCTTAAGCAATATCCTAGATGGCAAGGGTGGGTGGGCTTAAGTGCTCCTCCCTCCTGTACACAATCCGACAAGGTTTGAGTCCCGCCAACTTCAGGACTAGCGTGGAGGGCTCTTTGTCTATCTAGTACCTAGGTGGTGCTGTGGTGACAGCTTGTCCTTCCGAAAGTAGCTATGGCTCGAACTGGACCTTCCATAGCGGGTCGGGAGCTCCTATGGTCACGCCCAAGGGGGGTTGCTACGCTGGTTGCCCCATCCCACCTTTTTAGTTCAAAAAAAAAAAAAAACTATTTCTTTTTACATTGATGGGGAGAGAGAATAGGAGGACTGGGCTGTTTTGGACCTAAATTCTGTGTTCCTTTGAATTTAGAAGCATTGAGGCTAAAGGCCAGCTACTCATCGTCAGGAACTATTTGATAGACTTTCAGTTGTTATGATTTTAGCAACTGTTGTGTAATGGTCTTAATTGAGTTGGTGGAATATGTTTGTCGATTGTCTTACTTACGTTGTGGCAGAAGTCACACACTGTAAGCAGGCCGACATGGACTTCCGAGGGCAAGAGGAGATCTTCTCTGAACTTGGTGGGGTGATGGACTATGAGGAAGACAGAAGCCGGCCTAAGAGGTAGTTCATCAACTCTTGACTCCTCTAGTAATTACTTCCCCGCGATGTATTGGGAAACCAATGCATTGTTTAAACTCAGAAACATGTGGATTCTTTGTTCTATGTTTGAGATGCTTCATTTTGTTTGATGTGCAATTTGGATTATTGCAGGAGGCGGCATCCAATGGGTTGAAGAGAGAGCGTCAGGCAAAGAGAATTGGTTGTCTGCCAACTAGCCCTTTTTTTGTTCGAGGCATTCAAACAACACACAAGTGCTGGTTTTGGAGAGACTCGTGTCTTTCAACATTGAACTTTGATGTTATTTAGACTCAAATGTCGAAAATTGTTATTTTTGTATTGGAACTCCATTGATATTTGTTTTGAGTGAGCAAAGATTGGATTGGATTTGGTAGTGCGGCTTAGTATGCAAAGTAATGTAGGTAATACACAAAGCGATCATTCATTCAGCATGTTCCATTATATCACATGTGATCCTACTTGATTATGTATGAGATTATATATCGCGACGGATGCAAAAATGCTCTTACTTCACAGTAAGCAAAGATGGCATTCCCGCGATATTTGATGACTCTTATCTTGATATATTCTGTTACATTAACCATGCCAACATTGGTTTGGGACATTGCCCCCCACTTTTCTTGTCACAGGTGGTTATGTTTGGCTATTAGCCCTCCTATTTTGCAAAGATGGAATCGCACTGTTGTTAATTCGTTCATTGATGTGTGAAGGGAAAAAAGAAAAAAATCTCCCTGTTTGTTTGATGCGGTAGAGCTCTGGGATGACCTACAGTGCATCCCGGGATCGAGTCCCATTTCCTCCCTCCATGTGTAATAGATTAAGAATGACGAATGATAAAAAAAAAAAAAAAAGGTTCATCGATGTGTGATGGGAAAAAGGAAAAAAATCTCCACGTTTGTTTGATTCGGAACTTGAAAGAAAATGATTGCAGTTTCCATAAAACTAAATATCTGTAAGTGAATTCATTTCCATTCTTCTATTCTTAGTAGTACCAACCCAATCTATACGAGGATCTTGATCAGCTCAGCAGTCAGCAATATTATTGGTTCTGTAAAGTAGCTCAATTTCCAAAGAAGTGATGGAGTTGGACACAAGGAGAACAGATAACAATGGAAGGCTTGCATCAGCAAGGCTAGAGAACCTCTGGTTCAACAGCAAAGAAAAACAGAAATCTTGGCTTGTTTGTTATAGACTTATGGTTATCTACTTTCATTTTTCCTAGATTGAATCACACCCTTTGAACCAACTTGTTTGTCCTTTTCTTGGAAACATAACTTTTTAGGGAACACAATCGTTATATCTATGAATATCCAACTTTCTAAAAGTTAACCCTTCAAATTTCAACAATTGTTACTTTAATTGAACAGAAATGCTAAATGCCATGAAAAGTTACCATTAAGTGGGAATGAGTGGCTCAGTGAACATTCCGAAGTGAATCTCAGGCACTCATCCCATTCAGAGTATTTTCTGGTTAGTTTTTCTGTGTATGTAGCGTTGCTCTTGATTTAATTGAAAGGGGCGAGAATGGATTTCATAGCTCTTAGTCTATGGACTTTTCAAATTACACAAATATTAGAGACAAGGCAGAGTAAAAAAGTAGACAAATAAATTGGGACGGGTAGAATATATTTTTGCGAGCTAGCTTTTGGAAATTGAGAAGAACCCTGAAACTTTAGTCCAACAGCCCTGCTACTTGTTCGTTTTTGTAATAGACAGCATTGGATACTGATCGCTTGTCTCTGATTGATTGTGAGAGACGTTTGTGTCAAGTTTCATGCTTTAATCTGTGCCTGTATGTATTGAGTCTATTGACCTTGAGGGTGCAAATTAGCCGAGCCGAACTTTGTAGTGTTTAAGCTTGGCCCGTTTAAAACTCGGGTCGTTTAGTAAACAAGCTGAGCTCAAGCTGCTTGTGAGCAGTTCTATTTGTTTGCAGCCCTATTCTGTGTCCAAAAGTTACAGGTGCACTGTTAACCATTTCTTTTATATGTCTCCATAGATAAGACCAATTTGATTGAATTGTCAGATAAAGAAAATTCATGCCTTTTGTGAGGCACAAGAAGGGCAAGAAAAAAACCTTGCTTTATATGGTATCAGGGATTCATGAAATGTTGGTTGAACCTTGCTTTATATGCTTGTCTCTCATTGTCTGTGTAATAGTCTCTGCATTTGTTTCAGGCTGTCAAAAAAAAGCTCCAATGGTGTATAGTGCTTGTAGGTTTCCAACACACACACACATACACGGAGAGAGAGAGAGAGAGAGAGGTTTCCAACACACACACACATACACGGAGAGAGAGAGAGAGAGAGAGAGAGAGAGAGAGAGAGAGAGAGAGAGAGAGAGAGAGAGAGAGAGAGAGAGAATAAAAATTTTCTAGCTAGCTAGCATCAGATAAATTAAATATTTAGCTTTAGAGGCTTGCATAAACTATGACATGAAGCTTGGTAAAGCTTTTGTATTACATCAGGTTCGCTCGATGGAACCATTATTAGGCAGGCTTATTTGATGTTTATATCAACATAAATACGACAATGAATGTGAAAAGGAAAGTAAAGTTGGAAAAAACATATGAGGTTCATACGAAGTCAACTAAGAAAAAAAGACTTGCACGTTACAATTTGTGTCCTAGAGACCGGGATATCCATTTGAACACCGCACTTGGCAGGGAGAGCTTGGGCAGCGCCGTCTTTTATGTTTGAGTAGTGATTAGCTGCTTCCTTAACACATTTTCATGCTACACGTTTGTCTGCTGTATTTGAAGCCATCCCATTTAGGTTCTTCACACCATCACAGCATGCCGGTTGTGGATTCCTCCCTCCTGTGAGGTGGACATGCACGGAACCAAACGCTCATCAACTTGGCCACAAGTAATGGCTTGGGTCGGCTCCACCATGATCTGAACCATTGCTAGGACAACCATCACTATGACTGCTCCCTTCATCTTTCCTTTGTAAATATAGGGAACTTGGAAAAGTTTTGAATTTTTTGGCCTTTCTGACTTTGTATCCTCTATGTGCTTCTTTCTTGCGCTTACTATAAGGGAAGCTTGGATTGTGTAGAAAGGACATAGGTGATAATGTGAAATAGAAAGAGGATCAAAGCTGAACAATCTGTTACAGATTTTGGTGTTTTCTCTGCTGTCATATGTCAGCTGTAACTGCTTATAGCAAGAGGATGAGCTTGTCAAACTTCAGTTTCTTGTCCAGTTTTGGCTGTTCAATCACTTTCTTGGCAAGGGGAAAATAAACCCTACCTCATCCGCTTTGGTTTTAGAAAATTACCCTCATCTCAAATTCATAAAGCTAAAAGTTTGATAGATCAGCATTCGCCTGGTTGTCTTTGCCGGTGTTTTTTGTTCAGTAGCTCTAAATAAGGTGATAATTCTGCCACCGTCAAAGAAAGGTGTTTTGTTAAAGTTTTGTGATACCGGATGTGAAATGAAGAAGGTTGCCTATCAAGTCTCATATTTCAGTGGGCAAATATTATGTTACATGCAAAATCTCTTAGGATGCGTTTGCTTGTTGGGTTCATGGACAGATTCATGGAGGGGGTAGGAAAGTTGGGGAGAGGGACTTAGAAAAGACGGTGAAGCATGCAGATTCGGTTACTTTTCTTTTCCCTTCACGAAACTCTCTACAAATTCAAGATCCAAACATATCGTTGACCTATGTGGATGGGAGAGGGCAGGCCTTAGCCCAACAATACGGTTAATGTGGTTATCGCGTTCCAGTTGAGGCAGTGAGTGTTAAACTGGAACTAAACCACGTTTAGTCATGTTTGTCCCAGTTTCTCCAAAACTAGCTAGTTGTGTTTCGGATATGACTGGATAACCAGTTCAGTGTAACGTAAGGTAAATAAAATCAAATTACATCAAAATTCTCACTAATTTCCCTGGTGTGGATTTGTGCATGTATATATGTCTGCACTCCGTATCCATTTAACGAACTCAGCCTTTTACTCTCTTGATTGCACGATCATAGGAAGTTGATCTAATCAAATCCTCTGTAAAGAATGTAAGGGCAAGTATGGTTTGATTTGGTTTATGACTCTGTATCCTTAGCTAGGCATGAGACTTGCTTGAAAAATCAAGTTTAAGGATCATTTGACCATCTGAAAATCAAACCTTCCATCACCTCTTGTAATTACAGCTGATTTTTCTTATTTTTTCAAAGAGCCAAGGCTTCCCTGTAAAGTAAACTGGATTTTAGTATTACCTGGCCATTGAAACTGTTGCTCGTGTACATCCAGCAATGGTAGCATACAGGTATATGGCATGCCCCCTGTCCGAGTAAGAAGGAAGGTTTACTAGATAAATAATGTGGGAGCCTCATCAGTTTAAGATAAAAAGTGGAAATAAAACCAAGTGGAAAATAAAGAGCTGTGAAGACAAAGGATATAGGAAGTAACTCATTCAGTTTTCTTTAGTCCAAAGTTTGTCTTTCTGATACAGATGGTTCTACGGACAAAGAAAATACATAGCCAAATACAAAGAAGCAGAATAAAGAAACGAAACTCATAAACTAGTGGAGAAAATAGGTCACTGATCCTTCAATGTTAGGAAAGACGATGATGGAAATTTCGCACCATCTCTCTCTCCCCTTTTCGTGCACGAGCTTTTACTCACCCTTCTTAGTCATGTTATAGCTAGTGGATTAGACATAAAATGTGGTAGAGAAGAGAAACTTTTGTTGCTTCTTTTCAATAAACAGTGAAACCACTGCCTTCTATGGTGCTAACTCCCCAGGTAATCAATCTGGAAACATAAGCACTCCATTTCCAGTATCATTTCAGTACTGCTGCGCCGAACTCTCAGTAATATTGTAGTCTAGGAAGGTGTTCTTTCACTTTAATAGTGTGCCGGGAGCAGTGTTCACGGTGCTAATACTTGGCTTATTTTCTCATGACTTCGTGTCCATTAAATGACTTTTGTGTCGATTATTTCCTTTGCACATGATTATTGGTGATGTTGGTTTTTACTGCTTTGATTGTGCAACATCCATGTCTCATATACACTCCAGGAACTCGTTCTGGGTTGCAAAACAGGTCGGTGTCCACTATGTTTGTATAGTTAGTTTGGAAAATAGTTCTTTATGTATAATTTATTTATTTCCAGACTTCCGTTGTAGATTGCAAATGACAATTGTTTCGACTCTTTGAGATATAAAATGTGGTTGAACTTCAGTTTTTGGTTGCCCTTTGGAATTGTTGGTAGTCGTCGTTTGTTTTGTCGCATGTCTTGTTGGGATAGGCTGATGAGGTGCTATTCCGAAACGGGGACACTGGTAAAAAGCACTTCTGCTCTTCAGTTCTTATGAATTAGAACCATTTGATTGATTTACAAGAAAAATAAGCAAGTTTTTTGGAGCACAAGAATCCTTCTTTAATTGACAGAATTGTCTTGTAGATCACCAACTGAGTACCAAATCCAGAATCCATTGCCTTTTTACTGGTCTCCAAGTGAATTTCAGTGTATAAGACAAAAGAAATAGGTCCAACTGAGAGAGCAATAAAATAAAAGACAATTATGAAAATCATTCTTATTTTCTGAAATTATCAAGTGAACAACTCAGGAAACTTGGTAAAGCTTAAGTATTACAAGAAGCTATCTCAGTGGAATCATTATTCGACATCATAACTTAGTAAGGCATAATCAACTAGCCATTGGTGCCTCAGATCCACCCGCTTTATTTCTGGTATGTTCCCCTCCACCTTAGTTGATGCTGTCAGAAATGACAAGAGAAATATATTATGTATGGTTTAAATTAAGTTCAATAATATAGTTGGAAAAAAAAAAAAAAAAAAACTCACGCGTCACAATTGGTGGTTTTGGATATGGGGATATCCATTGGGACACCGCACTTGGCAGGGAGAGCTTGGGCAGCATCGTCTTTTATGTTCGAGTAGCGATTAGCTGCTGCCTTAACACAGCTGCATGCTGCGCGCTTGTCAGCTGTATTTGAAGCCAATCCCTTTAGGCTCCTCACCCCATCACAGCATTCCTTTTGTGGGTTCCCCCCTCCTATGAGGTACGACATGCACGGAACCAAACAAGCATCGACTTGGCCACAAGTGACGGCGGCCTGGCTGGGCACCAACATGAGCTGAACCATGGCTAGCACAACAATGGCTATGACCACTCCCTTCATCTTTCCTTCTAAAGACTTTTTAGTTAAGTTTCTTGGAAATTTGGACTTCGGATGTTTGGAACTGATATGTTATGAACATCCATTGATCAAGTATTTATAGTAGTTTGGTGATTGTATTGAGTGGGGAAGTGGATTGAGGCATAACATGGTTTGTTACACTGTTTTTGGCTTTTTATTTGCTTTCATATGTCATCCTTTATCTTACATAGCTGAGAGGATGAGTTCTTGGTTGCAAAACTGAATCCAACCTTATCTGTTCCATTTTCAGAAAACAAACACATTTGATTTCATGGCAATAATGAATGGATCATTGAAACAGAATTGAGGCATGTACACAGAAGCTTTTTGGTTTATCAGAACTTCAAATATATGAAAATTTTCAGCAGTGATGTTCAAGTTATTTGGACATCTGTTGAAGCTAAGTTAATTTTTTTTAGTTGCAATGGGAGCTTTTCTCAAGTTTGGGGAACTATTAATCTCACAAAGGTTAGAAAGTTGCGAAAAATCAGACACTTCTAGGCTGTATTTGGATTGTGGATTTGTAACGGTAAAAACTGCCGGAAAGGAGAACATGAAGAAAAGAGTGAAGAAGCTAAATTTATTACTTTGGTTTCCCTATGATATGCATTTCCTTTGACTATCATCCACAGATGCATGATCCAAACACGGCTTTCAGTAATATGGTAATCTTTACGCAAAGGTTTGAATTTTGAAACACTGATTTGAGACTCGAGATCTCAAGAGTAGCTTAACTGCAGCAAGCAAGAGCCCACTGATTTGTTTGTCCCCTCTGGTCATGGGATGTGTAAGGGTAAGGGTAAGGCTTGAGGTTTAGTTTCACTTAGCAGTATAGGGGCATGGTTTTAGTCATGTAATAAAGCATACCATAAGGGCTAAACTGTAATAAAACATGCTCTGGGTTTTGGGAGGGGATGTAGAGATTAGTTTGAGGTGCGTGCAAATTGGACCGGGACACCCTGCATTAGCCTAAAAAAAAAGCAGCTCTGGGTTAAATCTGTTATACAACAACCTTCAGGGTATGCTGTGATATTACAAGGGTTTAAACAGTAAAGATAGCGTTAAAGATGCAGGAACCAGAACAGATTTCCTGTGGCCGCAATGTTGTACTATATGACCGCAATGTTGGTATGAGTGGCTGCAAGGTTGTTTTGATTTGACGCAATGTTGGACTGCGTGGCCGCAAGGTTAGTCCTCATATTTCCGTCTGAACTTGTGGAAAGGAAAGGAAAGGAAAGGAAAGAAAAATGATTGAGGAGGAAAGTGTGAGAAAAATGCAAAGGAAAATATAATGTTCTCAAAACTTAATTTTCTTATTTTCCTGTCACTTCTTCCTAAATCAAACAAGGGGGGTATTTATTTTAAAATTTTTCCTTTCCTTTCCCTTTCTTTCTTTGTTAAGTAATTAATAAGATTTCATCTTTCTATGCTTAGCATGATTCTAGATCAATAAAGATTTCGGTCCATTGGTTCTGCTGCATAATAGAAAGTTAGAAACATTGATTTGCACCTTAAGGTTGGCGTTAAAAGTAACTTGATGTTGTATTCTTTATCACCCAACTCATTTACCTATTCCTTCGTTTGATGTGTAATTTTGTTTCTCTTTCTCATCATTTGGTTTTCATTTTGGTTACAATGGCGATCGAAAACCTCGAGATGGTATTTTGGTTCTCTTATTTGTTACAATGGTGACCGAAGACCTCGAAATGCTCATCTTTGGCTATGAATACTTAGCAGCTGACATATAAAAGCAGAGAAAAAACCAAAACAATGTAACAGAAAATTATTGAGGCCTTCATCCTCTTATCCTTCCTTATCTTTTCCCCAAGATAACCTTTAACTCCTATATATTTCCTTACTCTCCCTTGTAGCAAACACACAAGAAAGAAGCACATTTTGAATTCATACTAAAAGACCAAGCCCAAGTGCCTACTACAAGAAGAAGAAAAAAAATATGAAGGGAGTGGTCATAGCCATTGTTGTGGTAGCCATGGTTCAGCTCATGTTGGTGCCCAGCCAGGCTGCCGTCACTTGTGGCCAAGTCGATGCTTGTTTGGTTCCGTGCATGTCATACCTCATAGGAGGGGGGAACCCACAGAAGGAATGCTGTGATGGGGTGAGGAGCCTAAAGGGATTGGCTTCAAATACAGCTGACAAGCGCGCAGCATGCAACTGTGTTAAGGCAGCAGCTAATCGCTACGCGAACATAAAAGACGATGCTGCCCAATCTCTCCCTACCAAGTGCGGTGTCCCGATGGATGTCCCCATCTCCAAAACCATCAATTGTGACGCGTAAGCTTTTCCCCTTAACATTATTCTTAAACTAACTGGCTTCATATTTGAATTTCCTTTTGTGATTTTTTGGTTTTCTTTTGGCAGTATTAACTAAGGTGGAGGGGGATCAGATATACCACAAATAATGCAAGGGAGGTTCAAAAACCAGCACCTGGTTATTTATGCCTTACAATTACATGATGTTGTCAATAATGGTTCTTTTGAGACAACCTTTGTAATGCAGAAGCTTTAATAAGCTTCTTGTCATACACTATGAAAGACTTCTTAAGTTTCATGTATGCTTTGTCTGATAATAAGAATGTTTTCCATCTCTTCCTGTTTTATCTCCATGATTCTCTCTGTGTGTGCACGTGCGCGTGTGAGTGAAAGATTCAAGTAACATAACAAATCAAAACCCCTTTTGTCATAAGCATATCCACAAAAATTGAATATATATAGTGTAATTGGCAAAAGTTGAGTGTTGAATACAGTGTAATTCAACTCCATATACTGTTTTAAGTGTTGAATATAGTGTAATTGGCAAAAGTTGCTTTCAAAGCAATTATGCAAGGGATGCAATAATTGGCCACAACACTCTCACATATGCAAGAGTGTTGAAAAGTTAATGTTGTGGCTGGTTATTGTGTCCCTAGCATTATTGCTCTAAAAAAATGGTGGTTTGTTGTTACATTTGAACTAATGGTAGAGCACACTTCTCTAGCATGTAGCCAAAGTAACTTCAAATTTTGGTTTCAGTGATTGGGGTTTAACTAAAACTCATGGTGAAATAGGACACTGGTGATTCTAATGTGGATAATACAGGCCACATTAGAAAACCCCCTCAAAGAAAACCTAGGTAGAGATTCCCTACAAAAGCGTACAAGCATAACATTCAGAGAGACAACTCCTTTTGTATTGATGAATCCGTATTCATGTGACTTGAATATAAAAATATTGTGAAGTGTGAAATGTACTAAGTGGTTGAACGGACACATGAGTTATAAAAGAAGTATGAAAGTATACAATAGGATAAAAATCACTTGAACTCCATCTTTCACTCGCCCACACTTAATAATTTTCGTTTTTAAAATCTATCAACCACACCCCCTCATCTTTCACGCTAAGTTCTATAATAAATACGGACGAACGGGTGTTAAGCAATAGCTTAAAGGATGAGGGGGTGTTATTGATCAGTTTTCAAGATGAAGGGTGTTAATTGAGGGCGAGCGAAAGATGAAGGGGTCTGGGTGATATTTTTTCCCTATTCTTTAATTTTTTTGGGTGCAATGGAAATTCCTTATTCATTCATTTAAGGGGTTTTTGCACTTACACCCCTGTACTTTGACCGATTTGCAGAGACACCCCCTATACTATTTTTTTAGGCACTTACACCCCTCTCGTTAGTTTTTTTGTCAACTTGGACGGAAAAGAGAGAGGCGGGAAATTTCCCACCAAAATGACTACTTTAATGCCACAAATGCCCCTAGTAGCCATTTATGAGGCTTATGAGAGCTTTACTTCAACAATACCCCAAACCAAATAAGGAAAAAAAAAGTTACTACCCCAAATCCAAAATGACTTGCACATATACACAATCTCTCTCCATGTTTACATAGGTTTATTAGTATGAGCTTACCCTTTTTTCTTTTTTGGTATATTTACCTATATATTCGCACACACACACACACACATATATGTATGCATGTATGTTTCTTATATCTCTGCAAACCCATTCTGATTTGGGTATTTTCACTAAAAAAATAAAACCCATTTTGATCTGGCTGTTTTCACAAGACACGTCAAACCCATTTATCTGCAAACACCATTTTGTACATAATCGATGGGGATTCGTCCGAATGGGGATTCGTCCGATTGGCGATGGTGCCAGAATTCATGGGTTTCCAGAAAGAAAAAAAAAGGGTTTCCAAAAAAAAAAAAAAAGGGTTTCCAGAAATTAGATCGACGATTCCACCACAACGACGATTTTAGATCGACGGCGACCACAACATCTCGGTGACCATGATCTACATCAATTAAAGCATTGTAAGTTACCAAATTGGGGTTCAAGCCAAAAGCTTTCATGGTGTCAAAGACCTTGATGGCCTCATCACAGCACCCACTCTTGGCATAGGCACTAATTAAAGCGAAATAAATGTAAACTGTGTTCCCATATCCCTCTTTAACCGCGGAATCAAACACATACCTAGCCAAGTCGACCTTTCCCAACCTTCCAAGAACACTAATCATGGCAGTCACAAGCTTACACTGCACATTATGCCATCTTTGGTGGCGAATCTCGAATTTGAAACACTTCATGGCCGAGGATTATTTGCTTCGATTACCAAGCTCTCGAAGCAAGAATGTGTAATCGTTAGTATTCCCACGAAGCTTGGCTTCGAAATCGACAAGCTCTCTCTGTCTATATGACTTGTATCGTCGTCATCATCATCAAATCGTACGGCCAGCAGCTGTCAAAGGGCTTCTTCTCCGATTGTGAATGATAAGAGAGGGAGGATGTGAAACTACTACGATTGGAGATGGGGATTGAGGGTAGCGTGGCAGCATTTCGAGGTGGTGGTCAAAATGTGAGAAGGAGAGACAGAGAGATGAGGGTTCTGTGTAGTGTAGAGAGAGAAATGGTTTCGCGAAATGAGTTAAGGGTTAGGGTTGTGAAGGGGCATTTAAGACTTTTCGTCCATTCCGTTAACGGCATCCAACTTTTGTAGTTTAGTCTGAAGTACGAGGGGTGTAAGTGCCTAAAAAAATAGTATAGGGGGTGTCTCTACAAATCGGTCAAAGTACAGCGGGTGTAAGTGCAAAAACCCTTTCATTTAATAAACGCTTTTTAACAAACAACTATTAACAAGACTTGGGCCTATTTTGATTTCCACGTTGGTCATTCGGAATTTAATTTTGAGATGAATTAACGGTTCAGATTGACCGTTTGGGAACCACAAACAATTTTTTTTTTTTGATCCGCACGAAATCACAAACAATTGTTAACAAGACTTCGGCCTATTTTGATTTCCGCGTGGACCATTCGGAATTTAATTTTGAGATGAATCAACGGTTCAGATTGACCGTTTGAGCGCTGCCTGTGCATGGTCGGTATCCTCCGTTCGGTACTTAAGCGTTAATAACGCTTTCGTCTCCAAAATTGTTCCACTTGCCACACTTTCTTCTCACTTGTACGGCACGAACGGAGAGGCTTCCGTCGATCAATCCCCTGTCGTGTAAAGCTACCGATGACGCTCCTGTCAGTTTTAGCGGCTGTTTAATCGACCTGTCCGTCGCCGATTTAGAGCTCGAAAAAGTCCGAAATTTGGTACTCTCTCTCTCTCTCTCTCTCTCTCTCGGTGTATATTCAGAATGTGTGGATATGAAAATATTAACTCGTTCGCTGCACTAAAAAAGTTATCACCGATTTACCTGGTTCTGCCATGGAAGTGTGGAACTATAATATGGACACACACACACACACACATACTTTGATAACTCAGAAAGTTATCACCGATTTACCTGGTTCTACCAACTATGGAAGTACGGAACTATAATATGGACACAGACACACACACACACACACACACACACACACACACTCACACTTTGATAACTCAGTGTCTCAGGCCAGCATACGCACACCTCGGCTAATCGTGGGTCCAATCCCACTGCTCACTCACACCTCGGCAAATCTTCGTACGAACTGGTCTGGCCCCAAAGGGATTGAGAGCAAATCCTAAGTCTCAGGCCTTGACCAGCCAACCCCTAGGGGTTACTATGGACATATATAGGGAGATAACATAAGAATTAGATTGCACATTACATTTAATAGGGACAGCTCCTCATAGTTAAGGAACACTCCTGATGAAGATAAAGGTAAATGCCAAGGGAGATGTTGGATATGCTTTGAACTTTGAAGCAACATAATGGTTTCTTCTTTAAAACGTTTTCCATAAGGGATATATACAATGCTTTGGCTTCTTTGAAGTCAGAATTGCATCTTCAGACATTGTCGCTCAGTATATCTTAATGATGAACTACTAATGCCTGATAATGTTCCTTTGGTGGAAGAGAGCATATTTTCTGTTGCGGAGGATTTTATCGGGCGTTCTAATGAACTAGCGCTAGCCTAGTTGGCTAGAATTGTACATTGTCAGTTGAGAGCAATGAGTCAAATCTTGCAGAAGGAAAGAAGTGTCAAATAATGCACAGTGCAAGGATTCATTGTTATTTCTCCTTCATACGAGTCTTTTTATTTTTTATTTTTTACGGATGTGATTGCTTCTGAATTGTTGTCTGTTGAATTGGGTTTAGTTTTACAGACTCTCATATGGTTGATGTAGTGTCTCGTGATTGTAATTTGTCATTAAACGGAAGTCTCATACCACTTGACATCAAAATCGTACATCACATTCTGTCCTGCAGTTCATTCATTCATGGACCGTTGGACTGGAATTTTGAAGGTTCCATTGCACGCCAAGAGTAAGGCTCGCTACAAAGTTGCAGTGTCTCTCTGCCTCTCGTCTTCTTCCAAAACCTTAGCCGTAAGTACTTAATAAAAAGTAAAACTAGCTAACATTATACCCTAAAAACAAAGCTGCACGATCATTGCAATAGAATTCCTTTCAAACCAATTTTCTATTCAAAAACTAGTTTTAAACTACCCAAACTCAAGGTGAGATCACTGTTGTTGAGGATTCAGGTCCCTTGTGACAACTTTAGTAGGGAGAAGCTGAACTCTGATGATTCTAGTCACTTTGTTCTTCAAGAGACATGTTCTGCATCACTGAGAGATAACCTGACTCCATTTGACATGACATGTGAATGACAGGTACCTACTACAAATGCTATCTTCTTCAGCGGAGACCGATGTGAAGGCACTGGAAATCCAGTGATTGAGAGACTATCCAATCTAGAGAGAATTGCTGAAATTCTGGTTTCGAAATTTGGTGGTTCTGTAAATGCTTGGGTTATTGAGGCTTCCACTTTTAATGGCCCTTTTGCTGTTTATAAGGACTTTATTCCCACTGTAAACAGCTGGGGAGAGCCAAAAGCATACAACCCTAATGGATTTCCAGCTTCTGTATCAACCGTTACTCTCTTGTCGAATTGCCTCCAACAAGTATGTTTTGATCAGCTTGTATTTTCATGACTTTCTGTGAAGGATTTGTTTCTTATGTTCAATTGATACCTCCACACGTTTTTGCTAGTTATACTCACGCATGTATATGTTACTTTCAAGAATTGTGCTGAGCCATGAAAATGTGAAGTCTGAAGTTGAGCTACAAAATCATTAATTCGAAGGACTGAAACTATGGGTAAGTTGATGTGAAGTGCAAAGAAATGCGGTGCGATCCGGAAATTTTGGAAAGATGGAAAAATCATCAAGAATGTTGAATTGGATCGATGCATGTCTAATAAATTCACTGAAACACAAAGGAAAGGAAATCTTAAATCCAAGCAATATTTTGAGGAGAATCTGGCAGTTAGCCAAGAAAAAGTAAAGTGGTAAGGGAGCCTGATATGTGTTTGACAGGGAACATTGAATAAATCTTACAGGGTTTGTGAACCTTTACTGTATAATGCAATGATATTTTTCTCTTGTTGCATCTTTCTGTGACTGCAGTTGTATGCAGGGTTTTTCAATGGGTGTATCCACCCAAGATGGTGCCTACGATTTTTGTTCAGGATTTGGTCGAGTCTTTACTCCAATTGGTTTTAATATTTGAAAATATGTGATCCCGACTTTCTTCTTGCACTCAAAGCTGCTTCACTCAATGAATGTGGTTTTTGTCAAGTTTCTTACGAATTTTTGCGATATCAGTGTCGCAGTCAGCCAACTTGTTTCCATTACATGTCCCAGTTTAGCTGCCAAAGTCACATATATTGCTTTTGCAAAGTAAAATATGGATTCATTATTTGTCCATATGGCAGGCAAAACACTTCATTTCACGAAGACACGAAGATTCATACGAAGCTGGGGTACCATCGTCATATTTGCCTCAACCCAAAACACTGATCCTCGGATTTAGCAAGGGTGGAACTGTGCTGAACCAGCTGGTAACTGAGCTTGGAATGGATGGAGGCCCTGTTAATATCCAGGATGGATGGAATCAAGTGATTCCAAGGTCAAAAGAAGCCCTCTTAGATAGCATAGCTGAGATACATTATGTGGATGTTGGGTTGAATTCAGCTGGAGCATACATCAATGAAGGAGATGTAATTGAAAGACTATCCAAAAGGCTAATGCAAAGGGCTTCTGGAATTCGTTTTGTTCTTCACGGAACTCCCAGGCAATGGTGTGATAGCAGAAGAGTTTGGATCAAAGACGAAAAGGAGAAACTGCTTCAGCTGCTTAGATTGGGAGCTCAGTCAAGCGGAGGTAAACTACAAGTATGCGAGAGATTTTATTTTGCTGATAAGCCCCCTAGTCTGCAGATGCATTTTGAAGTAATAGAAGAATTGGAAGTGAGTTGATTGTTCTCATCATGTTTGATATTTGCAACATGTGTGTCTTGGCGGATGCCAGATAGTATTGGGTCGTAGGGTAATGTATAGCGTCTTGTTCTTTTATATGCATATAATATAATGTGCACTTTCTGCATTCGTAGTTTGCCATTTCTGTAAATAGATTGCAATTGGCAAATGGAAGTATAACCCGAGACAAAATATGGCTTTGAGTTATTCACGTAGGTGTTTTACTACTCGAATCCACAAAAAATAGACTTATTAAGAACATCACACGTACTCAGTTATGTTAACTAGCAAGGAAAACCAAAATTCCAACCCCGGTAGCACTCCTCTCATGGTTCAGAAACAAAACAAAACAAAAAAAATCCTTAGTAATGCTGCTAATTATAGATTTTTCCTATGCCTCAAAATTTTGCTCAATCGTAAATAGAAACAAAGCGAAAGTCTCATTCCAAGAATCTAAGATCCTTGACAGCAGCATTCTGAAAGTCAGCCAAGCTAAAATTTGAATTACTATCTTAAGAAGTGTTTGTTGAACTACATTTATAAGTTGAATAACAGGAACCCAGTCAGAAATTCACTTAGACAATGCGACAAATTGATATTCAAGACGAGAACTCACTGGGGCTATTCTATCAATCAGTTCGTGTCTTTGTGTTAAATCCAAAGTACCTCCCAGTAACAGCATAAAAGAAAACACAACTAGTTAGAACCAACTGAAAAGAACCGCGAATGATTCAGAAACCACAATGCTCCCGAAAAATTTGAGTAAAAAATAACCCGTGCAATTAGAGTTGTAGACTAAACGAGGTCATTAAACTGTCACGACCCGCTGTTAGAAACACAAAAATAGTTCACTATTTTGAAATAGACACAATAGATTTACCAAAGACACCCATAAAGATGCGGAATGCATTTCCTCATCGAAAATACTGTCATATGATGGTAATATGCTGTCATACGGCAAATAGAAGTCTAACGATAACAAACGATAACAAATCAAACTTGGTCTCGAACGTGTTCAAACTTGATTTTCTTTACCTAACAAATCAGTCTCGAACGAATCTTTAACAAGTAAATAAAAACCTGCATTCGAAAGCAAAACCCATATGGAGCAGCTATTTGAATCTAACTAGAGCAGAGAGTAGTCTCCAAAAGAAATCCATTTTTCATATACCCAACTTGTTCATTAGTATTTGGATAAACAAGGGATGCAGGGAAAAAAATTCTGGCAAATTCAATTCCGAAGTGAGAAATGCACATTTGATTCATCTCGGTAACAAAGCTCCATCTAATGAGAGTTCTCATAGCAGTTGGCAACAAGAAGATAGAAAATAAAGAATGCTCCTAAACTCGATGCAGACGTTTAGTCCAATGCTGTGAAACTAAATCCCAGTTCATGCTTGTCGTTCCCGCAACCGAGAGGAACCGAAGGGATACTAGATTACCTACTGCCACCTCATCAATGTTACGACAGTCTACGAACGCAATTTCAATCAAACTCAGGCAACGCTTCGCCAGAGCGTTGATGGCATCGCCATCAATGTCACGGATGCCTGAAAGCCTAAGCTTTCTAAGATTCCGACAGCAAATAGCAATTGCTTTGATTGCAACGCTGCTACTCCTGTCACAAAAATGCCCAAGTTGAAGGATCACAATGAGAAAAAGGGTAGTGTTGGTAATATTCTTACAGAGGTCCAAATTAAAATGTGTTGCTATAACCATTGATCATAAATGTGTTGCAGTAAATGAGTCCAAATTAAAATGCAAACTTGTGTGCTTGGGAGTTGTTGGCAAATTAAAATGCAAACCTGTGTGCTTGGGAGTTGTTGGCATGTGGATAATAACCTTATTAATGCTTCTAACAAACCCATTGTCTTTGTACAAGACTGCATGGACAAAGCTCCAATGGATCTTTAGCGAAACTCAACCTTAAAATCTACGCAAGGAAGACAACCTATTGTCTAAATGGTATTTTATGAAATTGTATTTTGTTCGTTCAAATACAAAAAAATACTACCTAGACTTTTACAGGAGACAATGGGCATTTTGAAGTTATTCTGAAGATGAAAAATTTAGCTTAAACTGGCCCTCACAACAAATCAACGATTGATTTACAAGACAAGCCTTGTTATTAGGGCTCAAATGAACAACATCGAGTTGAGATGGGTGATATAATGTTCGAGCTTGATTCCTCTAGTAATTGAGTAGCGTGCTCGACTTCGGTTTGAATGCACAATTGAACTAAGCTAATCGCCTTTTCCAAAAAAATAAAGAAGGAACTAAGCTAATCGCAAGCAAAATCAGATTGTTATATACAATACTAAGGGCATCCGCAATCGTGGTAATAGTGTAAGAATTAGTAAAGTTAGCAAACATTTTCTATTTTTTGTGTCCCAATGGTGTAATGAGTGTAGAGTTTTAGGGTAAAAAATCCCAAAAATTTTAGCTGACAACACAACTGTGTTGTTCCTACTATTTCACAACAGCAACACTACATACACACAATTTGGTACCCACAATTTACCCAAACACACACACATCACCTGTGTGTGTGTTTGGGTAAATTGTGGGTACCAAATTGTGTGTACCTAACATTTCTGATTTCACAGAGAGAGAGAGAGAGAGAGAGAGAGGTGGTAGGCGTGACAGAGGTATACGAGAGAGGTAGACGCAGGAGGAGAAAGAGAGAGAGAAAAAAAGGGAAGAAAAGTTGGGCTCCATACCCAATATAAATACAATATTTATGTATTTTTTTTTAATTTTAACAACACTTTAACAACACCATTGCAACACTTCTTACCTTAACAACACATTTTTGTCATGACAACACCAAAATGGGACCCACTTTTTACACTTTTGTGTCAAATAACAACATATTTTTAACTCCACGACTGCGGATGCCCTAATGTCTTATTTCAAATGTACACATAAAGAATTACTACAACCGTATACAGTCTTATTATAGTTCCCTATAGAAAAATCAGCAACTTTTTTTTTCATGTTGGGCTCACTTTAACTGGAGTTTTGCATAAATATGCAATCGAACATGCTCAAATACTTTGCAAACGAGCCAAGTTTGAGTTGTTGCTAAATAGCTCGATTTTTGTGAAATAAGTTTTGGAGACAGGGATATAGAAAGAAGTCTCGAGTTAGTTGAAGTGCAACACATGATTTTCCTTACAAAATCTTTTACAATATAATTCATTGTATACTTGCAATACAAACCTCAAAACAAATTATTGTCTCCTCCTAAAACATGTGAAGAAAATAAGCATACTGCTAAATGGCGTTACATATTAATGCAAATCATGCGTCATGATTATCTTAACAAGTCTACCGTTTTCATTTTCTGGGCTATATATCAAAGGAATCATTACCATAATCCCAACTCGACTCACCACTAAGGCTATCAATGTCTATAAGAATTGTACACATAATCTCAGTGCAATTACACAATCAGTAACACATTATGCTCGTGTGTGTAATTATAAACTATGCCTTCAAAATGCTAATGTGGAAAGTGTTTGAAATACTGAAAAAATATGGAACTGTTTACCTCAGAATCTGTAAGTGAACAGAAATACCACAAAAATAGGTCGCTCTCTTTAAGACGTTTCTTGGCTCTGCCCTCACTGTGCAAGCAGTATCAGCCACGCCGCCTCCAGGATAAAACAGCCCACCTTGAACTATCCCATGTGCGCGCGAGGCCTCTCTCGGGCCTAGCTCATCAATGGTCTATGGAGCCCCCGCACATATAAGGAACACAAAAGTTTTCTAGTTAGCCAATGTGGGACAAGTGTTTTGAAGAACTCTTTTTGAAAAATAAACAACCCCAACAGAAAGAAAACAAAAACATTTAATGTCTTTCTTAAAATGTTAAAAAGTAATGCTCTTTATTGCTATAGGAGCTGGCTTATGCATGAAATCTTATCATATATTATGTAGATATTCCGTTGTTATATTGGAAAAGAGTATTAATTAGTCTAGGAAAGTTTTTGCAAGTGGTGGCTAGCTCATGCGGTAGAACTCTTGAATGCCCCACACTGCATCCCGGGATCCAGTCTCACTCCCCCCTCCTCCCATGTACTGTAATAGATTATGATTGATGAATGACAAAAAAAAAAAAAAAAAAGTTGTTACTTGACCTTAGTCAGTTGGCGACACGTGCGAGTTTTTCTTTATTAGTTGCTATGCAACCTTGAAAAATAAAATTTCATTATGGTTATGATGGGAATCATAAAGCAATGACTCCGTTATTTACCACTTTTGCCAATAAAAATATAATTAATTGGTTGCTAATAAAATCTTATGTATCAATAGTTATTACACGAATCCTGCATTAGTGTTATTTACTTTAACGAGCGTAATTACATTTAATGCACTAAATACGATAATGTAAAAGGAAAATTATACACTTAAAGCTCTCTCACAGTACTGCTGAACAATATTACTCCTTTTTGGTCAAATCTACGAGGTAGCATATCTATATAATCTTGCCGAGATTAATTAGATAGATGGGCAAACTATCCTTTTCCCTTCTTCTTTTTTGTTTTTCAATACATGAATTTCCTTTTTTCCACAAGGCACACATTCACATACACATAGTAAGATGAACATTGTTGCATAAATTTGGACTAAGACACAAATAAAAAAACCTTCATTTAAAGAACAAGTTAATTAGAAAGAAAATTTTGTATCAAAAGTTGGGTGAATCTATCTGTGTGTACTAGACTACTAGCATCCTGCGGTACCATCGTCCATCGTTTGTTGAACTTCTAGGGTACAATTTCCGAATCAATTAAAGACACTTGTACTGACATAGACGTATAGAACATAAGTAGCACACGCACAGACCTGCCACTGGGCCGAGGGCGGCCAATAGAACCCTTGGCCTTACGGACCTCACAAAATCACATGCAGAATCAGGCGTCGTTAAAGCATCTCTGGATGTGACGGAGTGAGGGGAGATTTTGTAATTTGTTACCTATTTTCTTTAAATTCTTGTTTTTTATAATTCATGAGATAATATTGAAGGGATCATAGTCCAGATTTAGATACCTAAACAGAGGGTTACACAAGCGGTGGCTAGCTCATGCAGTAGAGCTCTTGGATGCCCCACACTATATCCCGGAATCGAGTCCTCATTTCCCCCTCCCCTGTAATAGATTAGGAATGAGGAATAACAAAAAAATAAAAAAACCCAGAGGGTGACAGCTCTGGCGATGGCTCCGGCGTTTTTTAGCTGTTCTTTTGTATTTTTTTTTTGTTTTTTGTAGTCCAGTGGTTCTTGGCGGTAGTTTCTGTTTCTTTTTCTTTTTTGTTGTTGTAGTTGTTTTGTTTGCCGGTGGTTTTGGCTAGTTGTTTTGATTCAATATACTTCTATCTCTTTACCAGGGAAAAAAAAAAAACCAAGGTGGGCCAGTCTATAAAAGAACAATAGTACCTCCAAAAAGTACAAAAAGTTGAAACAAAGGACAAATTCTCCCTTCATTACATCGAACACTTCACATCCAATCTCTAAAATAGAGGTAGAGATATTTATAGGAGATGCTCTTATCTGCTTGTGTTCCCAGCACCGGCCCTAACCTAAAGCCCAAGGTGCCTGGGCTTTAGGCCCACCAAAAATGTCTAATTTTAAGGGGCCCCCGTGTGTAGTAGTCATGTGTATATATATACCCAAAAACAACCCACCAGCCCACCTTAACTTAAATGTAAATGCCCAATAAACATCCAATCAAAGTAGGCCCCAAAACAACCCACCAACCCACCTTAATTTGACTTGCAATGGGCTTAATGACTGACTTCCTTGAATATGAGTGAAGTTGTCTATGCTATTGTGTTTGTCCTCTTTACCTTTTTCGTGATTTTTTTTCCCTCTTGCATAGACAGGACCGTAAGGGAGATAAGGGCCCTGTTCGTTTCCCAGTTTAGTTTTAGTTTTAGTTTTGATGACATCATCATTTCTCTGATTTCTCTCTCTATCTCTCTCCACTCATTACACCTGATGACATCATCAAAACTAAACTAAACTATTTAACCAAACACAGCCAAGGGAATTAGGGAAAGTTAGGAAAAATAGTTATTCGTTGGATTTTATATTGCTTGGGAGTAATAAGACCATCTTTAATAATTAATTTATAGTCATAGACTCTAAGTAATGAGATTTTGTTGGGCATTTGCATATTTTTATTTCACCATGCCTTTAAAAAGTACTCCTATATGGCTAGATCTGAAAAAAGAAAGAAAGAAAGAAAAAGTAGATAAATTAATTCAATCTCAAGCAGGATTCACTCGATAAGTTTTTCATTACTAAGAAACAAAAGAAAAGTTAAGGTGTGGTTGAATATTCAGAGAATGAAGAACATATAATCGGATGGGGAATGAAGAACGATAAAATTGGCTCCGTTCAGTTGTCAAGAATGTTGTGCAGGAAAGTAAATCCTAGAAAAATTGAATTGAAGTGAAGTAAAGGAAAATAAAATCTATTTTCCTGTAAGTATTCATTTGACAAAATAATTATAGGAAAACTAAAATTTAGTTGATCATTTGCCAAGAAAAGAAACTTACTGGAATCTTATTTATTTGGGGAAGTTATTTATCTATTTTATGCTTATCTTAAGAATTTGTGAAGGGCCCATTTTTTATTCTTGCTTTAAGTTCTTGAAAAGTCAGGGCCGGCCCTGTGTGTTCCACCTACTAACCAAAGGCCCCAGTGACAGTTGTGATGGATCAAGGCCTAATACGATGTGATGCATACCAGGTAACATAGAACAATGGTTGTGCGGCGCTCTCGACCAGTCTTACAGTGAACACATGTCGTCCTCCCACTAGATGCATTCCCTTCACAAATCAAAACCAGAGTCAAGAAAAATTATGGTGTGTTTGGAACTTAGGGCAAGTAAGAGAAAATAACGGAGAGGAAAATTGGAGAGACAGGTAAGAAAAAATTGGAATATATTTCTGTCGTTGATACTTTTGTGACTGCAATTACATGCATGATTCCCTTCACAAATCAAAAAATGCATTTTCACAACGATCATAGAATAGGATAGAGTAAAGAAATGTTGGTAATTTTCCTGCAAAGTTACCTGCTGATTTCACGCAAACACCAAACCTGAGCTTCTGAAGATTTTCACAATGGGAGACAAGTGAAGATGTTGTTGCTCGCATTTGTAGGCCCGAAGATCTAAAGATTGCAACAAAAATGGGGACGTACCTAATTCCTCCATGTCAGCACGTTGATGATAAGTTGCTCAATCACGATTTTTGAGAGTTGAAAAAGATGAATCAATATCTTTATCAATTCAACACACACACTCAAACTAAACCTCAGCCCTCAATTTAATCAGATCCAGAAAAACAAAATCCTAGAGCCTCAATGACCCAAATTCTAAAAATGGTCAAAAAACATAAAAGAAAACTAGAAAGTAGAACCATTTCACCTCATTGACATAGTGATTCATCTGTTTTCAACTCTCAATCATCGACCTACCAAACAGGAATTTAGGTATGTCCCCGTGTTTGTGCAATCTTTGGGTGTGTCGCCGTGTTTGTGCAATCTTTAGGTATGTCCCAAACTAAACCTTACGGGAAAAAAAAAATCAAACCTAAACAATCAAACGATCAAGTCTTTAAACAAATGATGGAGTGGACACAAGCACACAAAACTCTTTCCCTCAAAAACTAAAATATGGAATCATGTAAAGGACCCATCACGATTGGTTTTTAACCTCAAAACCCCTAACTCTCAACCCACTAGTGATTTTGTTGAAACAAGAAACCAGGCTTATATACACATAGTGAGCACATAGAATTTGGAAACTGTTATTATGGAAGAAAATAAAAAGCCAGCGATGCCACAACCATTATAAATGCGTTACACGTTATAGTAACGGCCCGTTTGGCAGGGTTCTTAATGGGGTATAAGATTTGGGGGATTATTAGTCATCCCGGTCCCACCAATATAGCTTGGTTTGGGAGAAAAAAAAAATGTAGGAGGGGTGTTATTATCACCCGGACTAAATATTACCCCACAAGAGTGTTATTTATGGACATCCCAAGGGGTGTTGGGGTGTCCATAAATATTACCCCCTTAATCCTCCTAGCAAAATTACCATGGTACCCCAATTAATCCCACCGGCCCCACCCCAATACCCCATCCTTCCCTATATTGCTATTGCTATATGGTACTGTTGCTGGTGTAATTCTGGGCATTTTTTTTTTTTGGCTTTTCAATTTCTTTTGAATCAAAATATAAAGTACTTTTGCGCATATATATATATTTTTTCACCAAATTAAACTACTAATAGAGAACTTTAATTCGATACGAAATTTAAAAAAAAAATTGTGTTTGAAAGTATTTTGATGCACATTTATTAACATGTATTTTTTAGATTAGCACATTTATTTGAGAGTTCAACAATTGTTCTTTTCCTGAATTAGTAGTTGTGTATTTTTAAGCCTTTGTAATTGTATCTCAAATAAATTAGTACAATTATTTGAGATTTCAATAGAATTTCTTTTTCTTATGAGAGAACTTGTTCAATTTGTCCATTTATTTATTTATTATACATGGTACTGGGGTATAATATAAAAATTTAAAATTTAATATGTAAATTATAAATAATTAAAACATATTAGGTGGTATATTCCAAAAGAAATTTAAAAATATTTTAAAATTTCAAAAACTTTTATTTTATATAAAATTAGTTATTATAGCTTATTTGTTGACAAGTGTAATAAATTAGTAATAAGTTTTGTATTTAATATAACTAAAAAATGCATAAAATGTAGTATGGTCATGCACAAGGGCAATTTTGTCTTTTGACAATTTTTACATATATCATTGAGCCAACCTTATACCCTCATTTGGCCATTTCAACTACCAAACAAACCAAGAACTATTTAATCCAGATTGGATGCAGGGTGAGTTTTGGGGGATAAAATAGTAAGGGAGGATAAGATTGTAGGGGATAAAATAGTAAGGGAGGATAAGATTGTAGGGGATATTATTTAGTAAGGGTGGACTCACATTGATGTGGTATTATTGAGGGCGATTAATAGTACTTGGTTTGCATGAAAGGGGGATAAGGTTGGGTGGATGATGTAAAAACCTGGCAAAAGACTTACTTGCCCTGGTGTATGGGTCATATTAGATTTTAAAATAAAATAAATACATAAATACAAGACTAATTAACTTAATTATGCTTGTCAAACAAATATGACTATAATAATTCCTTTTATTTATTATTCTTGAAATTAACATATTTAATTATTTTTTGATTTGAAGGATATTGCAAAACAACTCAACAAGCCAACGAGCCAATAATGTAAAATTCTAAATTCTAAAATTTTTCAAATTTTTTTGGTATCAAATTAAAGATCTACATTAATAGTTTAATTTGGTGCAAACAAAAATAAAAAATTATATGCGGAGGTACTTTATATTTTTTTATCTGAAGAATATTGCAAAGCAACTCAATAAGCAAACAATGCAAAATTCTAAAGTGTAAATTTTATATATATTTTTGTATCGAATTAAAGATTTCTATTAGCAGTTTAGTTTGGTGTAACAAAAAAAATTATGCGCAGAAGTACTTTATTTTTTCATCGGTCTTATAAAAAATTGATGTCATTGCACCAAAAAGTGATGTCATCCGTACCAAAAGTGTAGTACAAGGGTGAGACCTGTTCCATTTCAACCAGTACAAGGGAGGATAATGTTCACCCTCTAGCAAAATTACACTCTTTAATTTCGATGATCTCACGCCATTAAAATTTCATGGGAGCTTTGTCCATGCAGTCTTGTACAAAGACAACGGGTCTGTTAGAAGAATTAATAAGGGTATTGTCCACAAGCCAACAACTACCAAGCACATAGGTTTGTATTTTATTTTAACTCTTATCGATTGGTTGTGTGATGAGTTTTGAGGGTATAAACTAGTAAGGGGGAAAAGATAGTAGAGGGTATTACGTATGGAGGGTGGCCATATAGTGATGTAGACATTTATGGAGGGGGGCTTAAGTAGTACTTGGTTTGGATGATTTTGGTAATATGGGACCTGATTGGCTTGGGAAGACTGATCCCCCTCCCCTTATTCTGATCCCTCCTCTTATAGATGGTTTGGGAAGTTTTGGGAGGGGGTGGATGAGTTATCCCCCTCCTAATTTAGTACCGCTTAATCCCCTGCAAAGGTACGAAATAATAACACGGATGACGCTGTTATTGTTTCATACCCTTGAAAAAAAAAAATCCCCTTACCTTCCCTATCTCTCATTTCCAGTAACTCTACCGATGCAATTTCCTTCGATTTATTCATTTATTGAACATGGTATTGGGGTATATTATAAAAATTTATAAAATTTATATGTAAATTACAAATAATTAAAACATACTATTAGGTGGTATATTCCAAAAATATTTAAAAAAATGTTTTAAAAAATTATTTATTATAGCTTGAATGTTGACAAGGGTAATAAATTAGTAATAAGTTTTGTATTTAATATAAGTAAAAAAATGCATAAAATGTATATGGGCATGCACAAGTCCAATTTTGCCTTTTGACAGTTTTTTAAATCATCCAACATTATACCCCCATTTCAACTACCAAACAAACCAAATACTATTTAATCCCCACATATTACCAAAATCATGCTAACCAAGTACTACTTGATCTCCTTCAATAAATGTCACATCATTGTGGAGCGACCCTCCATTCATAATATTCTCTACTATGTTATCCCTCTTATTATTTTATACTCTCAAAACTCATCGCGCATTTAATCGAGAAGAGTTAAAATAAAATGCAAACCTGTGGGCTAGGTAGTTGCTGGCCTGTGGATAATACCCTTATTAATTGTTCTAACAGAACCATTGTCTTTGAACAAGACTGCATGGACAAAGCTCCAATGGAGCTTTAATGCCGTGGGGTCATCAAAATTAAGATAGAAAAAGTAACACAGATAGAGAAGGGGTGAGAAATAAAAGCAAGAGTGCAATTTTGTTCGAGGGTGAACATTATCCTCTCTTATCTTGGTTGAAACTGTGCAGGTGTCTCACTCTTGTAATACACTTTTGGTATTGATAACATCATTTTTTGATGGGATGACATCACTTTTTTTAAGGACCTACACTCAACAAAACAATAACAGAACCCATCTAAATCCCAAATCATTGGGGGTATGGATTGGGCGGAGATGATTGGAGACAGACCTAACATTTGGAAATATGCACAAAGTGGCTGCTCTCATAATAACACTGAAACAGTGGCCCCCCTAAACCACCAAGAATTGAGGAGCTACAGGGACTTTCTGTTGCAAAACCATTCCCCCAAATCAAAGCCGAAAGACATCAGAGAGTCCAGGCCTAGAGACCCAAATCAATTTTTGTTCTCATTACTATACTTCCTTCTATCCATTGTCTTGCTAAAACCCTTTCATTTGTTTCATAATCAAATTTCACAATATGCTAAGGCTCATAAATTCAGGAAACATTTATCTCTTCTGTACAACACAAAATTGATTTTCTTTGGAAATGTATACCACAGACCTATTTTGCTTTGATGAATGTTTCCTACATTTATAAGACGTACACTATTTCAACTAATAAAAGGAAGGGTAATGTTCACCTTCTTTTTAAGGAAGGTGAATAAAATTACCCTCCAACGGATGGATTCTAATAATCACACACACACACACAGTCAAGAAATAAATGACGTCAAACCGCCAAATACTTCTAAAAGTTGGGACATTATTTGAAGTTCTACTATAAAATAAAAGAAAAAAAATTATCAGAACGTTCTACCACCACGTCTCAAGATGGATTGTTCACTATTGACATCTCCCAAAAAAATATTTATATTTCATAATTGTAACATTTTTAATAATTTTTAAAACTAAGAGGGATCTAATGATCCATATTGTATATAAAAATTATTATAAATTAACTTATGTAAATAAATTTGAGAGAGGTGAATAGTAAAAATAGACATTTTTTTTCTGGGACAGCAGGAGTATTACAAAGTTGATGCCAATATCTGTTTGTCCCATACACAAGCAAAACTCCAACTTACAATTTACCAGACAAGCCTTGTTATTAGGGCGCAAAAGAACTGAATCGAGTTTGATTCTGAGATTGCAAGCTTGATTCTGAGATTTCATGTTCACATGAAAGACAAAATCTAACATAATTGTTGGAGTGCTTTCTCATATGGAGCTATATGATATATTTGGACAACAAACATAAAGAAGAACCTATTATAATAAATTGAACAGAGATTACCAGCAGCTGCCTTTGATCCCTAAATATCATGCACGGTTGGTTTGTTACTTTCCCTTCAAAGGGAGAGGTCTTGAGTTCGAGTCCTCGTGGAGGTGGTGCTCAACTCCTATTGTAACTACTACAACAGTAAGTATTTGGTTAAAAATGAAAATAAATGAAATTTCGGCTCAGGAGTATAAGCTTCATACGGAGAGATCACCACAGTCAACTGAATCAAGACCACCAACGATCATAGGAACTATCTACGCCAAACCTATTATGAAAATTCATTTATCAGTCCCCAGTTGTAACAGCAGATCCTACATAATAGCTTGCCTATAAACATCTTCAGTAAAAAACAAGCCTAATCCAGCTGACCTGATTCAACACAGATTCATAATTCAGCAATGGAGTATATGAACTATTCTTTAGAATTGAGTATATGTCTGGTGCTATTCTAGGTTTCGAAGGACAATTCTAGCATAAACTTTTGCTTCCACTGGGGTTGTTGATGCTGCAGATGCAGTACGCAGAACCCGGGGTGCTCCAGCATCTCGAAGAAGTGCTACATGGTGAAGTACGTGTCGGCCACCGGAAGTGGTGAACTACAATTCAAAGAACATAATTGTGGAGGGATACATTTATATTAGTAAAAATCATCGTCTAGAAAATGTTCATGCAACGAGATAGAGAGGTCATTTACCTGGAAAAGTGCAAATATGGCACATGCCTTGATTTCGGAACAAGGATTTCGTAGCATGGTCACGAATCTACCAATCTCAGCTCCACTGACAAGCATAAAAATTAGAACAAAAATGAAGTTGAAAAAATCATGAAGAAATTGAGGAAGAATGGAAGCTTAACAGATAAACAAGGAAAAGTTTGAGTTAATATGCCTCGTCTTCTTTGACATGCAGACACAGCTTGAGATAAAGTAAAAATTCTTATAAAATTAAAAAAAAAAAAGGGTTTGGGAAAGATATAATACTTCAGAAAAATGGAAGTTTGCATGGCAAGGGCAAGCTAGAGAGAATAAAAATTACACCGTGGAGACATAATTCGATCTGAAACATAGGAGAAAATAAGGTTACAAGAACCTAAGAACAAAAAGGTTTACTCCTTTTGGTCACCTTTATAAGTGGAGCAAAATCTGAAACAATATTAGTAATCTTGATTTTCACGAATATAATAGTTTGATTTTTAGTTCCTCGTTGATAACATATCTCAGACCATAGAGTAAATAGTCTTCCTGAAATTTCCTTTGACATTTTTAGATCTTCAGCACAATAATACGCTCAAATGAGCGCAATATTTTCCAGCACCACTCAATTTATTCAGGGGCAAGACAGAGAGCCCTTGAAATTGGTATAAATTAAAATTCAAATCCAATAACCATTGTAGATAATGGGCATCAAGAACTAATATCAATAGAAGTACATGGTGATATAGCATAACAGGAAAGATTTACGTCGAATTAACTTATGTGATAATGCTGAGCCAATTTCAAGACTGTTCTCTTTCAAGTCTGTAGGGAGAGAAGTGCAGAATCTAAGGTCAAGTTACCAGAAAGTCCAGCACATACCCAAGTTAGCTGGCGACATCTAAAGTCTTATCCATCATATATAGATACTTCCTTCCACATCTCACACTGAAGTAAACAGGTAGAATTTCTTTATACTACACACACACACACACACACACACACAGAACCTGCATCTCAGATGACCTGCTTCTTCAATCTGAGATGATTCTGCTACTTGCCGCAAAGGTGGGAGGGCTGACGATGCAGCCGCAGCAGCAAATGTTTGTGAATCACAAAAAGAACGCAGAAAATATTTCATCTTCTTTAGCGCAATTATCTTAGTCATCTCTATGCTAAAATTTGTAGATGCGCTAACAGATGAAGTTCCTTCCTCTAATTCCTCCATTCTGCAATCAGTATGCACATATATGAGAATACACCATCCTGTTACTCAAAACTCAGAAGACTTCACAGTTTCTAGAATTATTGAGACGTGGACACGGTTGAACATTTAGAGAAATCTAGGGAATAACAAAAATGATTCTTTGCCTTAGAAATCTGATATATTCATTTCTTATAAAGTCAAAAGGGCGTAAGCAATTTACAAAACTCAGAAGAGAGGAAACACGAAAGGATTAGTAAAACCATAGCTTTTGGTTAAGATACATAAGAGAGATGTGATCACCTTCCATCAAAAATGTTTGCCATTGCCAATGCAGCCATGAAACGTGCCACTTTAGATGCTGAACACGAACAAACATTGATGAGGGCTGGGACTCCCCCTTCCATTACTATGCGAAGAGCATTGCTGGGGTTCAAGGAAAGTAACCAAAGAGCACCAGCAGCAGTCTCATGGACAACCTGAGAGAGGGTAAACATGAGGTTTGATTCAAGTGCAAAGCATGAAGAAGTACTTGAATGTTCAACTTGTAAAGATGAAAAGCGGGCAAGACCCTTATCCATCCTCATCTCTTGCCTAACCAAACTGGGATCCGACTAATTTGGTGAGAAAATATGTCTAGGAATTGGACTCCCGTGGAGTAGGAATCCTCATCCCTCCTCTAATAATGCAAATCAAACATGGCCACTAGGTTTACGTGCTCCCATAGTCAAATACATAGGAAATTTGAGGGGAAATAGTAGAAAATATTGGGAAGGGGAAATTAAAGCGCGCGCACTCTCTCTCTCACGGTTTACAATAAAAAGTAATAATCCTTCAGCCCAACCCTCTTTTTCGCCTTATTTGGATAGTTTAATCATGCAATAATCAGCAGTTTTGATGGAACAAAATTGAATTGTCATTGTCATTCTTTAAACTGAAGTTCATTAAACATCAGCCAGTAGGCAGCTCTCCATAAGGCGAGGCACAAAGAGAACTTAAGATTAATTACTAAGATTCCAACTTATTTCACAAACTATGCCTTTGGTGCAAAATATATGGGAAAACTAGAATGGCAAATTAGCCAACTAAGTCAATTTGTGATTGTAATTGACCAATGATGGAACTGGGTACATGCCTACCAAAAATGGCTTCCAAAACATCCATGCACTTGGTATATTGACATCTCATGAATATAGAGATGAGTCCAAATAAGGCAAAAAGAAACCAATAAAAGAAAATCTCCTGCCACAAATGAAGATCCTGAGGTAATCCAATACTCACATGAGCAGCAGAACCTACAAGTGCTACCAGAGGTGCAATTCCTCCTCCTTGTCCAACAGCAATTCTAACATGGAAACAACACAAAAAATAAAAATAAAAATAAAAATTAAAGGAGCTGTAAAGCCAAATTTAAAAGAAGGAATCAATCTTTTTCGATTTAGAATATGACCCGTTATGCAGAATTATATCGATTATCAAGTATGACATGACAATAACCAAGAATGGGAACATTAACAGAAAACTGTTTCTTATTTGTGCTTTGGTTCGTGGTTCTCAAAGTAAGGATGTTTAAATTCAATTTAACATTTATGCATTTATTCAACCTTCGGAGTTCTGATCAGCACCGTCTCCTTATATCACAAAGTTATGCCTAGTTGGCTTAAATTGCGTTGTACTCTGGTCAACCATGAGAATCTCAGGCTCTCAGCACCTCATAGAAAATAGCTGTCAAGTAAACTCCATACTGCCGGCCTTATGTTTGGACTTGTTCAGATCCATGCGCCTACTTTCTGTTGGGCAACTACATATCACGTCTCTTACTTTCTTTGAACTGTGATCCGTACTATTGTCCTTCCCTTCTCGAAATCTTCTAGTGTTTTCCCAATTCATTTGCCATAATTTAGATCTTCACAAACAAACTCAGATTCTCTAAGTTTCCAGCAATGTGAATTCACTTATTAGATGGTTTGGCAATGGGTGAGGTGGAAGTGCATGGCTACACAAGTCCTCAGGCAATATCATTTAATGCAATGAGGACAGTTAAGAATCCTCTGATGTGACACTACAACAACGTAGCCAAAATAAGGCCTTTGGTCTACTTCAGAAAGGACAGGTGAAGAACAGTTCCTGAGACCGAATCATCACTGTAATGGTCATCCTTCAAGGAAATCAAGAGGTAGCTACATGGGCTGCTTTTGTATTGCCCTAGTCTGATGCCTGTGACCAAGAGTGGACAGACCATAGAGAATGCTCTTAGAAAAGGTGAGGCCGAAAACGAGCTGGCTTAGACTTGCCTCAGAGTCTTTTTATAACCACCTAATAAAAAATAAAAAAAGCCATCGAATATGAGCTAAGCATGGTTCCATCTATAAGAGAGAATGGGAAAGAGGTTAGGAATAGGCTAAGGACATGTGCCCGT
Source organism: Vaccinium vitis-idaea (assembly GCA_963854785.1). NCBI lineage: Eukaryota > Viridiplantae > Streptophyta > Magnoliopsida > Ericales > Ericaceae > Vaccinium > Vaccinium vitis-idaea. The sequence goes on along the minus strand of OY978223.1, from coordinate 4,683,385 downwards.
CACACATGTCCTTCACTCATTACTTAACCCTCCAATGGGTAGAGGCCCCGCATGTTGCCGTGTCTACTTATACAACTACTTCATTGTTTTATCTCATTCATAAGAAAATTCCCAAGATGTCTCTGTGTCTAAACTCCGTCGTTCTCTTCCTAAACATATCGCTCTCATATCTGATCTCTCTTCTTTTTCTTCAAGTTGACCATATACAACCTAAAATACAGATGAATAGGATCAAGGGATGCATTACATGTCATGAAAATACATTGGTAATGTTAAAACAATACAGTCGTCGGCTCGTCGCAGTAGCAATCAAGATAACAACAATCATAGTAACCTTTTATATGTACCTATTCACTTCCGAGACAGCCAATCCCCACAAAGCGCCAGCAGCTCTCTCCTTGAGATCTTGAGAGGCATTTGAACAGGATTGTGCAAGATAAACCTATATAACCAACATGAGAATCAACCCTCATCATAACATAACTTGGTGTTCAGATTCAATCACTCAGATCATTTTTTACCTCCAGAGAAATCATGCTTTATACTTAAAAAAACAGAAGTTCAACGGTTACACTTTGTAGGAGCTCAGTATTACGCTTTTCACGTTGTATAATTCCCTATTGAACTTTGATTAAACTAATAGCTCTCATATTATCTAAGAAGAGCAGGATTCATATACCCTCATTCTTTTCACAGAAAGGCTTAAGGCAAACCAGTGATAAAACAAGGGATATATACAAAAACCTAGAAATGCAACTCATGAATGGTCCCCATTCCTGGTGGCAATTCCCAATCGGCACAAAAGAATAAATTGTATACCTCATCAATCACAGGAAACTAACAAGACCATCACAAAACATAGAAGACTTCATAGCATAGAGAAGAATAAGAACATAATTCCCTTGATCCCGATGTGCTTTGTGAATTTTGTGTATCTTTACTGCTCAGAGATTCCCAAAATAGCATTTCCTTGAAAACATAAATTGTAACTTTCCTATTTCCCTTTAGGGGGGTAAACAAGCTAACATTCTGAATCTTCTAATTTGGAGGGAAAGTTTCCAAAACTTGTTGTCTTCATTTTAGTGTAATTCATTAAATGTTCATTTTACCAAAATTTCTAATGTGGGGGTGGGGAAGTACTTAGAATGAAGTATGATAAAGTTTTTATATGGAATTGGAGACTGACAGAATGGCGACAGAGCTTTATTGTTCGTAAGTGGAGGGCGCTGGTTTCTAGGAGCCTTTTTATGTTATTTTTAGTGGTAGGAGGGGAGAGAAATATATAAGGGCCATATTCTTCTAAAAGGAAAATTCAAGTCCTGAAGCACTTATTTTAGAAAAGATATGTAAACGGAAGTTAGAAGAGGCCGAGGTTAATTGCAATTCACTGGCCGGTAATGTATTCCAACCATGGTTTTATATAATGGCGGTTGCGCAACGTAACAGCTGTAACTTCACGTGTTTTGGATGGACCATTCCCGTTACAGATTAAAATAACAGCGGTACAAAAATCCACGTGCACATTGGCCAATACGCCCTTTACAAACTGTGCATCAGTCCACAACGACCAATACATCCCATTACAGTATTGCTATGTTGATAATGTCCTAAGAATGTTAGTGTAATTGTGTGTGATTGTAATTGTGTAAATGGTGCTATTGTTATGATATTTGCATCAACGAAGCAATATATATGAGCATTCTATTTCATATTACTAAATTACCTATTCTAGTGCCAAACCTATTAGCAATAGTGAGATTATCATTCCTTATGAGGGAAATTGAAAATATCAATATTAATAGCTTTAAAACACGACATTTGACTCATTCTTACTTACAAAACTACTTGTAAAAGTCAATCATTGGTTTAAAATCTATGAAAACATTCAATTTCTTAAATAAGTTTAGAAGATGATTACCAATGGATTTTTTAGCATTTGCTAGTACTCAAAAAAGATTCACTAGTGAGGTGTCCGATTCTCGTTTCACAATGACCAATACTCCCAATATTCATTACTCGTGACCGCGACTGGTACGGCGACCGATATTGCGAGGGTTGGGAATGAAACTCTAAAGGAAAGAATATGTTGAATTCCCCTTTTGGGTCACGAGGCGAAAAGAAGGGGGGGTTGGTCACGAGGCGAAAAGAAGGGGGGGTTGGGAGGAGGTATTTAAGTGAATAATATAGCAACAAGAAAGAAAATTATATTTTTTTATAAATATTACTACTGAGGGAAAAAAAGGACAAAAGACTAATACAATACTATCCCTGTTTACGTAGAAATGGAAAGAAACATCGAAAACATATAAGAACTAACAACTTCGAGCAATGTTCAAAACAAAGAATCAAGTGAGTTTAAGAAATTTCCAATTTGAGATATAAACTTTACTCTCGTGTTCATAACTATAATTAATCTACCTATTTTTCAAAATCGCAAGATAACCAGAACAGATTCCATTCAATATCCAGGTTTAAGTACATATGGCCTCGCTATGAAACATCGATAGCAACAGTTACATCACTCATCGGCATTCCTAAATCATGATGTTCTATAACCAAGGGTACTGATATCATCAAGTTATGCATGTACACCATTCAGAATCCTATGCCATAGGGCTGAAAATAGGAACCGAGGAACCGAACCGAACCGGAGAACCGGACCGAACCGGCAATTTTTTTCGGTTCTTTTGTTTTTTCGGTTCGGTCCGGTTCTTCGTATTTGAAAATTTTGAAAACCGGTTCGGAGGGTTTTTTATGTGAACCGAACCGGACCGAACCGGTATAACACACATATAATACATGTACCTGGTAAAAAAATGGGGGTAGGAATCGATCCCCCGACCTCACGAAAGGAGAGAGCAGATCTTACCAACTCAACTGACCAACTGTTAATATTTGAGATGGGAATAAATATATTTATTAGTTAGTTCCTTCTAGTACTATATATATACACACATCCCCTGGTCTCCCCAAACATTTCACTAACATTTCCCAAGGCAGCCATTTTCGAGAGACCTCTCTCTCGAAACAGATCTCGATATATACATCATCATCATCAGATCTCGATATAGCAAACAGATCTCGTGTACTCTCCGTCGACGGGAGAATACTAACCAAGCCGGCGTCTTCATCGTCATCATCTCGTCGCCATAGACGGCGTCTTCATCGTCGTCATCTCATCACCATAGCCGGCGTCTACAGATCTGATGATGATGATGATGTATGTAACACGTACACATGCTCGATATATACCTACTGTTTTTGGTTGATTTTGATGATGTTAGATCTGTAGATTATTAGATCTTTTGGTTGATTTTAGGTTTTGGGTGATGATGATCCTGTGTAGTGTTTTTTTTGTTTTTTTTGGAACTGATGTATATATATGTATATATATCGCGATCTCCTCTCTCTCTCTCTCTCTCTAGGAACCGAACCGACCTATGAACCGAACCGAACCACGAACCGAACCGACCTTAAAAACTCGGTTCCGGTTCTCTATTAGTCCCGAACCGGTTTTCACCGGTTCTCTCAAAATTGGTCAAGAACCGGACCGAACCGGACCGGTTTCACCCCTACTATGCCATATGTTCTGCCTCGTGTGCGGATGAATAAATGTATGCAGACACATGAATAGGAATATGCAGTTATGGAATCCAGCCCCATGGAAAGGGAAGAAAGAGACAGACACACACTACTTAAGTGAGGAGTGATGCAAACAACGAACATAGAAACATAGAGGGCACCGAGATTCCTAAATTTGTTGATTAGCCGCATCGACTTTTGATTGTTCACTTTTGTGTTTTTCACTTTTGATCCTTTTTCTTTTTGTTTGTCAAAAACGAACCTTCAAGTCTCACAAAAGACAATAGTCATGTCAGGGCTGTTTACCCTGAAAGGATGGACAAGACAAGTTACATAGCACATGGTAAACAATCATCAACACCTTTATCAAGCAATCCAAAACAAAATCCCATGAAAAAACTCCGTTATGGCATGTAACCAATCGTAGGAACTTGAATTGGTACCTTCAAATGTTGTGGATATAAAAATTTGGCACAAGAGAAAACTAACATACCAAGGCTTCAACACCACCGGCTGCAGCAATTGCTTCTGGATTTCTTTCATCATCAAATGACAAATTCCACAATGCACTAGCAGCTTCCATCCTGTTTGGAGTAAAGGGGCAACAGTACTAAGATAATCACCCATTAAGGATAATTATTAGTAAAACTACAAGAGAGTAAATGAAGTTAGCAAAAACGAGAGGGATGACAACTAGCCATCACATTGACTAGAATGATGGTGAGCAAGTGATGCGAAGTCCCACAGTAAGGTAGAGAAAATAAGCTTAAGGGCTCCCTCACCTTAAACTAGTGGTCGGGATCGAGTTCTACCCAAGGCTGTGCAAAAGGGTATTTATTGACTTTGACTAGCGTGATTTAACTTAAACATTATCATAGATCTAACTAAAGGTCAAATTCCCACATTCAACTTGGCTTATTCTCAAAAAAGAAAAGATAGAATGGAAAAATTATTTTGTTGCGAGGGGTGTCTCGAATTAAACTCGGGATTACACTCATGACCATCATCAAATTGGATCAACGATTAATGGATAGCGAGGTTTCCTTGCATTGGATTGGATCCGTAAGTGGGGTTTCCTATATAAATGGACGTTTGCGAGCTCTAGGATTTTGTGAATAGTTGTGTGATGTTGTTAGCCCATATTCCCTTCTTTCTTGCGTTATTTCCACTTTAAGCCGAACCACGTAAACCCTCTGTATTTGATGATTCCTTTGTTTTCTATTCTCATCTCGGTGATACATCATAATGGATTCTTTAAGCACTTAAACTTTCTAGTAAAGAGATCAAAATCATGATACAGTGTTGGTCGTCTAATTTTCGTAACAAGAAAATTAGAGAAGAATAGGTATTGGGCATTGTAACAGCAACCCACCCCTGTATGTTTATAGGGAATAAACCCTTTGTTAAATGTCCACTGTGGTCTTCAAACTAAAAAAGGATGGCCTTGCTAACACCAATGGTCTCAAGAGAGGTGGAGGATCTCGGTCTCACAAATAGTATCAAAGCCAAGATTGGCTCTTCAAGTCACCAACCAAGCATAGTAGGAGGTGGGGGAGAATGTAGGGTATGGGCCCAAAAATCCAACCAACTCGCAAAGACTAATCGCCCTAGTGGACTGAACGCCACGACCCTTGAGCCCTAAAACTAAAGCCCTCTTTGACACCAATTTGTTTTATGTGGTGGAACTAGGTCTCAAAATAGAAATAGTGATAAAGAACTTAAAGGCATCACACTCGGTGATTAAATTCAAGACTATCCCTGAGAGGGAAGAAAATGTTAATATCTTCAAATTTTCTATGTCCAAGCAAATGAAGTGCATAAATCTATCCAACTTAACAAAGCTGTGTCTCATGCACTGCAAGTTGGCTTCTCTCTATCCTGGTTGATCTAGGTTGACGCTCAACAAAGCCTTGCAGCAACCATCTTTGAGGTTGGCTACATTAATCCTTGGTCATTCTGCTCAATCAAGGTCATAAATCCAGTTAAACCAACATCCTAACATATTTCCTTACTACCTCTATCGATGTGAATTTTCGTATACTTTCAAGTGATGGGAAATTACAGGCAAATCTCAAGTATCATTGGGTTGAAATAGGAGCAACTTCTATCATAACACCCCCACACAAAAGAAAATAACAACAAAAACAAAACTGATGGGCTAGGATATCCTTTACAAAGCAAAGCAAGTGATAGAGACTTTAGGACCATGTTTTCTTTATCCTTTTTTATAAGTAAAAGACTTGAGGAACATGTTGAACCTGAATAGCATACATATAGAACGCAAGCATTCTATTTTTCCTTCTCATGCTTCTTTCGGCTTTTGCTATCTAATTGTTGATAACTTAAACGGCCGGTGTGGTAGGGTTAGGATACCATGCTTGTTTTCAAACAATAGATCAAGCCCTAATTTAGAAAATAAGAAATGTAGCTTGAACAAAAACACCACCTAAAGAGGTGCATCTGGCTCAAGGATACATAAATTGAAGTAACATTGGTATGTGCCATAGCAAAAAATATACTTAACACTTTATAGTTACTAATTGGATCATTAGTTATCACCCTCTTTTCTTTCTTAAATCAGAATGTTCTCTAGCCATAGTCATTAATGCCCCAACCTATCATTTAATACAGACTTTATGCTTTAATCAGGCTCTATGAAGAGCTGGTATCTGTACAAAATTCACAATAGAAAAGAGAACCAATCAGCTAGCCAAACGAATTTCAGGATGTTACTGGGATCATCTGTAAATGCAGAGGTCTTGTACTGACATTCCACTGATAAAGCCATGCTTACCCGTACATGTGGCTTATGAATAAGTGGAGGTAACCTGAGTTACCAGTGGTGGCTCTAAAATGACTGTCTTGGACAGGTTCCCCGTCACCAAAACATAATAATTAAGAAAAACACAATGAAAATGCACCCAATGGAACTTTACAGCAGCTGAAAAAGTCATCCAATTCCCGATCCCAATTGAACTACCTGACACCTTCATGGGTAGAATACGTAAGTTTCACAAGTGCTTGAACAGCACCAGCCTCTTGTCCAACTCCAATGGGAGCTTGGGCACCATTGTCATACGCATGGGAAGCCAAATTAGCCAAGGCACGAGCAGCCTGGGAATAACCAGAAAAGACATTTATAAGCAATGAGCGGACAAAACTGAATACTACGCAAGACAGATTTTATATATGGATCAACTTGACTTCTAATACATTCAAGAGTTGAGCTGAAAATAGACACAAACCTATTTCTGTATGCACAAAAAATCATAAATGTATTCCTGCCAAAAATACAAATCTTACCCCTAAGCTTTCTGTTGCCCTTTAGACTAAATATAGCATCGTTAGGGTTCATTACATATCTTTAAAATACCAGAGAGCATGATGTGACCCTTAGACTAAAAATAAGCATTAGGTATGCTATTCAAGAGCGAATAAAACAATTTAAAGCTTTTTCTACCCTAATGCTTATTTTTAGTCTAAGGGTCACATCATGCTCAGGGGTATTTTAAAGATATGTAATGAACCCTAACGATGCTATATTTAGTCTAAAGGGTAACAAAAAGCTTAGGGGTATTTTTTAAAGATGCTATATTCATTAATATGAAACAAGTACCAGTAGAAGCATAAGAAGCTGAAGGGTCTTCCCGGCGGCAGAAAGAACGTATGAATTCTAAAATGAAAACAGAGAAGATGCACACAGTTGCAGGATCATGTACTGTAGTGTGAAAATAATGCATTTGGAGACCTCTAAGCTGAATTTATCAAACCCTTCTTTGATTTACATCTTAGTTACACGAGGCATTGTGATTGAAAGGCGACTTTAGTGTATACGAACCTTGCAACAACAAAAAATTGCTAGCTGTGAGTGCAAAACCAGTACATTTTGTTTTCAATTTTTTACCAGTAAAAATGTCGGCTGGAAATACCGAACTAAAAGTTACGAAAATCAAATATTAGTTTGCTAATATTAGAAACAGTGCACCTGCTCTTGCACTCGAACTGACTTGTTGTCCCGAGCTAGCATCACCAGAGCACGTACACCACCTAACTCTGCTACCTCCATACACAACTTGTAATCGGTTGCAATATTTGTCAGTGCACCAGCAGCAAATTCCTTCAAACAGAAAACAGAAAAGAGCAATGAACCCCCCTCAAAAAGGAAACTAAGTTCTGATATGAATATATGGAAGTGGCCTATATAGAAAAACGCATACCAGCACTCTATCCCCACTGCCACTGGCAAACCATTTGTCAATAAGACCGACTAAAGTTTTAACTGCACCAGCCTCAGCAATGGCATGCTACAAAGGAAAATCTGGTTGATTGCACTCTGAAAATTGGAGAATGTATGGATATTTAAAAAATAACATTTTGCTAAAAAAATAACCTTGTGTTCTTCTGTGATAGAGAGATTCCAAAGTCCTCCAGCAGCCTGTTCAGCCACCGAACTGTACATAGACCTCGCCAAATTTAAAAGCATATCAATTCCGCCTTCTTCCGCAACAGCTTTTGCAACATCGGCATTCACAGACAAGTTTGTGATAGCCTACACACCCCAAAAGAATAAAAATAAACAAAACTTGGGTCGTTGGACGGGAAAAATAAGCTTAAGAATAACTATAATGCGAGCAAAAGAAGGTAGGGGTAAGAATGTTATCATAAGACACACTGCATTGATAGCCGACCCAAAAAAAAAAAAAAAAGGTAAACAGTATCCATAAAGTATTTTAACATCATAATTAAATAAACTTAAACTCATTATTAATGCACATACTTTACCTCAAATAAGAACTAAGAAGGTTGGATAATGAAGATGAAGACTATAAATAACTTCCCTATAAATCTATTACTTTTTCTTATTTGCAATCCAAAAGAATGAAAATAAACCAAATCGAGTCATTGCATGCAAAACATGAGCTTAAGAACAACCATAATGCAAGTTACAAAGATAAGGTGGTAAGAATATGACCATATGAAATACTTCATCAACAGAATCACAATATAATCAAACTACAACAATGCCAATTCAAATTGATTTTTTTTTTTCCCCTTTTTTTTGGCTCGGCGAAAGTTTAGTATTGTTAGTTGTAGTTATTGAAGTTTGAACCCCAGTACAATGCCTGAGATTAGATGGTGCCTACCACTAGGCTACCACTCCACTTGCAATTCGAATTGATTATTAGCGGACAGATTTTACCACAATACTAAGGTTGGACAATGAAGCATGACCAGTATCACAAACTTCATAGTAATCCTACTTTCTTTGCATCCCAAAATAATGAAATAAGGTAAATATGGGTCATGGGATGCCAGAAAAAACCCTCAAGAATAACTATGATCCAAGCAAAATAAAGAGAATATTCTGAAAATATAACTAAACCAATTTAAATTAATTCTTAAGAGATAGATAAGACTACAATATGAACATTGGAAAATCAATCATGACTGTTGTCCTAGCTTCCTAATGTTACCTTTATTGCTTCCGATTGAAGCCCCTCCCTCCAAGATCTTGCAAGGTTGAGAAGGAGGCGTATCCCACCACCACGCATAACTGCCTCGGCCATTCCACCATCAACTCTGGCATTTTCATTAACAATAATAGCAAAAGTTGCAAGTACTGTTGCTGCCCTTTCCTGGACATCCTCTTGTGAACTCTGCAATAAATTAAGCGATAGAGCTGCACCTTGGCTAATCCAGAAATTATCAAAACCCTGTAGACTTGTATCAGCAATGCGTAAAAGTGAATAGGAGAGGATCCATTCAACCCAAGTCATGATTTCATCCACGTTCTTATCCTTCTTCTTCATATTTCTCCAATCAGAGAACACATTGCCCTCTTTTGTTGTAATCTCCTCGAGTAGAGAAGCTAACTCTTTGAAAATGTCAGTAAAAAAAGCAATTATCAACTTTCCTCTAGGGTAATAATTGGTGGAACTCCTATCACCTTCCTCAAGAGCTGGGCAATGCAATGCACACAAGACTTTCAAGCTTTCTGAGGATGATATCATCTGAACAACAGAACTCGTGACGTTGGTTCTTGAAACATCTAATCCTTTCAAGTTGGGAAGTTTAGTCCAATGCTGTGAAACTAAATCCCAGTTCATTCTTGTCGTTCCCGCAACCGAGAGGAACCGAAGGGATACTACATTACCTACTGCCACCTCATCAATGTTACGACAGTCTACGAACCCAATTTCAATCAACCTCAGGCAGTGGTTAGCCAGAGCATTGATGGCCACCCCATCAACGTCACGGATGCCTGAAAGCCTAAGCTTTCTAAGATTAGGACAGCAAATAGCAGTTGCTTTGATAGCAATGCTGCTAATCTTGTCACAAAAAGGCCCAAGTTCAAGGATCTCAAGTGCCCCATGCCGAGCTGCAATCCGAAAAAGGGTAGCGTTGGTAATTTTCCTACAGAGGTCCCCGCTGATTTCACGCAAACCCCTTGCTCTAAGATTTATGATTGCATCAATGATTTCGTCCCCACGAAACCTGAGCTTCTCAAGATTTTCACAACGGGAGGCAAGGGAAGATGTTGTGGTTGCCTCGCATTTGTGGGCCCAAAGATCCAAAGATTGCCACAAACACGGGGACATACCTATATTCCTCCATGTTCGGCAGGTTGATGACAAGTTTGCTCTATCACGATGATTTAGACTTGAAAACAGATGAATCACTATGTCATCTGGTAATCTAGTCCAATCCACCAGCCCTTCATGGTCCAAACTTAAACCTTCCTTAGTTTCTGGGTGATTGGGTAAAACTACCTTAACATTTCCTGTCTTTGCTACCTTCGTACGAACCTTTCGACCCATATCTTTATCGATTCAACACACACCCAAACTAAACCTCAGCCCTCAATTTAACCAGATAGGAAAAACAAAATCCTAGAACCTCAATCACCCAAATTCTGAAAATGGTCAAAGAACATAAAGAAAACTGGAAAGCAAGGATATCAGTACAACAAAATCTAATGCTCCTAAACCACAAAGGCCCAAATTCTAGTTGAAACAACACCAACAGACACTAAATGAAGAGGAAAAAAAATCAACCCAAAACAATCAAACTGTCTAATCTTTAAACAAGTGATGGAATGGACACAAACACACAAATCCCTTTCCCTTGATCTCAAAAACTAAAATTTGGAATCCTGGAAAAAACACATCAAACCCAGAAACGATTGGCTTTTAACCTTAAAACCCCTAATGCTCAACCCACTAGTGATTTTGTTGAAACAATAAACCAGGATATGTACATAATGAGCACATAGCATTCCAAAACTCTTATTATGGAAGAAAATCCAAAGCCAGCTATGTCATAACCATAATCATAAATGCATTGCAGTAAATGAGTTCAAATAAAAATGCAAACCGGTGAAGAAAATCCAGAGCCAGCGATGCCATAACCATTAATCATAAATGCGTTGCAGTAAATGAGTCCAAATTAAAATGCAAACCTGTGTGCTTGGGAGTTGTTGGCTTGTGGATAATACCCTTATTAATTCTTCTAACAAACCCATTGTCATTGTACAAGACTGCATGGACAAAGCTCCAATGGATCTTTAGTGGAAACTCAGCCTTATAATCTATGCCGTGAAGACAACCTATTGTCTAAATGAGTTCAAATTAAAATGCAAACCGGTGAAGAAAATCCAGAGCCAGCGATGCCATAACCATTAATCATAAATGCGTTGCAGTAAATGAGTCCAAATTAAAATGCAAACCTGTGTGCTTGGGAGTTGTTGGCTTGTGGATAATACCCTTATTAATTCTTCTAACAAACCCATTGTCTTTGTACAAGACTGCATGTACAAAGCTCCAATGGATCTTTAGTAGAAACTCAGCCTTATAATCTACGCCGTGAAGACAACCTATTGTCTAAATGAGTTCAAATTAAAATGCAAACCGGTGAAGAAAATCCAGAGCCAGCGATGCCATAACCATTAATCATAAATGCGTTGCAGTAAATGAGTCCAAATTAAAATGCAAACCTGTGTGCTTGGGAGTTGTTGGCTTGGGGATAATACCCTTATTAATTCTTCTAACAAACCCATTGTCTTTGTACAAGACTGCATGGACAAAGCTCCAATGGATCTTTAGTGGAAACTCAGTGATAAGCCCCCAATATTGTAGATATCCGGGGCTTATCTAACTCATTTAGTCCACACACACGCGCAATTTCGCGCCTTATATGTTTGATATGCGCGTAGTGTTGTTTTTTATAGTTACAGGTTTAACACGCTAAATAAGCGCATTTTGGAGCACATTGGGAACCGTCCCAAGCTACCGAGGGCCACTTGCCCCATGGCACGCCAACACCGGGCCTCAAGAGCCACGAAATGAAGACTCGGCTAAGGCCCGGGAAATAAAAAAGACACAAGTCAAGCCGGTGGGCCAAGCCATGTCTCGAGCTCACAAAGACTCCCGGTGAATCCGGAAGTAATCAAGCATCCACAAGACCAAGTACCGTCCCTCTCGAAGGCCGCAAATTGATTAGAAGTGCTTTGGAAGAAGTCCGGAAGCATTACATTTGACCAAGGAGGGACCAAGGCATGAAAACAAGAAAAATCAGATTGGTATGGATACCTCTGATGAGGGGTATCCATACAGATTGCGCCCAGACGAACAGACAGTTTGGTATGGATACCTCTGGTGGGTGGTATCCATACCTCTGGTCGCGGGCAAGCAAAATCCGTGGTATCCATACCTCTGTTGGGAGGTATCCATACCAAGCCAAAATTCTGATGTTTTTGAACTTGCTTTTTGGACTTTCCACTTATGGAAAGTTTAGCTTTTTGGGATTTTTTAGGATATTTTGAGAGAGAGAAATTGGGGTATATCACCTCTCTCCTCTCCCTCTTGTCATACACTTTCTATTTTATTTCTTTAGCTAATTTTGGCTCTCACCTCTCTCCTCCATGGGAGAGGATTTTGAAGCTTTATCTCTCTAGAAAACTCACGTAAGTTTTGTGTTTCGTTTAATTTCTCGTGTTTTAATGTTGTAGCTACTACTTAGATCGTTATATAAATCAAGTTTATTTCCGTAAAATCATGTTCTTCATTTTCTTTTACGTTTCAAGTTATGTCTTTCATTCCTATGTTTGAGTAGTCTAAATAGGCTCGGTCGTGGGGTGATTAGCACTCCATGACTTAGGTTTAATTCGTTCTTCTCGCCAAATTGCAAACACTTCTTGTTTAATAAAGTCACGGGTTCATCTTTATGTATCAAAATTTGGGTTTGTTAATCTCATTGATCTCTCGTGGCCGATGGTTAATTCACCTAGGTACGGGTGATGCTTTGGGCGATGTCAATCTAAAAGTTTGTCTATTTGGCTCAAGAACCCTAAACTTTATCGAACATCATTTCTAGTTCAAAGAGTTAGGATCGATTTTATGTACCAAAGTCTAGGTTTGTTAATCTCATTGATCTCTCGTGGCCGATGGTTAATTCACCTAGGTACGTGTGATGCTTTGGGCGATGTCAACCTAGATGTTTGCCTAATGGTTACAAGAATCCTAATCTCAACAAGAGAGGAACGAATTAGCCTAAGTTATGGTTGTTAAAATCCCCTAGACTTTGCCTTAGTTTAATTAGTCTTTTTAATCTTCCGAGTCGTTCTCGAAGTCGAGAGAATTCCACCAACCAAACTCCAAAAGCCAAGTTTGCCGCTTTAAGGCTAAAACCTACACTTACAAGACAACTCTCACGCCGGGTGCGTTCGGTCCCTGTGGATTCGACCCGGTCTTACCGGTTATTATGCTACCGCCGACCTAGCCCTACGCTTGGGGCGACACCATCTACGATACAATCTAAGGTCGCAAGCACTCAGCCTTATAATCTACGCCGTGAAGACAACCTATTGTCTAAATGAGTTCAAATTAAAATGCAAACCGGTGAAGAAAATCCAGAGCCAGCGATGCCATAACCATTAATCATAAATGCGTTGCAGTAAATGAGTCCAAATTAAAATGCAAACCTGTGTGCTTGGGAGTTGTTGGCTTGTGGATAATACCCTTATTAATTCTTCTAACAAACCCATTGTCTTTGTACAAGACTGCATGGACAAAGCTCCAATGGATCTTTAGTGGAAACTCAGCCTTATAATCTACGCTGTGAAGACAACCTATTGTCTAAATGGTATTTTATGAAATTGTATTTTGTTCATTCAATACAAAAAAATACCACTTAGACTTTTACTGGAGACAATGGGTATTTTGACGTTATTCTAAAGACGAAAATTCGGTCTAAACTGACCCTTAAAGACAAAATCAACGATTGATTTACACTACAAGCCTTGTTATTAGGGCCCAAATGAACCGCATCGAGTTATGATGGGTGATATAATGTTCGAGCTTGACCCCTCTAGTAATTGAGCAATGTGCTCGAGCTCGGTTTGAATGCACAATTCAACTAAGCTAATCGCCTTTTCAAAAAAAAAAAGAAGGGAACTAAGATAATCGCAAGCAAAATCAGATTGTTATGTACAATACTAATGTCTTATTTCAAGTGTACACATAAAGAATTACTACAACCGTATACAGTCAAATTATAGTTCCCTACAGAATAATCAGCAACTTTTTTTTTTCATGTTGGGATCACTTTAACCGAAGTTTTGCAAAAATACACAATCAAACATCCTCAAATACTTTCCAAACGAGCCGAGTTTGAGTTGTTGCTAAATAGGTCGATTTTTGTGAAATAAGTTTTGGAGACAGGGATATAGAAAGGAGTCTCGAGTTATTTGAAGTGCAACATGATTTCATTCAGCCATATTTTCCAATATAATTCATTGGATACTTGAAATACAAACCTTAAAACAAATTATTGTCTCCTCCTAAAACATGTGAAGAAAATAAGCATATTGCCAAATGGCGTTACATATTGACGCAAATCCTGCGTTGTGATTATCTTAACGAGTCAACCGTCCTCATTTTCTGGGCTATATATCAGAAGAATCATTACCATAATCCCAACTCGACTCACCACTATGAATATCAATTTCTATAAGAATTGTACACACAATCTCAGTGCAATTACACAATCATTAAAACATTATGCTTGTGTGTGTAATTATAAACTATGCCTTCAAAATGCTAATGTGGAAAGAACACAAAAACATTCAATGTCTTTCTTAAAATGTTCAAAAGTAATGTTCTTATTGCTATAGGAGCTGGCTTATGCATGAAATCTTATCATATATTATGTAGATATTTTGTTGTTATAATGTCAAAGAGTATCAATTAGTCTAGGAAAGTTGTTGCTTGACTTAATCAGTTCATTTTAATCCAAATCATTTGTAAATTTTTTTATCCGGCCAGACACATGCGAGTTTTTCTTTATCAGTTGCAATGCAACCTTTGAAAAATAAAATTTTACTATGGTTATAATGGGAATCATAAAGCAATGACTACGTTATTTACCACTTTCTGCCAATAAAATATATAATTAATTGGTTGCTCATAAAATCTTATGTATCTATAGTTATTATGTGAATCCTACATTAGTGTTATTTAATTTAACAAGTGTAATTACATTTAATACACTAAATACAATAATGTGAAAGGAAAATTATATGCTGAAAGCTTTCTCACACTGTTGAACAATATAACTCCTTTTTGGTCAAATCTACGAGGTAGCATATCCATACAATCATGCAAACATTAATTAGATAGATGGGTACGCTATCCTTTTCCATTTTTTTTTTTTTTCAATACATGAATTTTTTTTGTTTCGCAAGGCACACATGCACATAGTAAGATGAACACTATTGCATAAATTTGGACTAAGACACAAGTAAAATATCTTCATTTGAAGAACAAGTTAATTAGAAAGAAAATTTTGCTCAAAAGTTGGGTCAATCTATCTGAGTAACAAAGAAGTGCCTTCCATTAGATAACAATTTTGTTTTTTTGTCTAAAGTGGTACATCATACCTCTGCGCATGATCAATTTTTCACAGCCAATTATTGTTGAACACTGCAACGGTAAATATGGGGAACAAGGAAATTCTGATGGACTTCAAAAAAATGATGAACAACACCAGCTAAAACACAGGAACTTACTAGTTTTTTCCTTAAAAAAATATGATCGATGCTACGGAATAAGGAAAAGGAAAGTTATATTTCACTATGATAAGACTCGAATCCAAACAGTACACCGGATAAGAGACCGAGTATAAGCTTCATACTAGACCGACCCTTAGCTTGGTTGAATTTTTTTTCATCATGCAGTTATATTTCAATGGTTTATGAATATTTATACCATTTGAAGGAAAGTAATATGAGATTATACAGGTAGATATTGCTTCCTTACGAAGATATTGAGTTGGTCCAATTTCTCTTATTTTTCTGTGATTTCGAGTTTCTGTGTGTTTTCAAGGCCGAAACTCTAAAAGGTGGCTCTTGCTTACACCAGATTGATGTACGCGAGGGTTATATGATGAACAAGGAATTTCCGATGTGCTGGGCAAAAAAAAAAAATTAAATAAATAATGAACACCACCAAAAACAGGAATTTCCATCCAAGTTAGTTTTTTCCCTCAAAACGATATAATCGATGCAGGGGAATAAGGAAAAGGAAAGTTATAATTAGCTATAGTAGAACTCAAATTCAAACATCACGCCGTATAAGAGACCGTTTATATGCTTCATTCCAGACCGACCCATAGCTTGAATTTTTTTTCCTTCATGCAATTATATTTCAATGGTGTCTGAATATTTATACCATTTGAAGGAGAGCGATATGGTATATATGGGTAGATATTGATTACTTCCTTACTAAGATTTTTGGGTTGGTCCAATTTCTCTCATTTCAAGGCCAAATCTCTAAAAGTTGACTCTTGCTTACACCAGATTATTGTACAACAGAGCAAACCTAGAAACTTTGCAAGGGTAATAATAACATGCTATAAAGTAGAGCACCTCACAGAAAAATTCCAAATTTCCAAGACACCAAGAGTCCTACATCTTTTGCCAAAGCTCTAAATTGACTCTTGCTCTTTTGAGAAAACATTCTAAAATTATACTCATGAGCTCCAGCAGCTAAAAGAAAAGCATATTGTACCCGGAACATCGATCATATCCGACAAGGTCTGATTCAGTCACCATCACAATGGAGCCATCATCGAAGGTCTCAAGATCATATTTTAAAGGGAAGACTGAAGTTTCAACCCCAGAATTTCTAGTGCATATGTTCCTTTCGGATCTCTTCATAATTTGGATATAGTAGTCTTGAACAGCCTACATGATCATAATCTAAGTTGAGCTGGATAAAAAGATGCACCATACGACACGGTTTGCAACAGAAATATCTTCATTTATGACCACAACCAAGTTAAGGGAATTTTCTAGATGACAAAAAAAATGAATTCGAAAAATTCCAAGACAGAGACCACAAAAACAACCCACAATAAAAAATAAAAATAAAACAATGGGCATCAATGGAAACCCTGATATGATGGATTCAAATTGTGTTACTTCTGGCATCAGCCAAAAAGACACTTGTACCATAGATTCAAATTTCATAAATGGAAACCCTTGTATGAATTTTAATGCTGCAACTAGCATCCTGTATCATCATCCATCGTTTGTTGAACTTCAAGGGCACAATTTCGGAATCAAATGCACTTATACTACTAACATAGACGTATAGAACATAACAGACCTGCCACTGGGCTGAGGCCAATTGTACCCTTGGCCTTATGGACCTCACAAAATCATATGCAGCATCAGGCGTCATCTGCTTGTGTTCCACCTATTTTGGAAGAGAGATAATCAAAGGCCCCTGCGACAAGTGGTGATGGACCAAGGCCTTACGATGTGATGCAAACATAGAACAATGGAGGTGCGCGCTCATTAACTGATTTACGTTTTTTTTTTTTTTAAATTATTAAATAAAACGTGTGTTTTTTAACTTTATTTCTAAAATACATGAAAACATAGTTTGGAAAACACGCTTTCTAGAAAATGTATTTCTGTTTCACGCTTTCACTGGGTTAAGACGGATTAATTTTTAGTTAATTATAATCCGACTTGAAAACGTGTTTAGTAGAGAAAGCGTGTTTACAAAACACACTTTCTAAAAACGTGTTGTGTAAACACGTTTTTATTGTTTTGTTCAGTGGAACACAGTCATGGAGCTCCGGCCTTGGGGTGCTTTGGAAGAAATATTAGGGAAAGGAGAAAAGATGACCTGCTGGGTTTCTGGGTTCGTCTCTGTTAGATTAACACCGTTCCGTGGGCAGATACTCGCCTTGAATAATCACGCTCCAAAAAATCAAATCTCTGCCACGCTCATCAAACAGGTGTGCAATCTCCATTTCAATGTTGGAGTACATACTCAAAAAAGAGGTCTTTAATTGAAACAAAAGCCCAAGGTACAACTGAAATAGTCCAGCAGATCGTGAGACTGAGAGCGAGAGCGATGAGGAGAGAGAGGAAACAGGGCAGTCACCGGAGTGGTGACCGCCGGCGGAGGGCCGGAGTGCTTGAAACGATCGGTGGAAGTGGCTGGAGTTAGCAGACAAGGAGGAGGAAGAAGTCTCAAAAGAAGAAAGTCTAACTGGGCGGAATATTAAAGGTAAAAATGTTGTTCCCAAACACGACTTTAGAAATCGTGTTTACAAAACACGTTTTATGAATTCGTGTTTTTAATCACGTTTTTTAGGTGACTTAGGATTAATTTAGTTTTCGGGTTAATCCGTCCTAATCAATGATGAAAGCATGTTCCAGAAACACGATTTTTTAAAAGCGTGAAAAGCGTGTTTTCTAATAACACTTTCACGTATTTTGGGAATAAAGTTCGAAAATACGCGTTTTATTTAATAAAGTTTTAAGAAAACGCTAATCGGTTAATTGGCCCAACACCCTCAACCAGCCTTACAATGAACATATGTCGTCCTCCCTTTTAGGATGGCAACAAGGACGGTTGGTACGGGTTTTGATGATACCAGCTCCGACCCTAAAATTTTATTTTCCGAACGACCCTAACCCACCTCTAACCCAACCGGCTAATTTATGGGTACCCCGCCCCTATCAAGTATCGAGTTTACCCACTCTGCCCCTATTTTTTCACATATTAGTAAAATATATTTTAGACTCTAATATTGGTGAACACAAATGATAAAAAGTTCACAAAATAACTTTTACAACTTAACCAAAATCTACTTTATAATATTGTATTTTAGTTGTAAAAATGAAATTATAAGAATACAAATAAAATTTAATGCATCTGTAGACACCCCGATTTTGAACCCAAGATGCGCTCGAGCATTCCCGATGATGAAACGGACCAATCATGACTACCCGAAAATTGTGAAAATGGCTGGAACTTTATCACAATAAACCAAACACCACCCAAACAACCAAAATAGCCCAAACCAACCCAAGCATTGTTGAACCAAGCCAAACCATCAATCTGCCACCAAGAACCTTGAGCGCTCAAGCTTGAGGCCTTGAGCGCTCAAACCCCTGAGAAACACCTTGAGCGCTCAAGCCCACGGCTTTGAGCGCTCAACTCTGATCCAGTCAGCAACTTGCAGAGTATCTCATCATGAGATTTTCTGCATGGGAGCGTCTTGGGTGATCTTCTATGATCCTTACACGTATAATACACTCTACTAACTCTAAAACTACACCTAAAACTACTCCTAAAATACAAACCCACTTCCTCTCTCTCTCCTCTCTTCCCTCCCACTCACTGCCTACTTAAACCACTCACCACCCCTGGTTTTGGAGGACGAACTCTCATACTCCAGCTCTCAATCCACCCAGAATTCGTTGTTCTCTCTCTCTCTCTACAAAAACCACCTACATTCCATCAAAACCACTCACAAAAACCACTCTTCAAACCCAAAAATTGGATCTTTAATCATCAATTAACCTCACACACTATACCATCCATCCAGAATACTAAGCAAAACACCCATTACTGTCCATTCCCAAAACCACAAACAAGTTCAAGCCTTCAAACAAGTCAAAAGGTAGTTAAACATGTGATTTGCTCACTGTTTGGTCCATCTGAGGAAGATCAATGAGTTCAAGCAAGTTCTTCATACTTGCATTGAACTCACAAAGGTCAAAAAGTTGTTCAAAAACATTTTCAAAATCTGCAGTGACAATAGGGTTTGAGCGCTCAAGCCTCAGGCTTTGAGCGCTCAATCCCAGTTCTGAACAGTTTCTGTTTTGCTGAGTGTTGGGCTTTCTCTTGGTTTTGATCGTTATTTAATAGTTAACTATGCTCATGTAGTTCTCAAAACAGCTTATTTCTATCTCAAAATCACTTGCATGAGTGTAGGTTAACTATTTTATGGTGATCAAGCACCAAAACCTTTGAAAATCTTGTATTTGAATGCAAAACAGTGACTGTTTAGCTTCATAAACCTTCATTTTATATGTTAATGGTCCTGAGAATCACCCTAAATCTATTTTCAAGTTAGAAATCAGAAAGCCACATTATGGGTTGAGCGCTCAAGGTCACACGTTTGAGCGCTCAAGCTGTTCTTGGCTCAGTTGTTGATTATTGGTGGTTTCAAGGATGGATCATGGTTTCGCTTGTCTCTGATGTGTGTGAGTTGTTATTTACTGTGCTTATGATCTGGATCCCTCTCTCTTCCATTTCCAAGTATTTCCTTTGTTAATTTGTGGTGATTCTCCTCTTTTCATCATTCTTTAAGAGATCTATCAACCTGTTCTCATCTGATTCTCCATAAAAAAATATTTCATCAATGTTTGATCTTGTAAAGAATGAACAAAGAAATGATGAGGAAGCATGAATTCACAAAAGCCAGAAATCGGTTTGAGCGCTCAATCCATGAGCCTTGAGCGCTCAAACTGGTTTGGAAGGTTGAGCGCTCAAGCCATCACCCTTGAGCGCTCAATCCCTATTCTGGGATCCAGGTTGTAAGTCAGTGTAGTGATTCTCATGTTCATAATTCCTTGGGTTGATTGTACAGTTTTTGTTGTAATTTATTCCTGTAAATATTTGTAGTAATTTCTGTTATTTTTATTATCACCATTCATGTAGATCAAGTGCACAAGCATTCACCGTAGAATCGCATCTTTTATGTATATATACTGTTGTTATGTGGTTCCCATTCCCGTATCCCCATTTCGTGTTTAAAATCAAATTTGAAATATTTCCAAAATCCCACAAAATGTTGAGTAGAGACCGGTTCATGGACCGGGCGAGAGGGGTGCCGTAAAACCCTTCCTCTCTCGTAACCAAACCCCCGAATCCGAGAAATCTTTGGTTCCGCTATGATCAGTGAAATCTTTTTCAATGGGCAAACGAGTCATGTTTTTATCGGTTTCTCGGGTTCGGACCTCAAATCCGGGTGGCGACTCAAACAAACACAATCTTTTCGAAAAGCAAAAACGCACCGTTTTCCAGTGGGCCGTCCACAGCATCTAAGGGAGAAAATATAGTTTCATATATTTATATAAGAATATTACATATATGTATGTCGGGGCGGGTAATATCGGGGCAGGGTGATCATACCCCTGCCCCTACCCTAACCCTGATGGGTTTTTCAAAATCACCCCGGCTCTACCCATTACCAAAAATAAAAAACCATACCTTATCGGGGCGGGGTAGGGCGGGTTTGGAACGGGGCGGGTTGAATTGACATCCCTACCACTAGATGCATTCCCTTCACAAATCAAAACAAGAGTCAAGAACAACTAGGGGTGTTCCACTGAGGAGTCTTTAGAATAAACTGGCTTTTCACGGTTTTTTATGTGATATATTGTGAGAGAATGACTCGTCTTTTTTTTATTTTTTATAAAAAGGGTAAATTTCACTTACCTCCCCTGAGGTTTCTGACAATTATAGGGACCTCCCTTATGGTTTCTGAAAGTAATTCCCACTTTCCCCCCTCCCGTCAATTCCATTAGTAAAATTGACATAAAAAGATGATGTCATCCATTTTGCAATTTTAAATGCCCATGCTACCCCTCCCTTTCATGCTTCCATTTATAAATAGTTACAACCTCACCCACCCCTCGACAAAGACTTGTTAGAGGCGTAGAGCAAATTCCACACATCTTCTCTCTCTAAAATTTTGGACCTGTACATTTTTTCTCTAAAAAATTCATTTCTCTCTCTCTCTCTCTCTCTCTCTCTCTCTCTCCCTTTAATTCTTAAAATGCATTTCTTGTAGTTGGGAAAAAAAATGTACAGTACTTAAAAAAAATGTAAACTACTGATTGATTTCTAACAATGAAAACTACTGATTGATTTCCTTATGTAACTCATAGCATGGACATGCCATCCTCTACCAATGAAAGGACTGTACAAGGCAAGGGCCAAAACATGTTTATGCGGGTTGAAGGCCATTCATAAACATTGCAACCAAACCATAAACCCAGAATTCATATACTACCTCCATTACTATTATAAAATCCAGAATCAGAATTCAGTACAAACCATAAGTCATTGCATAAGCCATAAATCCTAATTCATTACATAAGCCATAAATCCTAATTCATTACATAAGCCATAATCCATAAGCAATTTACAAAAGTGGCTGTATCCAATGGCATCAAGTACCCGTCACCTGTTGCACCAAAATATCCACAAAAAGGGTTCCTACATCTGCTATTATAAGCATCCCTATATGTATGCAACTATTTGCCATTGATGTTGTACAAAAACATCCACAAAAAGTGTTCCTTTACCAAAAGGAGCAGCCATACCTGAAATTTTGAGAAATTAAGATAGTATAAGTGCTAATGTAATAAAATGTTTAAAAAAACATTACAATATTACAGCAACCATGTTCTGTAACAAGTCATTTGCTTTGAGGACCATTTTCTGGGCTCAAGGGACCATGTTAGGTTTTAAAGTTGGTTTGTGGAAATTGCAGTGGTCGTCGGAGCTGTAAATGTCCAAATCGCAGTCCAAAGTTAGGTTTTCAACAATATCATCCAAAACAATTTTTTTAGCCCTTAAACACTACCATTTGTCTAAGTTCATTCAGAAAAATATGTCCAAAATCTAGTCCAAAATGTCACGTTTTCAACAATATCGTCCAAAAAAAATTTTAGCCCTTAAACATAATTTAGAAAAATGTCCAAAAACTAGTCATTCAGAGTTCCGGAACCGTAACCCAGAAATTATGAAACCCAGAAATAAGGAAACCCAGATTATTTCCGAAAACTCCCAAATTTTTTCGGTTTGTTCTCATATCTTTCACCAATGTTGATTATTTATATTAAGGAAATTGATATTCGCACTCCCAATTTTGATGCATGCGCTCCAAGCTACAGTAGTTTTCCAAAGTTATCCTTTTGCAAGTTCCATGATTTACTCCAGGCACTCCCAAAAAACCTTTACTCTTCGTCTTTACTCTTTTTTACTGCACGTCACTAAATTGCCTATTTTCATATGCAATGTTTCCTTGATAGAGTCTTTATGCTATTGTCTCCATGTTCTGCACCAAGACAACATGGACAAGTGATCTTCGTCCTATGACTGTAGAATCATCCTTTTGTCCATGCAAAATCTCTTGGGAGTTCTGTTACTTTTCCTCTTACGAGTTATCATAACTTTAGTGATGTGTTTTGTTTGTCTCATTATGAGTTCTAAAATATAGATTTGCAACCATTATAAAGATTTTGAGGGAAAAATGGTAGATGATGAGTATAAAAATATGAAGATCTTGTGTCGCAGCCATTATGAAGATTTTTTAGCATCAACATTTTCAATTGTGTGTTGTTTATTTTGGAGAATTCTAGCATGTTTAGTTTTTTTTTTTTTTTTTTTGTGCTCAAAGTGGCGTGAAACAATTTGACATAGATGCATGTTTAATGTTTGGAATCTAATGTTCATGTTGTGGATCTTTATGTGTAGAACGTAATGTTTATGTTTAGTTTTGGTTCATTTTTTCATTTGGAGTGCCTTATTAAATGAGGAGATAATTGGGGGTGGAGTGCCACTAGTAATTTTTATATCTTAAAAAGGGTAATTTTGTAACTTCATTAAATTTTGGAGTGCATGCATTAAAAAAGGGAGCCCCAAAATCAACACCCTTATATTAATTTATAGTATAAATTTGTAATGCCAACATTCAAGTATATGTCTGTTTGTGAGATTATTTATATTAATAATATGGTTCACTTTCCTCCCTCTCTCTCTCTCTCTCTCTCTCCGTAGAATGTATGGAAGAAATGGAAAGACTGGAGATGATAATCACAAGTGTTGGCCCTTATATATCTAGGGGTAGCAAAGTCATTTCATCATCAAACTTAACCCCGTTAAACGTTGGGGAGGTCAATGAAATTTCATAAACCATAAGGGAGGTCCCCGTAATTGTCAAAAACCTCAGGGGAGGTAAGTGAAATTTACCCCTCAAAAAACTGTTTTTTGTTTTGTTTGGAACACAGGGAAAGTAGGAGAAAATAATGAAAGAGGAAAATTAGGGAGAAAGTTATGAGAAAATTGAAATACATTTCTGTCGTTGATACTTATGTGACTGTAGTTATATGCGAATTTTTAATTCGGTGAATCAACCCAAGATGGTGCCTATAATTTATGTTCAAGATTTGATCGAGTCCTTATTGCAATTGATTTGAATATGAGATTTTTTTTTTGTTTTTTTGGTAAATACAGTAAAATTTTGTTATCCCTTCTTTCTTCTCGCATTCCAAGCTGCTTCACTTAATTCATGTGGTGATAATAAAATGCCAAGTTTCTTTTGAATTTCTCCGATTATCACGGTAACAGTGAGCCAACTTGTTTCTGTTATATGTTCTTCGATTGGCAGGAGAATCGTCGATTTGGATGATCGTCAATGTGGAGCCCTAGATCGCAGTTCTTCCAGAGTAAAAGTTGTGAGAAATGAAAATGAAAATGAAAAAGTAAGAGGCAAGATGAAGGGGTTAACAAACGTGACATTCACGTGCTGCATTTTTCCTCCAAATATACCCTCTAACGTCGTTAAGGGTCCATGTCAGCATTTCACGTTAGTGAGATCACGGATCGAGACGGAAGGAGTAAGTTTGATAAACGGAATTGAAGTTTGAGAAATTGATTTTTTTGAAAGTTTGGGGAGCGATGAGACATTTTGTGTAAAGTTAGGCGGCATTTTGAATTTCTCCCTACAAACACACACTTAATAAGGGACAACCCACAATAGAATAGTCGACAATAAAAACGGATGGAGGGAGTGGAAGAAATGGAAGTGAGTTGATTACACTCATCTTGATGGAAATGTATGGTAGGTAGAAGTTGGCTCCATGAATGTCATAGGCTACATGGCATGTTGAAGTCTTGAAGAGAACAGATGTATGATATTTGCAACATGTGTATATTTGGCGGATGCCGGATAGTACTGATTCGCAGGGGTAATGTACATTGTCTTGTTTCTTTTACTTCTACATAGTATAACGTGGGATTTCAGTATGAGTAGTTTGCCCATTTTGTGAATAGATTGCAAGCTTGATCCTGAGATTTCATGTTAACATGAAAGACAAAATCTAACATAATTGTTGGGAGTGCTTTCTGATGTAGAGCTATATGATATACTTGTACAACCAACATACAGAAAAACCTATTATAATAAATTGAACAGACATTACTAGCAGCTGCCTTTGATCTCTAAATATCATGCACGGATGATTCGTTACTCTCCTTCAAAAGGAGAGGTCCTGAGTTCGAGTCCTCGTGGAGGTGGTGCTCAACTCCTATTGTAACTACTAACAATCCCTAACATTAGAAATGAAATTTCGGCGGAGAAGTATAAGTTCCATGTAGAGAGATCACCATAGTCAACCAAAAATAGACTACCAACGATCATAGAACCGATCTACGCTGATGATTCATTTGTCAGTCCCCGGTCGTTACACCAGATCCTACATAATAGCTTGCCTATAAACCTCTTCAGTAAAAGAACAAGCCTAATCCAGCTGACCTGATCTAACAGAGATTCATAATTCAGAAACAAGCACTGAGTAAGCATATCTGCTAATGATTGTTACTGACTAATCATAACTGAATTTAGCCAAAAGCCGATGAAGTCTCAAAAAAAGCTCTTATTATAACTTCACGGAAGATATTGTCCCAACAAAGGCTGCAAAAAGAGCTGAGATACCGGTGTCTGAGTTCTAGCCACTTATTCGGCACCTTTATCACTGTATATGATTAAACAGAACCCAAAATAACGAAAATAGAAAGGCATAAAAATGCAGAACATTCCTGAGGCACTTTAAATTGCTGTCCAAAACACCAATGGAATGTACAATTGAGGCTAAAATGTCTCCAATGGCAATTCTGATTGAAATTGTTTTTTTTATTTATGAACTACTCTTTAGAATGGAGTATATCTCTGGTGTTTTTCTAGGTTTCGAAGGACAATTCTAGCATAGACTTTTGCTTCGATTGGGGTCGTTGCTGCTGCAGATGCAGTACGCAGAACCCGTGGTGCTCCAGCATTTCGAAGAAGTGCTATATGGTGCAGTACGTGCCAGCCACCAGAAGTTGTCAACTACAATTCAAAGAAAATAATTGCGGAGGGATGAATTCAGATTAGTAAACAATATCTTCTAGAGAATGTTCTTACAGCGAGATAGAGAGGTCATTTACCTGGAAAAGTGCAAATATGGCACATGCCTTGATTTCGGAACAAGGATTTCGTAACATGGCCACGAATCTACCAATCTCAGCTTCACTGACAGCATAAAAATTAGAACAAAAACGAAGTTGAGAAAATCATGAAGAAATTGAGGAAGCATGAAAGCTTAACAGATAAACAAGGAAAAGCTCGAGTTAATGTGCCTTATCCTCTTTGACATGCAGACACAGCTTGAGATAAAGCAGAAACTCTAATAAAATTTCAAAGAAAAATGGTTTGGGAAAGATATAATTCTTAGGAAAAATAGAAGTTTGCATAGCAAGGGCATGCGAAAGAGAATTAAAACTACACCGGAGTAGAGACCAAATTAGCGCTGAAACATAGGAGAAAACAAGGTAACGAGAACTTAAGAACAAAAAGGATTTACTCCTTTTGGTTCACCCTTTATACGTGGAGCAAAATCTGAAACAATGTATAATCTTGATTTTAACGAATATAATAGCTTGATTTTTTAGTTTCCTCGTTGAAACAATATTAGATAAAGGGCATCAAGAATTAATATCAATAGAAGCACATGGTGATATAGCATAACAGGAAAGATTTACGTCGAATTAACTGTATGTGATATAGCTGAGCCAATTCCAATTTCAAGACGGTGTTGTCTTTCAAGTCTGTAGGGAGAGAAGTGAAGAATATAAGGTCAAGCCTACCACATACCCAAGTTAGCTAGTGACATCTAAAGTCTTATCCATCACATATAGACACTTCCTTCAACATCTCACACTGAAGTAAACAGGTAGATTTTCTTATACACACACAGAGAGAGAGAGAGAGAGAGAGAGAGAGAGAGAGAGAGAGAGAGAGAGAGAGAGAGAGAGAGAGAACCTGCATCTCAAATAACCTGCTGCTTCGATATGAGATGATTCTGCTACTTGCCGCAAAGGTGGAAGGGTTGATGATGCAGCCGCAGCAGCAAATGTTTGTGAATCACAAAAAGAACGAAGAAAAGATTTCATCTTCTTCAGTGCCATTATCTTAGTCATCTCTATACTAAAATTTGTAGATTCAATTACGGATGAAGTTCCTTTCGCTAATTCCTCCATTCTGCAATCAGTATGCACATATATAAGAACACACTATCCTGTTACTCGAATTATTCAGAGTCCACACAGTTGAACATTTAGGGAAATCTACGGAAAAACAAAATTCATTGTTTGCCTTAGAAATGTGATATATTCATTTCTTAAAAAGGCAAAAGGGCATATACATTTTACAAAACTCAGAAGAGAGGAAAGACAAAAGGATTACTAAAACCATAGTGTTTGGTTAAGATATAGAAGAGAGATGTGATCACGTACCTTCCATCAAAAATGTATCCCATTGCCAATGCAGCCATAAGACTTGCCAATTTAGATTCTGAAGTCGAACAAACGTGAATGAGGGCCGGGACTCCCCCTTCCATCACGATACGAAGAGCATTACTTGGGTTCAAGGCAAGAATCCAAAGAGCTCCAGCAGCAGGCTCATGGACAATCTGGAAGAGGGTAAACATGAGGTTTGATTCACGTGCAAAGCATGAAGAAGTGAAGTGTTTGAATGTTCAACTTCTCAAGATGAAAAGTGGGCAAGACCTTTATCCATCCTTATCTAATGCCTAACCAAACTGGGATCAGATTAATCTCTCTCTCTCTCTCTCTCTCTCTCTCTCTCTCTCTCTCTCTCTCTCTCTCTCTCTCTCTCTCTCTCTCGTGAATGAGGGCCGGGACTCCCCCTTCCATCACGATACGAAGAGCATTACTTGGGTTCAAGGCAAGAATCCAAAGAGCTCCAGCAGCAGGCTCATGGACAATCTGGAAGAGGGTAAACATGAGGTTTGATTCACGTGCAAAGCATGAAGAAGTGAAGTGTTTGAATGTTCAACTTCTCTAGATGAAAAGCGGGCAAGACCTTTATCCATCCTTATCTAATGCCTAACCAAACTGGGATCAGATTAATCTCTCTCTCTCTCTCTCTCTCTCTCCCTCTCTCTCTCTCTCATGCCTAACCAAACTGGGATCAGATGGCGAGAAACTATGTCCAGTACTTGGATTTCCCAGGAGTAGGATTCCTCATCCCTCTAATTATACAATCAAACATGGCCACTAGGTTACATAAGATATCTGGGGGAAATAAAATCTCTCTCTCTGATCGATGTTTGCGGTAAAATATGTTTTTCTTTTAGCTGCTGGAGCATAATCTTCGAATGTTTTCTCATGCAAGGCTTCGGAAGATTTGGAAATCAATTTACCGGTGGATGGAGTAATTAGTATAAAAAAGGTACAGGTGTTCTAAGATTAATTATTTCTATTACCTGAAAGGTGAGGCACAAAGAGAACTTAAGATTAATTACTAAGATTCCAATTTATTTCACAAACTATGCCTTTGGTGCAAAATATAAGGGAAAACTAGAATGGCAAATTAGCCAACCACGTCAACTTGTGATTCTAATTGGATCAATGATGGGACTCGGTACATGCCTACCAAGAATGGCTTTCAGAACTTCCATGAACTTGGTATATTGACATCTCATGAATATAGAGATGAATCCAAATAAGGCGAAAAGAAACTAATAAAAAGAGATCTCCTGCCACAAATGAAGATCCTGAGGTAATCCAATACTCACATGAGCAGCAGTACGTACGAGCGCTACCAGAGGTGCAATTCCTCCTCCTTGTCCAACAGCAATTCTAAAATGGAAACAACACAAAAAAAAATTAAAAATTAAAGGAGCTGTAAAGCCAAATTTAAAAGAAGGAATCAATCTTTTTTCGATTTCGAATATGACCTGTTATGCAGAATCATAACGATTATCAAGTATGACATGACAATAAACAAGAACGGGAAGTCGGGAACATTAACAGAAAACTGTTTCTTATTTGTGCTTTTGTTCGTGGTTCTCATAGTCAGGATGTTTAAATTCAATTTAACATTTATGCATTTGTTCGACCTTTGGAGTTCTGATCAGCACCGTCTCCTTATATCACAAAGTTATGCCTAGTTGGCTTAAATTGTGTTGGTACTCTGGTCAACCATGAGAACCACAGCACCTTACAGAAAATGGCTGTCAAGTAACCTCCATACTGCCAGCCTTATGTTTGGACTTGTTCATATCCATGTGCCTACTTTCTGTTGGGCAACTACATGTCATGTCTCTTACTTACTTTCTTTGAACTGTGATCAGTACTATTGTCCTTCCCTTCTCAAAATCTTCTAGTGTTTACCCAATTCATTTGCCATAATTTAGACTTCACAAACAAACTCAGTTTCTCCAAGTGTCCAGCAATGTGAATTCACTCATTTGATGGTTCGGCAATGGGTGAGGTGGAAGTGCACGGCTACACAAGTCCTCAGGCAATATCATTTAATGCAATGAAGACATCTAAGAATCCTCTGGTGTGACACAAAGACGATGTAGCAAAAATAAGGCCTTTGGTCTACTTCAGAAAGGACAGGTGAAGAACAGTTCCTGAGACCAAATCATCACAGTAATGATCATCCTTCAAGGAAACCAAGAGGAAGCTACATGGGCTGCTTTTGTACTGCTCTAGTCTGATGCCTGTGACCAAGTGCAGACAGGCCATAGAGAATGCTCTTAGAAAAGGTGAGGCTGAAAACAAGCTGGCTTAGACTTGCGTCATAGACTACTCGGCCTTGTTATAACCACCTAATCAAAAGAAATAAGCCATTGGCTTTGAGCTAAGCATGGTTCCATCTATAAGAGAGAATGGGAAAGAGGTTAGGAAGAGGCTAAGGACATGTACCCGTCACAGGGAAAGCTTACTGGACACATGTCCTTCTCTTATCACTTTACCCTCTGATGGGTAGAGGCCCCACATGTTGCCGTGTCTACTTATACAACTATTTCATTGTTTTATCCCATTCATAAGAAAAGCTGTAGCAATCAAGATAACAACAATCATAGTAACCTTTTATATGTACCTATTTGCTTCTGAGAATGCCAGTCCCCACAAAGCGCCAGCAGCCCTCTCCTTGAGATCTTGAGAGGCATTTGAACAGGATTGTGCAAGATAAACCTATATAACCAACATAAGAATCAACCCTCATCACAACATAACTTGGTGTTCAGATTCAATCACTCAGATCATTTTTTACCTCCAGAGAAATCAGGCTTCATACATTAAAAAAAAAAAAAACAGAAGTTCAACGGTTACACTTTATAAGAGCTCGGAATTACGCTTTCACATTGCATAATTCCCTATTGAACTTTGATTAAACTAATAGCTCTCATATTATCTAAGAAGAGCAGGATTCATATACCCTCATTCTTTTCCACAGAAAGGCACAAGGCAAACCAATGATACAACAAGGGATACATAAAAAAACCTAGAAATGCAAATCATGATTAGTTCCCATTCCCTGTGGCAATTCCCAATTGGCACAAAGTATAAATTGTATACCTTATCAATCACAGGAAACTAACAAGACCATCACGAAACATAGAAGACTTGATCGCATACGGAGAAGAATAAGAACATAATTCCCTTGATCCCAATATGTTTTGTGACTTTTGTGTATCTTTACCGCTCGGAGATTCCCAAAATAGCATTTCCTTGAAAACATAAATTGAAACTTTCCTATTACCCTTTTAGAGGGGAAACAAGCTAACATTTTGAACTTCTAATTTGGAGGGCAAGTTTCCAAAACTTCTTGTCTCCATTTTAGTGTAATTCATTAAATGTTCATTTTACCTAAATTTCTAACGTGGGGTGGGGAAGTACTTGGGATGAAGTTGATAGAAACCAAAGGGGAGAGAACAAACAAAGCATTGCATATATCGGATATATTAGATTACAATGAGAGAGCAAAGCTTAAATAGACAAAACCCAAGAAACCCTAATAATACAAAAGGACTAAACTACCCTGAACATAAAAGATAAATAACAGAACCTTAGCGATACCCTAAGAACATAAAAAGACTAAACTACCCTGAACATAAAAGATAAATAATGAAACCTTAGCGAAACCCTAATAACATAAAAAGACTAAACTACCCTGAACATAAAAATAAATAACAATAAACTGAAAACCCTAAAATTACTGAAAACCCTAAATTACTAAACCCTAACCTACTTTCACAGAAGTATGATAAAGTTTTTATATAGAATTGGAGGCTGACAGAAAGACGACAGAGCTTTATTGTTCAGAAGTGGATGGCGCTGGTTTCTAGAAGCCTTTTTATGTTATTTTTTGTGGCAGCAGGGGAGAGAAATATATAGGTCCAATATTCTTCTAAAAGGAAAATTCAAGTCATGAAGCACTTATTTTAGAAAAGATTTGTAAACGGAAGTTAGAAGAGGCCTCGATTCTGATTCACTGGCCTTTAATGGTAAACAATCATCAACACCTTTATCAGCAATCCAAAACAAAATCCCATGAAAATACTCCGTTATGGCTCGTAACCAATTCTAGGAAGTTGAATTGGTACCTCCAAATGTTGTGGATAGAAAAGGTTTGGCACAAGAGAGAACTAACATACCAAGGCTTCAACACCACCAGCTGCAGCAATTGCTTCTGGATTTCTATCATCATTAAATGACAAATTCCACAATGCACTAGCAGCTTCCATCCTGTTTGGAGTAAAGGGGCAACAGAACTAAGATAATCACCAATTTGGGATAATTATTAGTAAAATTACAAGAGAGTAAATGAAGTTAGCAAAAATGAAGAAGGATGACAACTAGCCATCACATTGACTAGAATGATAGTGAGCAACTGACGCGAAGTCCCACATCGCCTAGCTAAGAAAGTAATGAAGAGAAAATAAGCTTGAAGGCAACTAGTTGTCGGGATTGAGTTCTACCCAAGACTGTGCCAAAGGGTATTTATTGACTTTGATTAGCGTGATTTAACTTAAACATGATGATAGACCTAACTAAAGGTCAGATTCCCACATTCAACTTGGCTTATTCTCAAAAAAGCAAAGATAGAATGGAAATATGATTTTGTTGCGAGGGGTGTCTCGAATTCAACTTGGATAATGGATAGCGAGGTTTCCTCGCATTGGATCGAATCCGTAAGTGGTTTCCTATATATAAATGGACATTTACAAGCTCTAGGATTTGTGTGAATAGTTGTGTGATATTGTTAGCTCATATTCGCTTCCTTCTTGTGTTATTTCCTCATTTGATCTACGCCTATGGACATTGTCTTTAAGCCAAACCACAAAAACCCTTGTGTATTTGATGATTGCTTTGTTTTCTATTCTCATCTCGGTGATGCGTCATATTGGACTCTTTAAGCACTTAAACTTTCTAGTGAAGAGATCAAAATCATGGTACAATGTTGTTCCAAATTCTTGTATTAAGAAAATTAGAAAAGAATAGGTATTGGGCATTGGAACAGCAACACACCCCGTATATTTATAGGGAATAAACCCCTTGGTAAACATCCATTGTGGTCTTCAAAATTAAAAAGGATGGACATGCTAACACCAATGGTCTCAGGAGAGGTGGAGGAACTCGGTCTAACAAATAGTATCAGAGCCAAGATTGGCTTTTCAAGACACCAACCAAGCATGGTAGGAGGCGGGTGAGAATGTAGGGTACGGGGCCAAAAAATCCAACCAACTCGCAAAGACTAATCGCCCTAGTGGACTGACCGCTATGACCCTTAAAGCCTAAAAATAAAGCCCTCTTTGACACCAATTTGTTTTATGTGGTGGAACTAGGTCTCAAAATAGACATAGCTTAAAGAACATAAAGACATCATACTCGGTGATTAAATTCAAGACTATCCCTGAGAAGGAAGAAAATGATAATATTTTCAAATTTTCGCTGTCTAAGCAAATGTCGTGTCTCATGCACTGCAAGTTGGCTTCTCTTTATTCCGATTGATCAAGGTTTATGCTCAACAAAGCCTTGCAGCAAGCATCTTTGAGGTTGGCTGCATTAATTCTTGGCCATTCTGCTCAATCAAGGTAATAAATCCAGTTAAACCAACATCCTAACATGTATTTCCTTACTACCTTTGTCGATGTGAATTTTCGTATACTTTCAAGTGATGGGAGATTACAGGTAAATTTCAAGTATCATTGGGTTGAAATAGGAGCAAATTCTATCATAACACCCCCACACAAAAGAGAATAAAAATAAAAACAAAACTAGTGGGCTAGGATATCCTTTACAAAGCAAAGCAAGTGATAGAGACTTCAGGAGTCAGGACCATGTTTTCTTTATCATTTTTTATAAGTAAAAGACTTGAGGAACATGTTGAACGTGAATAGCGTGCATATTGAACGCAAGCACCGTATTTTTCCTTCTCTTGCTTCTTTTGGCTTTCGCTATCTAATTTTAGTAAACTTAAACGGTCGGTGTAGTAGGGTTAGGATACCATACTTGTTTTCAAACAATAGATCAAACCCCTAATTTAGAAAACAACCACTTTAGCTTGAACAAAAACACCACCTAAAGAGGTGCATCTGGCTCAAGGATACAAAAATTGAAGTAACATTGCTATGTGCTATAACAAAAAAAATACTTAACACTCTATAGTGACTAATGTGGCTCATTAGTTATCACCCTCTTTTCTTTCTTAAATCAGAATGTCCTCTAGTAGCCATAGTCATTAATTCTCCAACCCTATCAATTAATACAGACTTTATGCTTTAATCAGGCCCTATGAAGAGCTGGTATCTGTACAAAATTCACAATAGAAAAGAGGTAACCAATCAGCAAGCCAAACGATTTCAGGATGTTACTGGGGTCATCTGTAAATGCAGAGGTCTTGCACCGACATTCCACTGATAAGGCCTTGCTTACCCGTACGTGTGGCTTGTGGATAAGTGGAGGTAACCTGAGTTACCAGTGGTGGCCCTAAAATGACCCTGCCTTGGATAGGCTTCCCGGCACCAAAACATTATAATTAAAAAAAAAAAAAAA
This sequence comes from Vaccinium vitis-idaea, assembly GCA_963854785.1. Classification (NCBI taxonomy): domain Eukaryota; kingdom Viridiplantae; phylum Streptophyta; class Magnoliopsida; order Ericales; family Ericaceae; genus Vaccinium; species Vaccinium vitis-idaea. The sequence continues at coordinate 4,649,297 of OY978223.1, read as the reverse complement.
AAAACACCACAATGAAAATGCACCCAAGCCCCAAGGGAACTTTACAGCAGCTGAAACAAGTCATCCAATTCCCGATCCTAATTGAACTACCTGACACCTTCATGAGTAGATAACGTAAGTTCCACAAGTGCTTGAACAGCATCTGCCTCTTGTCCAACTCCAACAACATGGGAAGCCAAATTAGCCAAACCACGAGCAGCCTGGGGAATAACCAGAAAAGACATTAATAAGAAAACAGCGGACAAAACTGAATACTACGCAAGACAGATTTTATATATGGATCAACTTGAATTATAATACATTCATCAGTTGAGTTGAAAATGGACAGAAACCTATTTATATATGCACAAAATTCATTAAATGTATAACTGCCAAAAATACAAATCACTAATATTAGAAACAGTGCACCTGCTTTTGCACTTTAACTGACTTGCAGTTCCGAGCTAGCATCACCAGAGCACGTACACCACCTAACTTTGCTAGCTCCATACCCAACTTGTAATCGTTTGCAATATTTGCCAATGTACCAGCAGCACATTCCTGCAAACAGAAAGCAGAAAAGAGCAATGAACCCCCATCAAAACAAAAGGAAAACTAAGTTCTGATATGAACATATGGAAGTGGCCTGTATTAAAAACACGTACCAGCACTCTATCCCCAATGGTAAACCATTTGATAATAAGACCGACTAAAGCTTTTACAGCACCAGCCTCAGCAATGGCATGCTACAAAGGAAAATCTGGTTGATTGCAGTCTGAAAAATGGAGACTGTAAGGATATTTAAAAAACATTTTCTAAAAAAACCTTAAGTTCTTTTGCAACAGAGATATTCCATAGTCCTTCTGCAGCCTCTTCAGCCACCGGACTGTACATAGACCTCGCCAAATTTGAAAGCAAATGAATTCCTCCTTCTTCCACAATAGCTTTTGCAACATTGGCATTCTCAGACAAGTTTGCGATAGCCTATGCACCCCAAAAGAATAAAAATAAACCAAAGTTGGGTTGTTGGACGTCAAAAATAAGCTTAAGAATAACTATAATGCGAGCAAAAGAAGGTAGGTGTAAGAATGTTATCGTAATACACTGCATCGATTGCCGAGGAAAAAAAAAACAAAAGAGAAATTGTATCCATAACGTATTTTAACATTATAATTAAACAAACTTAAACTCATTATTAATGCACATATTTTACCTCAATAAGAACTAAGAAGGTTGGATAATGAAGACTATCAATAACTTCCCTATAAATCTATAACTTTTTCTTATTTGCAATCCAAATGATTGAAAATAAACCAAATCGAGTCATTGCATGCAAAATATATGATTAAGAACAACCATAATGCAAGTTAAAATGATAAGGTTGTAAGAATATGACCTTATGACATACTTCATCAACAGAATCAGAATATAATCAGACTATAGCAATGCCGATTCAAATTGATTTGCTTTTTTTGGCCCGGCGAGAGTCAGTATTGTTAGTTGTAGTTAGTGAGTTTGAACCCCAATACAATGCCTGAAATTATATGGTGCCTACCATTGGGCAACCACTCCACTTGCAATTCAAATTGATTGTTTGTGGACAGATTTTACCTCAATACTAAGGTTGGACAATGAAGCATGACCAGTATCACAAACTTCGTAATACTCCTACTTTCTTTGCATCCCAGAAGAATGAAATAAGGTAAATATGGGTCATGGCATGCCGGAAAAAAAGCTCAAGAATAACTATGATTCAAGCAAAATAAAGAGAATATTTTGAAAATATAAATAAATCAATTTAAATTAATTCTTAAGAGATAGATAAGACTACAGTATGAACATCGGAAAATCAATCATGACCGTAGTCCTGGCTTCCTAGTGTTACCTTTGTTGCTTCTAATTGAAGCCCCTCCCTCCAAGATCTTGCAAGGTTGAGAAGGAGACGTATCCCACCACCACGCATTACTGCTTCAGCCCTGCCACCATCAACTCTGGCATTTTCATTAACAATAACAGCAAAAGTTGCTAGTACTGTTGCTGCCCTTTCCTGGACATCCTCTTGTGAACTCTGCAATAAATTAAGCAGCAGAGCTGCACCTTGGCTGATCCAGAAATTATTGAAACCCTGTAGACTTGTACCAGCAATGCGTAAAAGTGAATAGGAGAGGATCCATTCAACCCAAGTCATGATTTCATCAACGTTCTTATCCTTCTTCTTCATATTTCTCCAATCAGAAAACACACTGCTCTCTTTTGTTGTAATCTCCTCAAGTAGAGAAGCTAACTCTTTGAAAATGTCAGTGAAAAAAGCAATCATCAACTTTCCTCTAGGGTAATAATCGTTGGAACTCCTATCACCTTCCTCGAGAGCCGGGCAACGCAATGCACACAAGACTTTCAAGCTTTCTGAGGATGATAACAACATCCGAACAACTGGTCTAGTGACGTTGGTTCTTGAAACATCTAATCCTTTCAAGTTGGGAAGTTTAGTCCAATGCTGTGAAACTAAATCCCAGTTGATTCTTGTTGTTCCCGCAACCGAGAGGAACCGAAGGGATACTACATTACCTACTGCCACCGCATCGATGTTACGACAGTCTACGAACCCAATTTCAATCAAACTCAGGCAGCGCTTAGCCAGAGCATTGATAGCATCCCCATCAACGTCACGGATGCCTGAAAGCCTAAGCTTTCTAAGATTAGGACAGCAAATAGCAATTGCTTTGATAGCAGTGCTGCTAATCCTGTCACAAAAAGGCCCAAGTTCAAGGATCTCAAGTGCCCCATGCCGAGCTGCAATCAGAAAAAGGGTAGCGTTGGTAATATTCCTACAGAGGTCCCCGCTGATTTCACGCAAACCCCTTGCTCTAAGATTTTTTATTGCATCAGCAATTTCGTCCCCACGAAACCTGAGCTTCTCAAGATTTTCACAACGGGAGGCAAGTGATGATGTTGTGGTTGCCTCGCATTTGTGGGCCCGAAGATCCAAAGATTGCCACAAACATGGGGACATACCTATATTCCTCCATCTTTGGCAGGTTGATGACAAGTGTGCTCTATCACGATGATTTAGAGTTGAAAACAGATGAATCACTATGTCATCTGGTAATCTAGTCCAATCCACCAGCCCTTCATGGTCCAAACTTAAACCTTCCTCAGTTTCTGGGTGACTGGGTGACACTACCTCAACATTTCCTGTCTTTGCTACCTTCCTACAAACCCTTCGACCCATATCTTTATCAATTCAACACACACCCCCAAACTAAACCTCAGCCCTCAATTTAACCAGATAGGAAAACAAAATCCTAGAACCTCAATCAACCAAATTCTGAAAATCCTCAAAGAACAATAAAGAAAACTGGAAAGCAAGGATATACTACAACAAAATCTAATACCCCTAAACCACAAAGGCCTAAATTCTTGTTGAAACAACACCAACCAACACAAGATGAAGGGGGGGAAAATCAACCCAAAACAATCAAGTGATCAAATCTTTAAACAAGTGATGGAATGGACACAAACGCACAAAACCCTTTCCCTTAATTTCAAAAACTAAAATTTGGAATCAGTAAAGGACAAATCAACCCCAGAAACGATTGGCTTTTAACCTCAAAACCGCTAATTCTCAACCCACTAGTGATTTTGTTGAAACGAGAAACCAGGCTATGTACATAGTGAGCACATAGTATTCAAAAACTCTTATTATGGAAGAAAATCCAAAGCCAGCTATGTCATAACCATAATCATAAATGTGTTGCAGTGAATGAGTCCAAATTAAAATGCAAACCTGTGAAGAAAATCCAAAGCCAGCAATGCCATAACCATTAATCATAAATGCGTCGCAGTAAACGAGTCCAAATTAAAATGCAAACCTGTGTGCTTGGGAGTTGTTGGCTGGTGGATAATACCCCTATTAATTCTTCTAACAAACCCATTGTCTTTGTACAAGACCGCTGTCTAAATGAGTTCAAATTAAAATGCAAACCGGTGAAGAAAATCCAAAGCCAGCGATGCCATAACCATTAATCATAAATGTGTAGCAGTAAATGAGTCCAAATTAAAATGCAAACCTGTGTGCTTCGGAGTTGTTGGCTTGTGGATAATATACTTATTAATTCTTCTAACAAACCCATTGTGTTTGTACAAGACTGCATGGACAAAGCTCCAATGGATATTTAGTGGAAACTCAGCCTTGTAATCTACGCTGTGAAGACAACCTATTGTCTATAAATGGTATTTTATGAAATTGTATTTTGTTCGTTCAATACAAAAAATACCACCTAGAGTTTTACCGGAGACAACGGGTATTTTGAAGTTATCCTGAAGACGAAAAATTTAGCCTAAACTGACCCTTACAACAAAATCAATGATTGATTTAAAAGACAAGCCTTGTTATTAGGGCCCAAATGAACCGCATTGAGTTGAGATGGGTGATTTAATGTTTGAACTTGACTCCTCTAGTAATTGAGCAACGTGCTCAAGCTCGGTTTGAATGCACAATTCAACTAAGCTAATCGCCTTTTCCAAAAAAAAAAAAGGAATAAGCTAATCGCAAGCAAAATCAGATTGTTATGTACAATACTAATGTCTTATTTCAAATGTAGATATAAAGAATTACTACAATCCGTATACAGTCTTATTATAATTCCATATAGAATAATCAGCAACCTTTTTCATGTTGGGCTCACTTTAACTGGAGTTTTGCATAAATACGCAAACGAACACGCTCAAATACTTTGCAAACGAGCCAAGTTTGAGTTGTTGCTAAATAGTCCAATTTTTGTGAAATAAGTTTTGGAGACATGGATATAGAAAGAAGTCTCGAGTTAGTAGAAGTTCAACACATGATTTTCCTTACAAATCTTTTACAATATAATTCATTGTATACTTGCAATACAAACCTCAAAACAAATTATTGTCTCCTCCTAAAACATGTGAAGAAAATAAGCATATTGCCAATTGGCGTTACATATTAATGCAAATCATGCGTCGTGATTATCTTAACGAGTCAACAGGTTTCATTTGCTGGGCTATATATGAGAAGAATCATTACCATAATCCAACTCGACTCACCACTGAGGCTATCAATGCCTATAAGAATTGTACACACAATCAAAGTGCAATAACACCATCAGTAAAGCATCATGCTCATGTTTTTAATTATAAACTATGCCTTCAAAATGCTAATGTGGAAAGAACACAAACACATTTAATGTCTTTCTTAAAATGTTCAAAAGTAATGCTCTTTATTGCTATAGGAGCTGGCTTATGCATGCAATCTTATCATATATTATGTAGATATTTCGTTGTTATATTGGCAAAAGAGTATTAATTAGTCTAGGAAAGTTGTTACTTGACCTTAGTCAGTTGGTCAGACATGTCCAAGTTTTTCTTTATTAGTTGCGATGCGACCTTGAAAAATAAAATTTAATTATGGTTATGATGGGAATGATAAAGCAATGATTAGGATATTTACCACTTTTTACCAATAAAAATATAATTATTGGTTGCTAATAAAATCTTATGTATCTATAGTTAATACGTGAATCCTGCATTACTGTTATTTACTTTAACAATCGTAATTACATTTAATGCACTAAATATGAAAATGTGAAAGGAAAATTATATACTTACAGTTAAAGCTTTCTCACACTGTAGAACAATATTACTCCTTTTTGGTCAAATCTATGAGGTAGCATATCCATATAATCTTGCTGAGATTAATTAGATAGACGGGCACACTATCCTTTTTCCCTTCTTCTTCTTTGTTTTTCAATACATGAATTTCTATTTTTCCACAAGGCACACATGCACATAGTAAGATGATCATTATTGCATAAATTTGGACTAAGACACAAATACAATACCTTCATTTAAAGAACAAGTTAATTAGAAAGAAAATTTTGCTCAAAAATTGGGTCAATCTATCTAAGTAACAAAGAAGTGCCTTCCATAAGATAAAATATTCGTTTTTTTTTTGTTTGTCGAAAGTAGTACATCATGTAATATCCCAGAATTGAGGGTAGGGAATGTTTAGTCCCACATCGGAAGTGTACATGGGTATTATAATGTACTACTAGTTACCTTGAGTACTAGGCCAGTAGTCTACATGGGTGTTACAACTGGTATCAGTGCGACCCATGTACACGACCATGTAGGTTATGGCACCAGAAGAACAGACCCTGGGGAAGGCCGTGGTGACTCTCGTCACCAGGGAATAGACCCAGGAGGCTATCAAGATACTGGGCCGGTATTCTCCGTTGGGCTTTACACATCATACCTTTGTGCATGATCAATTTTCCACAGCCAATCATTGTTGGTTGAATTTTTTTCCATCACACTGTGTAAGAGACTGTGTACTAGCATCCTGTACCATCGTCCATCGGTTGTTGAACTTCAAGGGCACAATTTCCGAATCAAATACACTTATACTGACATAGACGTATGAACATAACAGACCTGCCACTGGACCGAGGCCAATGGTACCCTTGGCCTTACGGACCTCACGAAATCATATGCAGCATCAGGCGCCATCTGATTGTGTTGCACCTATTTCAGAAGAGAAATACTCGTAATCAAAGACCCCTACGACAAGTGGTGATGGATCAAGGCCTTCCGATGTGATGCAAACATAGAACAATGGAGGTGCGGCGCGCGCCCTCAACCAGCCTTACAGTGAACATATGTCGTCCAAAATGGTACAGAAAATCAAACCCATGTACAGAAAATCCCCAAGAACGCTTCCTAGGCTAATTAACCGATTTACGGTTTTTTTTAAACTTTATTAAAAAAAACGCGTGTTTTTTAACTTAATTCCCGGACTACGTGAAGTCGTGGTTAGCAACCACGTTTTCTTGAAAATGTGTTTTCCAAACACGCTTTCTCGGTTGGTTAAGCATGATTAACCGAAAAATTAAGTTAATCGTAATCCGGTTTGAAAGCGTGGTTACTAAACCCGCCTTCTAAAAGCGGGTTTAGTAAACCCACCTTCTAAAAGCGTGGTTAGCAAACACGCCTTCTAAAGGCATGTTCAGTAACAACGTTTTTCATATGCTACTGTGGAAAGTTCTTTCGAATCTAACCAAAATTGGTTTTTTTTTATATTTATTTTTATCACGAATGAAATTAAAAATTGTTGTGGACAAACAACAAAAACATCAAAAATTTATACTAATGGGGAGATTCACTTTGATTAAATCCCTCATATCCCTAACCATAAAAAAAAAAAAATCATTTTTCCATATGCAAAGGACTATATAATGGTTATGATGAGGTATGCTTTTGTAGTTGTAACTTCTGATTTATGTGTGACATCAAATTGTTGAATACTTTGTAAATGTAACGTGTTGATCTTCTCTTTCCCATTTTCTTAAGACTTACGGCTTGCTAGGGGAGATTCACTTTGATTAAATCCCTCATATCCCTAACCATAAAAATAAAAAAAAAAAAATCCTTTTTCCATATGCAAAGGACTATGTAATGGTTATCACGAAGTATGCTTTTGAAGTTGTAACTTCCGATTTATGTGTGACATCAAATTGTTGAATACTTTGTAAATGTAACGTGTTGATCTTCTCTTTCCCATTTTCTTAAGACTTACGGCTTGCTAGTATATTATGCATAATCGCTACTAATAAAACATGCTAGGTGAAGTAGTTGTATGAATTTCTATGTCATGTATGAAAAAAATTGTAGCCTAATATAGGTTGGCTTTCTAGCTTGTGTGCTCATAATTGGTATAGACTTATTCAGCTTTGGAATCCAAAGCTCTCACAAAGTCTCTTATGGATGGAATCCAAAGCTCTCATAATTGTTATAGACTTATTAAGCTTTGTAGCATAATATAGGTTGGTTTGCTAGCTTGTGTGCTCATAATTGGTATAGACTTATTCAGCCCTAAAGATTACTATGTTGGTCTTCGAGAAGAATGGAAGTTTAGGGTTGAAGAGCAGGAGGGATTAGTTGTTGATTTACAAAACATGGGAGTAAGAATTCCTCATCGTCGGTCACTAGAAATGCCAAGAACAAATAAGCATGAGTATGAAGCTGTTGTGGCCCGAATCAAAGAGGAGAATAATAGGATGCTAATGCGTAGGAGCCGATATTTCATGCTTCAGCTAGCAATTGAGATGGCGGAGGCAAATGGCCGAGAACTAATAGAAAATGAGCACAACAATGCGTTGAATAATGAGAAGTACCTATCTGACTACGCTATGCATGTCTGATGAGGATATGTAGATCTCCTACTAACAGAAAATGAGCACAACAATGCGTTTTTTTTAATAAAGTTTAAAAAAACGCGTGTTTTTTAACTTAATTCCCGGACTATGTGAAGTCGTGGTTAGCAACCACGTTTTCTTGAAAACGTGTTTTCCAAACATGCTTTCTCGGTTGGTTAAGCCTGATTAACCGAAAAATTAAGTTAATCGTAATCCGGTTTGAAAGTGTGGTTACTAAACCCGCCTTCTAAAAGTGAGTTTAGTAAACCCGCCTTCTAAAAGCGGGTTTAGCAAACACGCCTTTAGAAGGCGTGTTCAGTAACAACGCTTTCATATGCTACTGTGGAAAGTTCTTTCGAACCTAACCAAAATTGGTTTTTTTTTTTATATTTATTTTTATCACGAATGAAATTAAAAATTGTTGTGTACTTTATTGCATTGCACGTTATTTTTTGCGTGCAAAATACATACACTCCCAAAAGGGACAAACAATTTGGAATGGAGGGAGTGTGTAAATAGCTTGAATGGGTCCTAAGCACGGAACCGGGGAGCCTGTAGTGAGCAACTCACTACAGGCTGTGTAGTGAGAATCTCAGCCGTCCATTCTTGTTTTGGGCGGTCCGGATCTTAATTGAATTGTTCGCGCGAACAATTACATTATTCACTATTTTAGATCCGGACCGTTCAAAACACTTTTAACGGCCGAGATTCACTCACTACACCTGTAGTCACTACAGGCCCCCCGCTCCCCCTAAGCACTTAATAAATTCTCATGTCTTTTATTTCCCAGCCATGAGAGAGATTTTTTGTAAGCAAAATAGTAAAATTTATTTGTCTAACAGCGCACCTGAACTATTATCAATTAAAGGTATCATTAATTTTTTAAGTAAAAAAAGACATCAATAAATCTCAGTATTTTTGGATTCTCTATAATGATTTGTCAAAATGATAATGTATGTAATGTCAGCCATTTATGCGCGTGGCCAGTTGTTCCATTAGTTAATGTTGACCTATTAGACAAGTGAATGACATGACAGGTCGAATGGGTGGTATTGAAGGGCAAGTCACGGGTTGGCATCTGATGACATGTCATGTGACAAGTCATGGAGTCACGGGTTGGCCTTTAATGGGAAGTCACGGACTACAAATTGACCTATCTGAAGTTTTGAACTATCTGAAGTCAGGGTTATCACAGAAATGCGACGTGAGTATCAGTATCGAATTGAACTATCTGAAGTTCTTATATTTGATTGTATTTCGTGTCATTGGTAGGAGTGACTTTTATTTTCTTGTACTACCAATCTCTCCATATTAATTCCACTCTTATGTTGTGACTATATTTCGGACATCCATTGTAACTTCTTGTTAAACCAATTAAATTTATGAATGACAATATAGAAACAAGAAGAACTAAATTGTAGTTAATCAGAAAACACAACACCGATTAACAAACTTAACATATTACAAATACATAATTTGAAGTACTTAATGTAGAAGCAATACATCGCATAACATAGTAGGAGATCTACATATCCTCATCAGACATGCATAGCGTAGTCAGATAGGTACTTCTCATTATTCAACGCATTGTTGTGCTCATTTTCTGTTAGTTCTCGGCCATTTGCCTCCGCCATCTCAATTGCTAGCTGAAACATGAAATATCGGCTCCTACGCATCAGCATCCTATTATTCTCCTCTTTGATTCGGGCCACAACAGCTTCATACTCATGCTTATTTGTTCTTGGCATTTCTAGCGACCGACGATGAGGAATTCTTACTCCCATGTTTTGTAAATCAACAACTAATCCCTCCTGCTCTTCAACCCTAAACTTCCATTCTTCTCGAAGACCAACATAGTAATCTTTAGGGCTGAATAAGTCTATACCAATTATGAGCACACAAGCTAGCAAACCAACCTATATTATGCTACAAAGCTTAATAAGTCTATAACAATTATGAGAGCTTTGGATTCCATCCATAAGAGACTTTGTGAGAGCTTTGGATTCCAAAGCTGAATAAGTCTATACCAATTATGAGCACACAAGCTAGAAAGCCAACCTATATTAGGCTACAATTTTTTTCATACATGACATAGAAATTCATACAACTACTTCACCTAGCATGTTTTATTAGTAGCGATTATGCATAATATACTAGCAAGCCGTAAGTCTTAAGAAAATGGGAAAGAGAAGATCAACACGTTACATTTACAAAGTATTCAACAATTTGATGTCACACATAAATCGGAAGTTACAACTACAAAAGCATACTTCGTCATAACCATTACATAGTCCTTTGCATATGGAAAAAGGATTTTTTTTTTTTTTATGGTTAGGGATATGAGGGATTTAATCAAAGTGAATCTCCCCTAGCAAGCCGTAAGTCTTAAGAAAATGGGAAAGAGAAGATCAACACGTTACATTTACAAAGTATTCAACAATTTGATGTCACACATAAATCAGAAGTTACAACTACAAAAGCATACCTCATCATAACCATTATATAGTCCTTTGCATATGGAAAAAGGATTTTTTTTTTTTTATGGTTAGGGATATGAGGGATTTAATCAAAGTGAATCTCCCCATTAGTATAAATTTTTGATGTTTTTGTTGTTTGTCCACAACAATTTTTAATTTCATTCGTGATAAAAATAAATATAAAAAAAAAACTAATTTTGGTTAGATTCGAAAGAACTTTCCACAATAGCATATGAAAAGCGTTGTTACTGAACACGCCTTCTAAAGGCGTGTTTGCTAACCACGCTTTTAGAAGGTGGGTTTACTAAACCCACTTTTAGAAGGCGGGTTTAGTAACCACGCTTTCAAACCGGATTACGATTAACTTAATTTTTCGGTTAATCATGCTTAACCAACCGAGAAAGCGTGTTTGGAAAACACGTTTTCAAGAAAACGTGGTTGCTAACCACGACTTCACGTAGTCCGGGAATTAAGTTAAAAAACACGCGTTTTTTTTTAATAAAGTTTAAAAAAAACCATAAATCGGTTAATTAGCCGAAGAAAAAGTGGACGATGGGTCTGATCCAGGTTTAGCACAAAAGCGTGTCTTCCAAACACGACTTTAGAAGGCGTGTTCCACGATTTTAGAAAGCGTCACGTTTTCAATTAAATTAATCGGAAAGTTAATTATGCCATTAAACACTGCAAAGTCGTGATTTCCCAACACGTTTTGACGAAAACGTGTTTTTGCAAAAACATTTTCACGTACTTTAGGAATATAGTTAAAAGACACACGTTTTATTTACTAATAAAGTTTTTAAAAAAAACTTAAATCGGTTAATGAGCCTCCAAAAATGGTATACCAAAACAAGAAGGTTCACAAGCTGCGGAATTGGGTGAAATTGAACAGATCTGTGACTGTGAGGAAGAAGAAGTGGACGATGGGTCTGATCCAGGTTTAGCACAAAAGCGTGTATTCCAAACACGACTTTAGAAAGTGTTTTTTTCAACCACGATTTTAGAAAGCGTGTTTGCTAACCACGTTTTCAATTAAATTAATTGGAAAGTTAATTATGCCATTAATCACTGCAAAGGCGTGATTTCCAAACACGTTTTGACGAAAACGTGTTTTGCAAAAACGTTTTATTTAATAAAGTTATAAAAAAAAAAACCGTGGTGAATATTTTCACGAATTTTGGGAATAAAGTTAAAAAACACACGTTTTATTTAATAAAGTTAAAAATAAAAAAAAACCTTAAATTGGTTAAGGAGCCTCCAAAATGGTATACGAAAACAAGGAGGAAATTTAGATCACGTGGTGCCCAGCACCACATCCGAGCCCAAAATTTCCTCTTGACCATATTCAAATGATTTTTTACTCAAATTTTGACTCAAATTGGGTGAAAACAAGGAGTTAAGATTGGAGATGCCCTAAGAGAAAATAATGAAGAGGAAAATTAGGGAGAAAATTGAAAAATATTTCTGTCGTTGATACTTTTGTCACTGCAGTTATGTGCAGGATTTTTCATTCAGTGAATAAATCCAAGATAGAGGATTGGGTCGAGTCCTTATTGCAATTGATTTGCATTTTTTTTTTAAATTTTGTTATCCCTTCTTTCTTCTAGCATTCCAAGTTGCTTCACTTAATTACCGTGGTGGATATTTTTTTGCCAAGTTTCCTTTGATTATATGTTTAGGATTTGGCCGAGCCTACTTGTTTTCATTATTATATGTTCCAATTTAGTTGCCGAAGTCACGTATATTGATTTGACAACGTAAAATGTGAATTCGTTAATTCTCCATGTGGCAAGCAAAACACTTCATTTCACGAAGACACAGATTCATACGAGAAACATGTTGAATATGAGTAGCGTACATATTAAATGCAAGCATCCAATTTCCGTCTCTCGCTTCTTTTGGCTTTCGCTATCTAATTTTAGTTAACTTAAATGGTCGGTGTTGTAGGGTTAGGATATACTATACATGTTCGGGCTTTCTTGGGAATCCAACTCAAGGAACATCATCATTACGAACTAAAGATAATTTAGCTTCCCGTGTGTATGACAGTGGTACCCAAGCTGCTGTTGGAGTTGGACAAGAAGCAGGCGTTGTTCAAGCACTTGTGGAACTTACATATTCTACCCATGAAGGTGTCAGGTAGTTGAATTCGGATCGGGAATTGGATGGCTTGTTTCTGCTGCTGTAAAGTTCCCTTGAATGCATTTCATTTTGTTTTTAGTAATTCTTCTGTCTTTCCTCTCTTATGAATTTTGTAAAATGCTCATGGTATCTTAACCAAAGAGTATGGTTTTAGTAATCCGTCTTTCCTCTCTTCGGAGTTTCGTAAAATGCTCTTAAAATGGCATAAGCATTTTACAAAATTTAGAAGAGAGGAAAGACGGAAGGGAAATCACTATACGGAGAGCATGACTGGGGTTCAAGGCAAGAATCCAAAGAGCACTGGCAGTAGTCTCATGGACAAGAAAATGAAATGCACCCAAGGGAACTTAACAGCAGCTGAAACATGTCATCCAATTCCGGAACCGAATTTAACAACCTGACACCTTTATGGGAAAAATATGTAAGCTCCACAAGTGCTTGAACAGCACCTGCCTCTTGTCCAACTGCAGCTTGGGTACCATTGTCATATATACGGGAAGCCAAATTAGCTAAGGCAAGAGCAACCTGGGAAATAACCAAAAAAAGACGTTTATAAGAAATCAGCGAACAAAACTGAATACTTCGCAAGACAGATTTTATATATGGATCAACTTAGAATTTCTAATATGTTCAAGACTTGAGTTGAAAATGGACAGAAACCTATTTTTGTATGGACAAAAATCATAAATGTATTACTACCAAGAATACAAATCACTATATTCATGCGACTAGAATTTTAGTGATGCGTAATATGAAACAAGTACCAGTAGACGCATAAGAAGCTAAAGGGTCTTCCCCATAGCCGAAAAAACGAATGAATTCTAAAATGAAAACAGAGAAGACGCACGGGATCCATGAACTGTCTTAAGTGTCTTGTAAAAATAATGCATTTGAGACCTCTATGCTGAATTAATGGAACCGTTCTTTGATTTACATATTACTCTACATGAAGCATATATTGTGATAGAAAGGCAACTTAACTACGCCGGCCTCCGTTCCTAAATAATAGTCTCACTTTCTCTCTCTTGTCATTTTTCTAATAAAAAAATAAAGTACTTCCGTGTATCATATTTTGAATTTTTTCTCACCGAATTAAAGTACAAGATGAGTACTGTAATTCGGTGCAAAAAAATTCGAAAAATGATACACGGAATTACTTCATTTTTTTGTTTGAAAAATGGCACGACTTTTCGTAGTGGATTATTAATTTGGAATGGAGAGAGTATATAAACCTTATAACAACAGAAAATTTGCTAGCTGTGACTGCAAAGCCAATGACTATATGAATTTCAACGAAGTACAACTACAAAATCACACCCTCGATGAGATGATCTGTACAATGAAAGGCTAATGAAAATACTAATCCCCGCAGCATTTTGAAGCCTCAGACCACGTTGACTGGAAAATTTTTGTTTTCAGTTTTTTACAGGTAAAAATGTTGGCTAGAAATATCGAACCAAAAGTTAATAAAAACAAATATTAGTTGGCTAATATTAGAAACAGTGCACCTGCTCTTGCACTCGAACTGACTTGCAGTTCCGAGCTAGCACCACCGGAGCACGTACTCCGCCTAACTCTGCTACCTCCATACACAACTTGCCATCGGTTGCAATATTTGCCAGTGCACTAGTAGCACATTCCTGCAAATAGAAGACAGAAAAGAGCAATGACCAAAAAGGAAACTAAGTTCTGATTCTGATATGAATATAGGGAAGTGGCCTATATTGAAAACACGTACCAGCACTCTATCCCCACTGGTAAACCATTTGACATAGTGATTCATCTGTTTTCAACTCTCAATCATCGTGATCGAGCAAACTTGTCATCGACCTACCAAATATGTAGGAATTTAGGTATGTCCCCGTGTTTGTGCAATCTTTGGTAATCTAGTCCAATCCACCAGCCCTTTATCTATTCAACGCACACAACCAAACTAAACGTCAGCCCTCAATTTAATCAGATGCGAACAAACAAAATCCTAAAGTGTTAATGACCCAAATTCCGAAAATGGTCAAAGAATAGAAAGAAAACTAGGAACTAGAACCCTTTCACCTCAAAAACCCAAATCTTCAAACCAGCAAAGGATATCACTACAGCAAAATTTAATTCATCTAAACCACAAAGGCCCAAATTCTCATCAATAGAGTTGAAACAACACCAACAGACATGAGATGAAGGGGGAAAAAATCAAACCAAAACAATCAAACATCAAATCCTTAAACAAGTGATGGAATGGACACAAACACACGAACCCTTTCCCTTAATCTCAAAAACAAATATGGAATCCAGTAAAGGACCCATAGGAATGATTGGCTTTTAATCTTAAAACCCAATAGTGATTTTGTTGAAACTAGAAACCAGGCTATATATACATGGTGAGCACATAGTATTTGGAAACTCTTATTATGGAAGAAAATAAAAGGCCAGCGATGCCACAACCATTTATAAGCGTTACGCGTTACAATAACAGCCCATTTGGCAGGGGTTAATGGGGTGTAAGATTAGGCGAATTATCACCCGGTCCCACCAACATGGCTTGGTTTGAGAGAAAAAATAGGAAGGGTGTTATTTATCACGGGTCCGTTTTTGGGAAGGACATAGTAAAGGGGTCTTTACTTCAATAAGGACATCAATTTTTTCTTTAATGCCAAAAGGACAAATCCCTACACATTCCAAAAATGTCCCCACTAGCCAATAAAAATGCCTAAACCCCCAAACCTAATGAAAGTGTCTAAACCTAAACCCTAGGTACCTTATGAAAGTGCCTAAAACCCTAGGGTACCCTAAGAAAGTGCCTAAACTACTAAAACCCTAGAATTGGAAAGTGCACTCTAAACCTAAACCCTAGGGTACCCTATGAAAGTGCCTAAACAACTAAAACCCTACAATTTGAAAGTGCACCCTACGTGCCTAAACCCTAGGGTACCATATAAAAGTGCCTAAAACACTAGGGTACCCTATGAAAATGTCTAAACAACTAAAACCCTATAATTGGAAAGTGCACCTTAAATGCCTAAATCCACTATACCCTACTCCAAAGAGCCTAAACCCCTAAAATTGAACTCACCCCAAAAATTAAAGGAGAGAAATTAATTTTGTCCCATCAATTTTGTCCCACATGTGAAAGAGAGAGAGAGAGAGAAGAGAAGAGAAGAGAAGAGACTGTGGGGTAATGTCACAATCTGTACCCGTCGCTTTCAATGATAGTGGGTTGTGGTCACGTCACATTCTGTAGTCGTCGCTTTCAATGACAGCGGGCACTTTTTTTTTTATTTTTATTGCAATGCGTAAAGAAGGCGCAGAAAGACTTCTCATTAAGGGTATTTTTGTCTAATGTTGTCCTTGAGCCATTAAAAATTTCACATCAATGTATTGGAGGCCTTAAAATAATTTAAGTTGGACTAAACACCATTTAATGCTCCAAACTTGTCCTTTTGACCAATTGTCTGTTTTATTTATGGACACCCCAGAATATTACCTCCTTATCCTCCGGCAAAATTACCATGGTACCCCAATTAATCCTGCGGCCCCACCCTAACGCCCCATCCTTCTCTCTACTGCTAATGCTATCTGGGTGTAGTTCATTTTGTAGTTGCAATACAAATCTTAAACTAATTATTGTCTCCTCCGAAAACATGTGAAGAAATTAAATAAGCATATCACAAAACGGCTTAACATATTAACACAAATCATGCGTTGTGATGGTAACCATTCTATTTTTATGGGTTACAACAATTATATTACCATAATCCCAACTCGATTTACTACTAAGGAAAATGCTACAGGCACTAACTAGTGTACTAACTATTACACTAATTGTCCATGTGTCACTCTTTTAGTGGATGAATCTATCCATGTATTGAATAGTGCATTGATGTGGTAATGCCATGTGTACATTTAGTGTAATTGTTGGTACACTTGTTAGTGCCTGTAGCATTGCTCTACTACTAATTGGATCAATATCTATAAGAATTGAGTACGCAATCTAAGTGCTTATACAATCGTTAGACCTATGCTCATTTGTGTAAATACATGCCTTCTGAAAGCTAATGTGGAAAGATCATAAATAAAATAAAATAAATACTTAAAATGTTATCGGGTATGCATGAAATCTTATCATATATTACGTGGATATTTCGCTGTTATATTGGCAAAGAGTATTAATTAGTCAAAGAAAGTTGTTACTTGCCCTTTATCAGTTCATTTTAGTTTAATTTATTTACAAATTTTATTATCGGGTTAGACATGTGTGAGAGTTTTCTTTATTAGTTGAAATGCAACCTAAAAAATTTGAATATTTGATATGGTTAATATGGGAACAATAAAAGCAATAACTACGTTGATTTACCTCTTTTTGCCAATAAAAGTAAAAAATAAATTGGTTGCTTAATACATTAAGTTTTAGGCGTTGAATTGAGTTAGGAGTATCAAACGACCCCACAGAATTGTTATTATGAGAATCCGGCATTAAAGTTATTAACTTTAATGGGTGTACATTGTACTTATGTTTAATGCACAATAATGATAAGGTGAATGATGTTTAATGCACTAAATAATGAATTAATGATAAGGTGAATGGAACATATAACCATTTATAGCTTTCTCACATTGTTGAAAAACAATACTCCGTTTTGGTAAAATCTAGGAGGGAATCATATGCACATAATCTCGCCAAGATTACGTAGATGGGCACGCTGTTTTCCTCTTCTTCTTTTTTGTTGAATTACATGAGATCTAGTTTTATTCCAATTGGTATATTGAGATTGTCACAATTGCATAAATTTGGACTGGGACACAGCCTCATTTAATTTACAGGTTATTTAGAAAGAAAAATTTGCTTAAAAGTTGAATCAATCTATCTAAGAAACGAAGTAGTGGCGTTGATAAGATGAAAATTCTATTATTTTTGTTTTAAGTAGTACATAACACATCCATGTATGATCAATTTTCCATAGCCAATTATTGTCAATCAACTGTATCTGTAAATATATTGGCCAAAAAAAAAAAACTTTATCTGTAAATAAATGAACAACACTCAAAGCAGAAACTTGTTTTTTTTTTTCCTTAAAAAAAAAAATTTGACGCTGGTATTCAGGAAAAAGAAAGTAGAAAGTTATAATTCTCAATGGTAAGACTTGAATCCACAACACACCGAATAAGAGACCGCTTTATAAACTTCATATTAGTAAGATTTGAATCCAAACATCACACCGAATAAGAGACCGTTTTTAAGGGTGCTTCATACCCGATCAACCCATAGCTTGTTTGAATTTATTTTTTCACTCTGCAGTTATATTCCAATAGCGTGGAATTTTATATACCATTTGAAGGGAAAATAAAATGGATTTACTTGGGTAGATATTGCTTCCATGAGTTGGTCCAATTTCTCTTATTTCTTTGTGATTTTGGGGTTTCTTATGTTTTCAGGGCCACAACTCTAAAAGGTAGCCCTTGCTTATACCAGATCGATGTACTACAGAACAAACCTAGAAACTTGGTGAGGGTAATAAGAGGCTAAAAAACTTCAGTACCTCAACAAAAGGAAAATGCTACAGGCACTAACTAGTGTACCAAGAGGATGAAGACAACGGCTGGTGGTGGTGGTCCAATAAGGAGGAAGTCGAGAAGGGGTTTCCCTTTGCTTTGCTTGTTGCTCTCCCGGTCGGTTTCCCCAGTCCGGCCTTGGTACCAATCTGGTTTTCCAGATCTGTTGGGTGTAGGTGGTGGGTTAATAAACCTTTGTGGTTTCTGTTTGGTTTGGTCTTCCGGGAGGCTTCGGTTCTCGTCGTGGCCGCGCAACTCGGTTTGGCTCCTTCAATGCTTGGCTACTGTTAATCTATTTTAAACCTATACGACCCGTAAGATGTTACTCTCCTTCTCCCTCGACTCACACTAATCCCAACTTTGTTTCGGTTTGTTTTCGCACTTGATCTGTGATTCGTTTTCAATATGTGTTAGAGAGCAAGGCTCGCATCAGGCCGTTTGAGATGGCTTCTTACTCTTCCGCTTTGTTATTTGGGTTGTTGTCACTAGATTTTTGTTAGTGTATTATTGGACAGAATTCTTTGTATGTGCCTTTGGCTTTTCTAAATGGAGAACATTTTCTTCTGATTTAAAAAAAAAAAAAAAAGACATCGCTTGCCAAAACCTCTAGCAAAAAGAACATCATATATAATGAGAATAGCGTTCATAGTACAGCCCCAAGATATCCAAATAAAACAAAGAGTACATAAAAGAGAACTACAAGGCAGGCTACAAACTAAATATGACAGAAACCAACAAAAACTTGCAAAACATGTGCTTCGAGCCTTTATCCTTCAGGCTCTAGCCATCATCAAAAGGATGCGAATGATCCACCTCTGTATGAATTTCTGGAAAATGCTGCAAAAGAAGCTAAAGATCTGGCCCATGAGATGGATCTTTTCGAACGTAACTGATTCTGCAAAAATGCAAATGCTGAGATAGAAAACAGAAACCAAAGAACCAAGGGGCTGCTATTGAGGATCTCCACGATTCTCCAACTGTCGAAAAAGAGAATGTGATTCTTCAAGCACTTTTTGCTTCCGGGAAGAGTAAAAAGCTCAACTTGCATCAAGGAAATCTCTCCACTCCCAAGTGAAAAAAGAAAAAGATCCGAAAACTGCTACTAACACTCTCATCTGAAATTGCTGTAATAACCGGGGAAATGGAAAAAAGACTTCCGAGGGAAGTACTCACTACTGACACCTTAGTAAACCCTAATATCAACGGCAATACTTCCGACCTGGTCGGGGGCCCCTGAGCTTCCAAGCAACTTCTTCTGGTGGTGGCAACGAAGCCACAGGCATGAAATCCTGGTAATAGCAGCCTGACTAGCAACCTGAGCCCTGCAAGCCAGAGTCAGCTGCGCTAATGACTCATTACCCACTAGACCTGAGTCATGGGTAGCGTCATATCCGACAAGGTCTGATTCAGTCACCATCACAATGGAGCCATCATCAAAGGCCTCGAGATCGTCATGTTTTGAAGGGAGGACCAAAGTTTCCACCTCATTCTGTGTGCATATGTTGCCTCCGGGTCTCTTCATAATTTGGATATAGTAGTCTTGAACAGCCTACATGATCATAATCTAAGTTGAGTTGGATAAATAGATACACCAGACGAAATGGTTTGAAACAGAAATATCTTCATATATAACCACAACCAAGTATAGGCGTATTTTCTTAGATGACAAAAATAAATGAAGTCAGAAATTACCAAGGCAAAGACCACTAGAACGAATCAAAACAAATGGGCATAAATGGAAACCCTGATGTGACTTGTGAGATATTCAAATTGTGTTCCTTCCGGCACCAGCCAAAAAGACGATGCCTAGTATGAATTATACGCTGCAACCAGCATCCCCCACCATTGTCCATCACTTGTTGAATTTCTAGGGTACAATTTTGGAATCAAAGACACTAATACTAACGACGACGTATAGAAAATAAGTAGTACACAGACCTGCCACTGGGCGCGGGCCAATTGTACCCTTGGCCTTATGGACCTCACAAAATCATATGCAGCATCAGGCGTCATCTGCTTGTGCTCCACCTAATTTAGAAGAGACATTAATCAAAAGCAACTTTGACAAAGTCAATGTGGTGATGGATGGAGGCCTTACGACATGATGCATACCAGGTAACATAGAACAATGGTTGTGCTGCGCCCTCGACCAGCCTTACAATGAACATATGTCGTCTTCCCACTAGATGCGTTCTCTTCACAAATCAAAACAGAAGTCAGAAACAATTAATTTGCACCAAAGGAAAACATACAGCTGGATGGAATTCAAGTGAAAAGGAGCAAACAACTGTCCACATAAAGGAGTGACGACTATTAGTCGGATACTCGAATCACATCAGAAAGGCAAAACAGCAAAGAGAATAGAGAGAAAGTATCATATAAATGACTGATTACAAAAATAAATACAGATCTGCAACTTGTGAATAAAGGGACGCACTAGGACCTGGATAGATCAAGTACCAGCAACCACTAAAGAGAGCCACATGCCTTGAGCAACAAAAATTTAAGTTGAGGGCTAAATGATAATTATTTTTCCCTGCCCTTATTTGAGGACTTATCTTCCAAATCGGAAAAGCAACCCCAAAAATTTGGGACCAAAAGCGGTTGGCTGACCAGTGAATAAAATTTCTTCAGCTTGAGTTGGGTTAAAAGCACCAAAACTAAATTATTTATATTCGAGAATAAAAAAATCATATTCCAAAGGAGAAACTTGAGACGAGTATTACCATGGATGAAGTTGACAGCTTTACAGATATCACCATAAGAAGGAGCAAACAGATAATCTCTCGTAGGAATCACCAAATGGTCAATGTTGTAAGTCTGCAAAAATAAAAATTGACACATCGAACCAGTTTAGGAGACAAGGTCCACAAAAATAAGTGACCTACATTCACAAATGTTACATCTGGATGCAGATAATAAAAGTGAATCCCACTTGCCAATTCATATGCGATTGCAAAAAGGGACCATTTCGAGAGCATGCACAGGACTAACAACTCTCACCCGAACCACAAAGGAGACGTAAAATAAACGAATTGCCAAAAAAAAAAAACAAAGAGTGCTGTGCTTGAGGCAAGTTTAGTTACTGTAAAAGCATCTCACTCAAACCCAACTGGCAACCAGTGGGAATGTTGCGCTTATATACTATCTTTGGAGGTCATAATAACCGATTTGAGACAAGCTCCAACACTCCTCTATGCACATGGTCTCTGACTCTCGTGAGTAAACCTAAAATATATCGATACCAGCGGGATCACAAAACGTGGTGCACTTTCACCACAAACAAGGGGGAACAAATTATCACTATAGAAAATAACTACAACAAATATAGATTTTACCCAATAATTCCCAAAGCCTAAATTTTTATACCATATAAAAGCATCGACTCAAAACTAGTTGGCAATAGAGGAAAAACCGCCTAAGCTCTTTTGCTAATTTCTGAGATAATAAGTAAACAACATGGGACAAGCCCTAACTCTTACACTATACATTTCAGTGTTGGGTAAATACCACTTCAAGCAATTTTGAAACTAATTGGAAAAGCATAAAGTCAAAGGGAGCATACTCACGTGATATAACGATGTGGGAACCAACGTCTCGAATGGTTCATTTAGTGTAACAACTCCAGAAACACCAAGTTCCTTCAGGCATGGAACATCAGCAGGAAATGGAACAGCACCTAACAATATAAACTGGAAATAGAAAGACAGTTATATATGTGTGAGAGAACCGCCAATTTAACTGAAAGGAGAACTACCATTAACATAAGACAAATCTCAGCGGATTTGATTGATATCAAATCAAATGGAAGGAGTACGCACCAAAAAAAACTCAACACTGAATAACATATTTTCAAAGCAGTCATCCACCAATGAAATCACATGAGCAACACGTGTAGTACTTAGATGGTATCAAATCAGTTTTCTCATCCAGATATGCTCTCAAAACCACTGTATTGCAGATAGGATAAGAAATGTGTAACAAGGAATCCAGAAAAATAAAGAGTCCCACGGAAAACTGAGAATTTCAGGAAATAATAAAACTGCAAAACCTAAAGTAAACTTAAAACTTAGGACGCGTCACATCACTAAGTCAACACAAAGCATAAAGAAAGCGGTTAGAATGATCTAAAAAAAAAAACCAACAAATTTTATAAATAAATAAAAAAAGAGTAAGGTCTACAGTCTAACCTAATTTTACCTGATCTAACCCATGAAAGGATAAGACTAGACACCACAAATTTCTTATAGATACGCTAAAAAATCCAGTCAACTCTTAGCAACATAAATATTTTTAGTATCAATAGAATTTACAGCATCTGCACGAGTGACTTCAATGAGTTCCGGTGTTTAAGGACACGTATAGTAATCAAGTCACTTAATCCTGCAACCATTATCCACTGATACAAAAATTGATTACACCTAATAATTACGAATCCAAACTAAACTCATCCTCACAATGTCTTTCCGGAAACAATGTAGAGATTCTATTTCAGGTTATTCAAAATAACCAAAGCAAGATTACATAAAATGCGGATACGTACTCAAAATAAAGATTAAAGGAAAAGCAATGGAATAAAAGGGGCAATGAGTAGTATACCTCATCAACCCTATCCCACCAGCGGAATTCAGATTGAATCTTGTTTCTAACAACATTGTACAGCAATGTCGGATAGAAAAGAGCACGACCACCTGCTCCAACCAAAGCCCGTTTCACTTCCAAAGGAACTACAGCACCACGATCAAGACCAACACGACTCTGCTCCTCCCCGATTTCAAAACCCCCCACCCCTTCCTTCAGTTCCTCAATATACATGCCTCCAGCTATCTCTTAACCAATTAACCAATTAACCAAAAACCAACTACCCTTAAATCCTAACCTTCAAAAACCTTGAAATCGAACTAAAGACCAATAAATTAGCAAAAAGAACTACGGTTTCAGCACCAAATTCAAATCAAAGGTGGAATCAAAACACCCACACAACTAAAGCTTTTACCGAAATTGACCTCCCAATTAGACAACAAAAACTGCCAATTCTGATACAAGTCCTGCCGAAAAAACCGTCTGTTACTTAAAAAACCCCAGCTTTCAAAAACCCAGAAATTCAACCACAAGCTAGCAATTCACAACGAATAGTATTTGACCTAACAACACCACCTATTCAAGCGACAAACCCTAACATTCGAGTAGCAAATTGTACAGAAAACCTTGCAAAACATAGTCAATTCAAGAATGCACATACTCTTTTTCAATTCCATGAAAAGAAGAGACATATAGGAATAGACACAGTGAAGGCCTGGCTCGTGAGACGCTTATATACCTGTTTTCGAGAGATTTTTTGTTGCTAAAAATGAGGGAGATCCCTATTTCTGTCTCCCTAGGTTTTTCTCTCTCTCTAGCTTTCCTTATCCGTTAGCACACTTTGATAGCGAAAGTAACGTACTATTTTTTGGTATTGAAACGGTATTGGCTATTGTTTACAAAGTTATGATTCAGCATGTGAATCGGATTACCTGAATCCTAGGGTGGAAATCGAGCGAAAAAGTAAAATTTTCTTACATTTGGAAATATTAAGCGAATATTGAACACATTCAATAGTCTACATTACTATAATTTACACATTTATTTTTTCCATATTGTATTTTAGTTATTGAAGTTAGGGTAAAATCAAATTGGTGTGAATGATAATTTTGACACTACCTCATTTTTTTCAATTGTTCCCCGTATTTTAAATGGGGACTTAAATAGCCATCATGTTTACGGAACTTATTTTAATTCTTTCTCTCTCCTAAAATCTCAAAACAAAATTTACAATATTAAAATACGAAGCATGGTAAATATATTTAAAATGGATTTTGTGTTGATTTATCATGTTTACTATGTGAATCACCGAAGTAGTAAAATAATAAACCATCTTTTACCGTATAAATACCCCAATACATATTCATTGTATAAAATAACTCTAATTTGTTTCCATAATCCAATTTTCAAAAGACATGGGAACAAACCATTTGTTAATTGTTTAAATAAACCATTTTTAAAGGACAAGTGAACATAATTTTTTGATTTACCATTTTTACTGTATTGGAAAAAGAACACCAGTATTGAATGGGAAAAAAAACACCATTGAATCAGGAAAAAAACATCGCCATTAACAAGATCTAAAACCTACCACCACCATTTATAAGATCCAACCATCCACGCTCCAATTTCCAACTATCGCCTCCCCACTTCGAGCTCCAACCGCCTTCGTTATGTGGTAGTGGTTGCGCTCCCTTGCCATCGTGTTCGGGTCACCATCTCATTGACGGAAAGGTTAGGGTTTTACTTCCCCAAATCGGAAAAACGTATTTCTCAACGTCGCCATTCACCGAATGATGTTGTTAGGAATAACCGTAGTTTGGGTTTAGGAATGTGGAGTAATTGAAAGGCATCCTTAATGGCCACCGGTGAACATATCAACAGATCTAAGAAAAGGATAAATTGAAAGGCATCCTATTTTGGACATCCTAAACGACCCCCGTAATGGGGAAGGGGGGAACACCCGGTTATTTATTAGCCGTTAGCGAAAATGGGTTTTAAGAGAAAAGGGTAAAATGGGGCATTCAAACCAATTCCAGGATGAGAACATAAGAATTCAAACTCAATAGGATAGAGATTTAAGTAGGGTTCCCAAACTTGATGACTATTTAAGTTTCTTTATTTTAAATGAATGTCTTTGAAAAGAAAAGAAGTTCGCATAAAATTGTAATTGAAACAACTAGTTACATAATTCTTTCAATAAAATAAAATAAAATCTCCCCTGAGTCCTTGCATGTGCATTTTTCAACAATATTAAGGATATAAATAGTGAAGTTACTCCTATCCTTAATATAAGTTACTCTTATTTTTAAAAGCTTAAACTTTTAGATAGATTGGTGATTAACAATCAAATATGGTATAAGAGCAGGCAATAGATTTTATGTCCGAACCACCGCTTACCTAATAATTAAATACTTTCACGAGGTTAGTCCGCTTATAGTAGATAGTCTGACTACACGTGAGGGGGCGTGTTACGGACATAAATAATAATAAAAATACCTATTTTCCTAGCAGCTTAAGCTTTTAGTTTCGGCTTTGCTATAATCTGATTCTCAAATTTAACATGGTATCATTTTCGGAGGCTTTTGGACAAGACTCTCTTAATTGATTGCCCCGTTATTTGTGTATAATTGCACCTTATTTTGTTATGATCTCGATGTTATGGATACTTTATTTACCTTCCACGTGCAAGTCAGAGAGTCTTGTTAAGCTAGTTTATGAGTTAGAGCTCATTTCATATTGACTAATTATAACCTCCAAAAACTAGTATACGAGTCTGGGCTAGCCTCGCCTTCATTGTCAATTAGTTTTTATTAGTTCGATGTTGTAACAAACTATAAATGTTCTCTATCTCTTTGACCTTTTTCCTATTCATGTCCTAATTCGAGTTATGAGAGGCCAATTTGCATTTGTCCCGTTTAATTTTTATGTTGACAAATTGTGTTATATTCGTATTCATGTCAAAAAGTGATCGACCAAAACCCTATAATTTAAACGGCAAGCATCCGAAATTTCCACCCCTACCACATTTTTAAACGAAGAAATTCAACAAAAAAAACTAAATCAAATCCTACGATTACTAACCGTTATGTGACGCACGATGAGTTTTGAATAAAATCGAATCACCTCAACTCAATCTGTGAGAGAGAGAGAGAGAGAGAGAGAGAGAGAGAGAGAGAGAGAGAGAACCCTAACTCCTCAAATCCTAACTACTCAAATCGCGAACAAAATACAAGATCGATTATGTGAACGCACGAATAACGGTAATGTATTTTTTTAACTATAAGGGCAAAAAAGGCATTGTATTTTCAAACTTGATTGTTCATATCTTGGGTTTTTTTTTTTTAATTCCTCAATCGAGCCGAATGATTAGCAACATTTTTTGATTTTCCTTTTCCTTTTCTTTTTCTGGTCAATTTTTATGCTACAAAAGATAACATCAATGTCTGGGTAATGGGATTATCATTTCCGCATGTATGGATAGAAGCAAAAAGAGAACCCTAATATACAGTTTTATCTCCCAAATTTTCCAGTTTTGATGGGAGCAAATAACATAACATCTATTAGGGTTTGCTTGTGATTTCTTATTCACACACTACTAGAAACAATTAGAAAGAAAATAAAGTGATATTATTATGTTCCATATTTATGCCGCAAATATATTTGTTAATTGCATGCTATTGAATCTCACAGAGAAATCTTATCCATTAGTCAATATATAATGAATTTATGGTAACAAAAATTAATCATTTGGTCAATCAGAGAAAGTGTATAAATGCCCATAGTTTTTCAGGAATGGGTCCCTCTAACGCATCACTACTTTTTCCCCCTGTTGTAATAAAGTACTAGTAATATTCTACATTCATCTAGCTTTCGTTGCTGATTAATGTGTCCGTCGGATAATCTTGTTGCACAAACGTATCGGATAATCTTGTTGCACAAACGTATACTGATTGAGAGCATCCACAGTGGAATTCTCTAAATTTGGCTTCTAAAATGACTCCTAAAGTAGCCACATAAACAAAAGTGGGGCCCAATTTTGTGTGTTAAGAAGTTGCTAATTTAGGAATGCGAGAGTACTCCAAAAAATTTGTTTTCGAACGAATGCTTTTCCAAAATTTTAAAAGATAATATTTTGGAAGAAATGTTTTGAAAACCTTTTTTTTTTTTTCCAAAATTTATTTTCAGATTTAAAATATATATTTTTTCAAATTTTTTTTAAATAAGGGTTTCCAAAAACTAGTTCCAAAAAAATGTTTTCAAAATTAGTTTTTTTCCCTTCAAAAATTATTTCCAACAAAAAAAAATTTTCAAAAATTAGTTTTTTTAAAATGTCTTTGACACTTTTTTTTTTTTTTTAATTTAGAAATAAAAACGGTTTAATTTCTTTGAAAACTTTTTGAACTACTATATTTTTTAATTACGATTTTGTATAGGGTGGAGTATATATATACTACAGGTAGTATAGTCATTTCACTCACAAAGTTAACATCATTAGCCTTAAAGTGACGGGAATCTGTAAATTATTTTAAAAAGCAAGGGAGGATAGTAAAATTTTAGAAAGTATATGGAGGTCTTTATATTTATCAGAAACTTCAGCAAAGGTAAGTGAAATTTACCCTACCGACAATTCTTTTGACATAGTACATACTTTAATCTATTGAAACAGATAAAGAGATCTTAATTTACAGAGAAAGTCAATTAAGAATCATAAAATCTCTTACAATCTTTTTCCTTTTTTGTCCTCGAATTATAGATTGTGTGATCAACAATGCATTGTTGTCAACATAGTACATACTTTAATCTATCGAAACAGATAAAGAGATCTCAATTTACAGAGAAAGTCAATTAAGAATCATAAAATCTCTTACAATCTTTTTTTCTTTTTTGTCCTCAAATTATAGATTGTGTGATCAACAATGTATTGTTGTGGACCATACTTGGGGGTGGAAATTGAAATCTTTCTTAGATTGAAATCTTTCTTTTTTAAACTTCATGGATAAGTTGGAGGGGGTGCACTACACCAGGCTAGGCTGGGTTTGGATCGAGTTTATATTAATAGCGAAATTTGTGCATGCTTAAGCCAAGCCCGTTAATAATCAGGCTTCATTTAATATTCTCAAGCCCTACCAAAATTAAATTTATATTTCTCAAATCTATCCAACAAGCTTATTTACTTGTCTAAATTAATCAATCACAAAACTATTAAAAATAGACCTACAAAACTATCTAGTTCTAATAATTAAATTGTCTTCCCAAAAAGCAATTAAAGTCCTCAAAAAAGTTAGAAATCTCCTAAGAAATTGAATAGTAAGAAGACAAAGATAAAACTTACTCTTGAAAAAGAGAAGATGTACCGCTTTAAGAAAACAAATTCTGAGCAGCTAGGACTTATAGCTGTAACCACATATGTACGCATTTCCTATTAAAAAAATATTATTTTAATGGGGCCGGGCTAGGCCTAAAGGGATTTTTCCAAACCCAACTCATTTAGTAAACGAGCTTAAAATCTCAACCCAACCCAACCCAACCCTATAGGCCGAGTATTTATTTTAAACCCTAAAAAAGAATGTGCGAACTACCGGGCTAGGGTGCACTCTATTGGAGGTGAGTCATGAGATAGGTCAAGCCAATAGGAGTTAACGAGTAGCATATGTTTTAAATGTTTCTTAAAAATACTACTTTCTCTGTCCCTTTTTTAGTATCGACTATTCTATTTTAAGCTGTTATTTAATAAATGTGTATCTTGAAAAGTTAATAAAATAATTAAGCCAATAAATTGTGTAATTGGTTCTTCAAAGATTAGTCGAGTAAGATGGTTCAAGCCCTAGAGTTATTGAAATAATTAAGCCAATAATTTTTATTTTAACCAACATTACGTTCAAATAACTACTGTTTTTAGGGAACTAACACTTGTGCTCACAAGAAATCTCCATTCTCCACACACACACACACACACACACACACACAAAAAAAAACATTTTCATTAATATCTAGTATAATAACCCCTGAAATTTAAAATTTGTTCATTAAAAAATGGTAATGAGTCTTAATACGACTAAACCAAATAATAAAAATGATAGAAACACAATCATCCGCACATAACTCCAAACACAACCCTCGTATACCCGTGGGTTCCGCAGAACATAAAACACATTTTACAGTACCGAAACCACATTTCAAAAAATTCCTGTTAATTTTTTTTAAAAAGAAAAGAATAAAAAAATAGTAGTAATAGAACACGTTTTTTAAAATGCTGCGGATCAAATCTGTAGGCGGATCAAATCTGCAAGCAGTTTGAACCCGCAAACCCGACACTAACCCAGCATTCGTGCGATAGCTAGCTGGTGTTGTGCGTGAGAGAGAGCGAGAGAGAGAGAGAGAGAGAGGGGGAGAGAGAGAAAGAGAGAATGGCGGGGCATGAGGGATTTGTGGAAGCAGACAATGCAGAAGCCATAATCACCAGAATCGAGCACAAGTCACGCAAGATCGAGAGCTTACTCAAACAGTAACACCCCCGATTTCCATTTCCCCTTATCCATAACCTCAAATTCATTCATTTCTGTAGCAAAATTCGATTTGGGTTTTTGTTTTTTTTATAGGTATAAACCAGTGGAAGCTCTCAAGACTGCTCTCGAAGGGTCACCTCCCAAGACCAGAGACGAAAGATGCAAGGTTTTGTTCTCCCTTTTCGCTTATCTAGAATCATAGCCCTTTTTCTTGATTGCTTTGATTTTGGAAGTGGAGAGAATCTGATTTAGGGTTTGGGGTTTCTTTCCAGTCTGCAAATTGGATTGTGGTGCATAGGGCAATCATGGCAATAAAAGATGTGGCTGGGATGTTCTCTTCTCTTGATCCTGAGTACTATGATATACTCATGAA
Organism: Vaccinium vitis-idaea; assembly: GCA_963854785.1. Classification (NCBI taxonomy): domain Eukaryota; kingdom Viridiplantae; phylum Streptophyta; class Magnoliopsida; order Ericales; family Ericaceae; genus Vaccinium; species Vaccinium vitis-idaea. The sequence goes on along the minus strand of OY978223.1, from coordinate 4,619,476 downwards.
GTAAGTCCTTGGATCTTTATATTGACATTGCATTTGTATTATTCCTGTGCAATTGGATACAATTAACACAACGGGTTGCTGATTTTGCTCCGATGATAAAAGGTACATGGCAATTCAATAATCTAACTGCTGTAGTTCTTTTATTCCGAGAAACTATGGCTGATAATTCATCGATTCCTTAACTTGGGCTATCTTTTTGCGGTTTTTGACGCCCTATTATCCTAGACTGACTGAGAGCGGGTTTGGGATTACTTTACAATGAGTAAGATCTATAAAGGGAAGATCTTTTTCATGCGAAGTGATTTGGATGATAAACTGTATTATTACTAATGAAATATGTTAATTTAGATTAGGTCTGAGTCTTGAAGCTCCCAATTTGAGCTACAGCTCCACGACATTCATTTTGTGTCCTAGACTAGGAGTCCTAGATAAGGGTACTACTTGTGACAAACTTGGCATAGTAGTGCATGTTTCGAGGAAAATTGGTTACTGGGTTGATGCTGGACACCTTCATTTACCAAACAAAATCATAAAGAAAACACATGTGAGGAATATTGACTGGAAAAGAGAAATTATAAGAAAACGGGTAGGTAGGTTGAGGTGCCATTTTGTTGGGATTGAGTTGAGTGGAGTGACTCTTGGTCTAGAATAAGGCTGGGGTACTAGGTGTAGATTATATCTTCTAACTACTTACACCTGGGGAGGATGATGCATCAGTATGATATGAGTACCTTTTTTTCTTGATCAACAGATGAGAATATATACTTAACTAGTAATAAGCTTCCAAATGTCGCTAGATGCCTTATTTACTTTGTTGATTAGCAATACAAAAAGTCCTCTGGCTTGCGATTGATGGATCGTGATAGGAAGTAATAATTGATCCTACTTAAGCTCACGATACCACAAAAAATACAGGAAATTGAAATAAACTTGATATTTGACAGTAATCAAACAAAAGATATGGTTGAACCCATTGTCAAAATAACATTCCCTGCGTGTGTGCGCGTGACTGTGCGGGCTTGTGCGTAAAAGCCTACCATCTGCACTTGGGTGATTTCATTTATATTCACTTGCTGCCTTGTTTCCGTAATGCACTTTTGGTGTTATTTCCTGATGTCACCAGTAGTACAGTACACACCTAGTTATTCAGTATTCACTGATTTAGTATGCGTTCGTCATGAGAAGATTCCCTAGTCTGAGATGATATTTTTATCCTATGGATTGGACACTCAAGAGGTGCATGGATTTGTGTTTAAACTTTGCCCAAATTTTGGGATCTAGTAGGGTCTTATAAGTTAGTACAACTATTGATTTTGTTTTTCAATACAGATAGAGAGAGAGACAATTCCTCATTACTTTTTAGTTTTTAAGCTTCTCACGTCCCCTTTTTTGTTTTTTAGCCTTTCACGATGGGAGTGTTACAAGATCAAAGCAGTGTGAATATCATATTCCTCGAATATACTTGTCCTTACCTTGTTATTAAGAATATAGTTTCAAAGTTGTTAGCATTTTTCTGATTTCCAAATTGGTCGTGTTAATCGCTCTCTGTTCCATAGATATTTACGGCCTTGTATTGTGGAGGTTCCCCAGCGCTGAAATTGCTTAAATGTTATTGGACAAGTTAACATCTTGAGCTCCTTGTTATTACTTTTAGGTACTTGTATAGAGGGTTGTCTACCGGAGATCGTCCCACATGTGACCAATGTCTACGGATTCATGAAAAGCTGACAGAGAAAGCTGGATTAGGTTGCATATTACGCTCATTATCAGACACAGTAAATACTGTTTGATTCCAATCGCTTGTTACCCTTAAAGACCAATGTATACAATAGATGTTTGTTATTGAATGCCAAAATCATCTGCACCACAAAATGACCGATAAGAAAATTTCAGGAATAAAGCCAGAAAAATTTGGATTTGCGTTCCAGAAGCTTGGCTTGCATATATCACGCTTGAAATTGTAATTGTTTCCTTCTCATAATTTGTCAATCTCTTGATGCCAATACACAGATCTCGTCTATAGGAGCAGTTTCTGGTTTACAGTGAATGAAAAATCTAGGACATAAATTATATTGCCTGTATCGAATTTTCGTTGGTACTTGTAATAATGGACAAAGCACAGGTGAGATGTGGGAAACTTTGTTGGTTTTTGGATTTCAAGCAGCGATTGCTTGTAGTGCTGGAATGAGATGTTTAAGGTTTTGAAATACAGATGTTCAGCTGTTTCAAGTCTCTTCTTCTTCTCTTTTTTCTATTTTGGTCTAGATCCTCTCTTCTATTCCCCCCCCCCCCCCCCCCCCCGTGTTGAATTTCAAATGACTTGATGAAATTTACTTGCAGAGTGATGTTTCACTAATTTTGATTGGAGTTCTGCAAATCTTAATTTCAAATGACTGGATGAAATTTCTAAAGAGCACTTAATTTTTCTAGTCGACACTGTTTGGGCCTAGGGGTGTAAATTTGGCTCATCACGAAAACAAAACCAGCCAGTGCTGCTACTCGTCTCCGGTTGTCTTCTATCAAGAAGCTGGGGCCAACGAAGAGATAGCAGTGCAGACCTATGGTGGGTATGTTCATAGATCCACAAAAGAGTCCCGCTCCAATCTTTGAATTGAGTATTTTGTCGAGTATCTTAAGCAAAAAGGATGACCCTAAGACTGCCATTTTTCTCACGAATAGGAATAGTAATAGAGCTATTACTATATCTATTCCGTGTGCAATCATTGAATCAGAATTGCGGATTTTGTTCAATAGGTTAAGGAATTTCACGAACAATGCTTGCATTTTCATCGCCAATCGCCTAAGAAAAATAAGGAAATAGATCTGGGCAAGCATGATAACCAGATCGATTTCTTTCTTTCGTAGCAAAAATACGTAACATATAAGACCAATTAGACCAAAAATGAGTAGGATGCCTAGGAATTTGGGCCCGAAACCCGCTTGAGCCTATTGGAAATTAGCCCGGCCCTAGGCCCGCCTGATCCCTACGGCCAAAGCTTGGGTTGGAGGTTTTGAAGCCCGAGGGTTTTAGCCCGTAAAAAGCCCAATCCAAGCCCATCAGGAAAATGCTAGGCACACGTTGAAGTTGAAAAAGTGTATTGAATTGTATGAAAAGTGTATAGAAATATGCAAGTGTATTAAAAAGTGTAAAAGGTGCATTGGAGTATGTGTTTTTTTTTGTTTGTGTGCTTATTGTGTGCCCACTGGACATACGTTAGCAAGACCTAAAATAATTAGTAGAAAAACAATCATTACATTTTGCCTACTAATTCAATGATATTCTACTCATTTTGCCTACTAATTATTTTTTAGCAATTAAATTGATAGTTAAATTAAAAGATTAATACTACAGTTTATTCTAAAAAGAAAGTTCTAAAAAAAGGGGCTCTGCATAGCGGGCCCCGGGCCTTGGCCCAAGCCCATGTACATACCCGAGCCAGAGCCCAAGCCCAAACTCATAGCTCGATTCTGTTAAGGTCATGGGTGAGGCTAGGCCTAGATAGTTCAACATTGGCAGGCTAGGCCCGGGCTAGAATTTTGGCGAGAGCCCAATGGGTTCGAACTGGGCTAGCCTGAGCCTGCTGTTTTTTGGGTTGGGCCGGCCTAGGCCGAATCTTGATCTTCTTCATTTCATAGGTGGGGTCACGGGTGGGAATCTATCTTTCATGATTCACGACTTTTTTGCTTTGTTAGGAAAGGCAATTAAATACATACAATAAACTAGTGGGTTAAGAGCAACTCCAACACATGCTTTTTTCTTTAAAATGAAGAGTGAAAGTGACATATTAAGGGAAGATTTTGTAATTTATGCCAATTTTTCCTCAAAAAGTTGTACTGTTTTGAGGGACCCATCCACCTTTTTGTTACATCCACTCTTTAAATTTAATTTTGGCTATTTAATTTTGAAGAGTCAAAATTAAATTTAAAGAATGGATGTGACAAAAAAGTGGATGGGTCCCTCCAAACAGTACAACTTTTTAAGGAAAAGATGGCATAAATTACAAAATTTTCTCTTAATATGTCACTTCCACTCTTCATTTTAAAGAAAAGAGCATGTGTTGGAGTTGTTCTTAGGGCGTTAGTGATGGTTAAGAGTTGAATTATTGATCTCAATGAAATTAAACAAGCACTCAACCAACTACGCCTCAACATAAATGAGAGGGTTAGGGTGTTGTATCGACCTGACCTGCCATTAACATCCTTCAACTTAAATCTCGTGGCCTTAAAAGATATTCCTCATTTTGAAACCCACCGATCACTAGTGATCTCAATGAAATTAAGCGAGCACTCAACCAACTACGCCTCGTAACATAAATGAGAGGGTTAGGGTGTTAGTTGTACCGACCCGACCTGACCGGCCATTGACATCCTTCAACTTAAACCTTGTGGCCTTAAAAGATATACCTCATTTTTAAACCCACCGATCACATTATTGGTGGACAAGAGTAGGCTTGGCAATCGAGCTTGCCCCACCTTGATAGGATGGGTTTTTCCATTTTTTGGGGTAAAGGATGGGGGCAGTGGGTGATTTTGAAAAATCCGCCAAGGTTAGAGTAGGGGCAGGGGAACGGCCACCCCACCCCAAAAACCGCCCCTCCCCCGCCCCGATACATATATGATTATGAAATTACATTTTCTCTCTTGAATGTATAAAAGTTTATTCTTCTTCTTATATTTTTATCCTTACAACCAAAATACCACATCATATTGTATTATTTTTCATTTTCCTTCTAAATAGTAGATTTTGGTTAAGTTGTAGTAGTTATTTTGTGAACTTTTTATTATTTGTGCCCACTAATTTTGGAGTTTAAAATACATTTTCTTAATACATAAAAAAAAAAGGGTGGGACAGGTAAACCTGTTGCCCAATAGGGGCAGGAGCGGAGGTACCTATACATTACCCAATCGGGTTAAGGGCAGCTTAGGGGTCGTTTAGAAATTTTAAGGTCGAAGTCGGTATCATCAAAAACCACCCGGTAGCACCAAAATGATGCCTTCAAGGCTTTTCCAAGGTTCATTCATGCTTATGAGTTATGATGGTTATCTTATATTCAACCCAAGTTACCCAATTATAGTATTTGAAGTAGACACCACAAGCTTTGGAGCATATAGACCACACAGGCCAAGCTACCTTAGCTTTGGGCATTCCTAGTGGGTTACATAATCATTCACCTATGATGGACATGCAATAATGCCCATTATGATGTCCCTTAAGCTATGAACAATGGCATTGGCTTTTTCATACCTAAATCATTTAGGAAAATTCTAATATCAGTCCACTGAGCTGTCATTTAGGTTTTAAAAGTGTTAAATGAAAGAAAAATGGATAGAAATGTGTGAATGTGTATAGTAAAGTGAAAAAAATACACTGAATTGAATTTATTTTTATTTTTTGGCTTATGGATAGACAATAGAAGGACCCAATCATTTATAGAGAAAAAAACAAATACAACTGGATTCCAAATCATCTAATTGAACAGTACATGCAAAAAGCTATCCAAGCATGCAATTGGAAATATAAAAAAAAAAAAAAAAAACCCTCCTTTGTTCTGTCATCATGGTTATGTTATTCCTTCATTACAAGAACCCTAAAATACCCAAACATTGTCCCCTTCCCCTCCCAACACTAAAATCCCTCTCTCATATAACATAATCATTCATCCATTCTTAGACACAAAGCACATTCAGCTTCTCTTGTAATCATTCACCCATTCTAATTTTCTTTTGTTAAAAAAAAAAAAATCATACATTCCTTCCTAGTCCTCCCTAGACCATCCTTTACAAATGTCCATCTAAAAATTTATCGATTTCAAACTAATTCTCGGGTAGAAAATTAATGATTTTGCTAATAGAGGGGACTCGTAACAATGATTAAATCCGTGCTAGACATGTCAATCTGTTCTAACGCTCGGATCGTATATCATTTTCAAAATGACTAAAATACCCTCAGTCCGGAAGCGAAAATCAAGCGGCTTGTGGGTTTATAATGTTGAAGGGCCAGGATTTAACGGGCGTAAGATCTTTGTTGATGGGGACCTACCGGATTGAGGTGGACCGCAGTGATGTTGGCGGTTGTAGCGGGTGGCGCAGTAGAAGTGGTAGCAGAGGATGAAGGTGGCCGGACAGCCACGCGCTCACATGAAGGGCACATAGTGAGAGTGGTGGGAGGGTTCAAGTTCATGTAAGACTGTGGGGAGAGTTTCAGTGCTCTGAGCTCGTTCACCTCCTTCTGCAACCGCCTGTTCTCCTCCGTCAGATTTTCGCAACACCTCTTTAAGTACTCGCAATCCACCTCCGTTTGCTTCAACTTTGTCCTGCATTTAACAAATTAAAATATGTTTCCGATGAAAATGACAAAAACTGTTTTTGTTAACGCAAAATTCAAATTCAAGTGCATAAAAAATTTGTACTATTAGGTACAAAATGGAAGCTCTTATTCTATTGTCACCCCACCGATCTGACAATAAGTCAACAAAAAGGTAAAAACTCATATCCCAGTGTACTTTTTACACATTTTGATACACTTTTTACACATTCTAATACATTTTTAAACCTTATCGACAATTCAATTCAGTGTGCTGATTTGAGCATTGTTCCCTTGTAAATAGTTCAAAATTTAACTTAAGCCGGTATTTAACGAACTTTTTACAAATGAATACTAGCTCAAAGTTGCATAGACTCTAGAAATTTTTCAGTGCCGAGCCGTGCCGCCCCATCACAGCCGTCTATCTCCGTAATTAATGGTCTGGATTTTAAATAACTCTTCCATGGAAAAGTTTATTTAAGATCTGAACCGTCCAATATATTTTTGGACGGCAGAGATATGTGTCGGATACAGCCACGTGATAGTATGATACCCGCTCAACATTGCAAAATTTGAACCGTCCAATATATAATTTTAGACGGCAGAGATATGCGTTGGGTTCCGCCACGTGGCGCCCGCTCGGCATTGCAAAAATTTCTCCATAAACTTGGTTTGTTTACCTACTCACATATTACAATTACCCTATTTCACTGCTGGTACAAAAAAAAGGTATATATTTCCAATATGCCAATAATACCCCTCCGTCGAGACGAAAATATCTCACCTTGCCCTTCGGTTTTGAAACCAAACTTCCACTTGTCGAGGCCGTAGGTTCAGCTGCTTCGCCAAAGCCACCTTGTGCTTCTGAAAACACAAAAGACCCAAAAAAACGAAAAACAGATTCACCACCACAACCACGTCACAAAACACAAAAACACCCTCACAACAACTAAAAAAATACCAAAATGCCACTCACCGGATTAAGCGTGTTGTGCTCCCCGAACGTCTCTTCGAGGACCGCCGACTGCTCCTTCGACAGCCTCAGCTTCTTCCTCGCCGTCTCTCCGCCGTCCTCCTCCTCGTCACCGGCCTCCATCTCCTCTCTCTCGCTCCTCTTTCCACTCACGCTCGATATTGTGCTGTTCGGCGACGACACCCCCACCTCCTCCTCCCACTCCGCCGTGGACGGCGGCCGCTGGTTCATGTCTATCCCCCGTAGGTAAGATCTCGCCTCTGAAAATCAAGTCCACATGACATGCCCACTCATGACAACATAAAATGTTCAATTTGCATTTTGATCCTTATAGTTTAGCCTTTATGTTTTTGGTCCCTGAACTATTGACACTTTTGGATTCTTTTAACTTTTCCGTTCTTTGTGTTTACCGAAATTGCCACGTGACAACTTAACCATTTATGACCACTCGATCGTGGAATTTTGGGAGAAATGGACTAATTTAGCAACGGGGCCAAATGGAGAAAAATTTAGGCAATGTTTTGTTTCTATTCTGAAACATATTTTTGCAAAAATCAACATATGTTGTTTCTAAATGCAAAAAACACTTATCAATAGGAAATGTATTCAATTCTATGATTCGGATCCTCTCTCATCCATGTTTTGGATGGGAGGAGACAGTCCACATCTGGACCATCCATTGGTACATTCAATGGTTTAGATTTACGGGAGAGTCTTACGGGGAAGAGTTAACTTCTGCCCGCAAGAGTTTATGAGCACATCCAAACCATTGATTGCAGCAAATTGAATGGTCTCCATCATGACTGTCTCCTCCGGATGGGCCAGAAAGGATCCATTTCCCAATTAAAATAGACATACTTTTCCGTACCAAAAATACCCTTTCTGTTTTTTGTTTCAAGCCTTCAAGGCTTCACCTTCTTACACGTATAAAGAAACAAAAACTTCGCCCTGTCTCGTTTAACGACAATATTGACAAACTTCAAGGGCCCAAGTGATAAAAAAAAAGTCATAATGCAAGGGGCAAAGCCTAATTTTTTGACACACAAACATCAAACATATGTACAGAAACAGAGACAAAGGACACATACCGGGAGAAGGCTGGAATGCATCAAAGAGTAAAGGCTTGTTGTGGTGGTGTTGAAACATGGAGTGTAGATTCAATGGGAAAGGAGCAGGAGGAGGAGGAGGAGGAGGTGGAAGAGGTGGTGGTGGTGGATTTTCTGCCTCTGGACATTTCAAGCTCAAGCTCAGCCCTAACCCATCATCTTTCTCACCCATCTTCTTCACTCTCTCTCTAGATCTCCACAAAGGCACATGAACGCAAAACCCAATCTACTCTCTCTCTCTCTCTCTCTCTCTCTCTCTCTCTACTTCTTGTTTATGGAATCTGATAGAGAGAGTAAATCCATGGGTACAACAGAAGAGGGGAGAAATAGGGATAGCTTTTGCAGGGGAGGGGGGGTTACAGCTTTTATTTTGGCCCCATTGCAGTACAGTCTGAGGAATAATGAAGTTGCAATTATATATAGATGTATGGCAAGAGATAGAGAGACAGAGAGTAGGTATCCAGTGGTCATGAGACAAGTCCTAATAATCCATTTGTATCTTCTTTTTTTTGTCTTTATTCAAATTTTTTTGGCATTTATTAGTCTTGCGCAATTTTTTAGTGAATTATTTGTTCGTTTCGACAAGATAAATCTAAAAAGTCAAAAATTATAGTCGAAACTAAAAAAAAATCGAATTAACCCAAAGTTTTGGATTATTAGATTACTTTTGGCTTTATAAAAAAAAAGGTTTTGATTATAATTTTTTAATTTTTAGATTTTTTTCGTCGAGACGAACCGATAATACATTGACGCAAGACTAACAAATGTAAATATTTTATGAATAAATATAAAAAAAAATATTTTCCAAAATGCCCCTAACAACCAAGTCAGGTTATTTGGTGGTTTTGAGATGAACCCGAGGGGCCTGCTATCCGTGGGGGTCGGCAGGCCCTGCCAACCCCCATCCGCGTCGTTCGTTTCGTGCATCAACGGCTCGGATTGCATCAAACAATGGACGGCTCGGATACACTTTGGAGAGGTAAGATCTGAGTCGTTGATGAGCGAAATGGACGGCTCAGATGGGGTCGGCAGGGCTTGCCGACCCCACGGATAGCAAAGCCCCCCATTTCTTTTGAGATATTGTTTCACACTATTCAGTGAATAGGTTTTAAAATTCATACTTTTTTGTCTCCCAAATCTTCAATACTAATGACATAGATCTTAAAATATTAACTAATTGCACATTATTAACTAAATACTTTTCCTTACAATACACAATTATGTACAGCAACTATACATGTTACCTCTACTGGGTTGTGTGATTGTTAAAGGCATTAGGGTCTGAATGGTTGACTAGATATGATCATTAGATTAGACTATTTGTCTAAATTGACCAAACATATGTTGGTTGGTTAAAATATGTTCTTGTTAATTTAAATTGTACATCTAGTATAATTACATAACAAAAATGATACAAAGACACACATATGTCTGAAACATTCCGGTGTGTGTTCTATGTGCGATAACTAAAACTTCCAGAGACACATATATGTCCGAACACATTCCGGTGTGTGTTCTATGTGCGATAACTAAGACCCGCATATATCATACGGTTCGAGATGTTTCTGAATTTGTTTCTTTGATGGAGTACATCTTATCAGTTGTGTTTGGTTTGAGTTTTGGGTTTTGATTTTTAGTAATGATTGGAGGAAGAAATATGGATAATAATTAAAAATAAGGTTTAATAATTAAAAATAAGAAAAATAAGAATAATATTAAAAAATAAGAGTAATGATTGAATAATAATTCAGAAAATCGGGTCTTGAAACCTAAAACGAACAAGGCCATCATGTCTTGGAAGCACCAAATAATTTTTCAGAGAAAAGAGTGCATGTATAATCATGGTGTGTCAGGGGGGTCCTATTGGCTCAATCATGACGATGGGGATTGGCTTTTGTTTTTTGTTTTGCATGGGCACATTTTAACCCAAGTCGAGTGAAAACCCTTTGAATTTTAACCATGGTTAGTGACTTTTGTAACCGAGCTCAGCTGTTTCAAGCATGGGGTTTGAAGTTTCCCATATGTCTCATAAAAACCGGCTTTTCAACCGGTTGACCGTTGACTGATGAGTTTATATCTGATTTTCCTCGTGAGGGCCAAACCACCCCCACAATACCACGCTCTTTGTCACACGCGACGCTCCAAGCAGTATTTCAGTATTTTTGTTGAATTTTTTTTATTCACGTTTTATTTTTTTAGATTAATCACCGCCTCAGCGAACTAAAGAAGTCTAAAAAGTAAGAGATTATGACAAAATTTAATAAAGACAAAAAAAATACCAAACAATAGGCTTTTTCTTCTTTTTTTTTTTTTTTGGGTCTAAAGTATCGTCTTATATATACTCCTTCTGTCCCATTTTGTTTGTCCATTTTAGAAGACGGCCAATTTTTCAATTGCTCATATCTCTCAATTTATAATTATTTTAGAACTAATCAAGAATATCAAACAAGATCAATATTGCATATTTTTAAAAATAAAAATTGATTTTCGCTCCTAGGGGATACAGTTAACAATTTGGCAGATGCGAAAATCATTTTCTTTCTTAAAATCCATATTAAAAGATATAAGCGATTGACCGATGACACGATCTTCGAAAATGGGACTGAGTGAGTATTAATTAGTTTCAACTTTTTTGGTCCAAATTTTTATACTTTTATGATTTATCTCGTTGAGACAAATGATTAAACAAAAATTACAAAAGTAAAAATCATGGAGTAGTCAGCTTTGGATAACTGGTGGAAGGAACAGCGAGTGATGCAGGCGAGAGTGGTTTTGAACTCGGACAAAAGTGAGGTTTTAATTATGGTTAATAATGTGGTTTAAGAATTAGGTTACGGAATCTTAATTGGTTTTAGGGAAACCGTGTGGGTGTGTAATTATTAATGCACCCATTTATTGTCCATCAGTACCTTTAATTGAGTTTAGCTGGAGTTCCATATGCAGTTTAATGGCTACTTAGTAGTATTAATGATGTTTTACGGTCTTCAAATTATTGTTAGAGGAAAATGAAAATGGAAATGAAAATGGAAGGGAATGGATGAATTTATTTTCTCTTTATAACTTATCGATTTTGTTAAGAAGAAGAGAAATGTAGAAAAACATTATTAACTTACAAATATAGTAACTGCTAGGAGTAAAGTTCGTATATTTATATTTTTTTGATCAACAAATTTAATGTCCAAACAAAGCTTAAGATAGTTCATTTATACGTACACGTTCCGTTTCATAATCTTGGAGAGGCGTTTTTGTCTTCTGTTTTTCAACACTCATACTATAAAATAACTCGAGCTATTTTTTCAATTTTAAAAATACAAGACGTAAATAATTTTTCAAGCAAGAAAAAATGGAAAATGTTTTCTTATCCATTTTTTCGTATGGCAAACATAGTAACATAGTACCAACGAAAGGGTAAAACCCCCCGAACAAAAGGCTCATTTACGATCTCAGAATTGTGATGAACAAAATTTTCATGGAATAAATTTACTATTCACATTCATTTTGTAGGTAGCATTATGCCGTTATACATTCAAGTGAATCAGAACTACACAATTTATTTGAAGGAGAATTTCTTGAACTATCTATCCAACTGAATCTAAACGACACAGTTCATATTAATTTGGAGAGTTATATCGATTTCAATTTTGGTGTTCTAAATACTTTTGTCATTATCCAAAATAAGTTGCTAAGATGTGTGAGAAGCTAGGTAAGAACAGATCTAATTGGTGATCAGAGTAGGAGCATCACATATTCACATCATCCCTCCAAGCTCGCAATTGGTTCATGTTAGAACTTGTGACGCGTCTGCGGTATAATACGGTGTTGTAAGGGTATTATGAGAATATATGTCATATACTTGGATGAGGGTTAGAAATAGAGTGAGATATAAATACTCTCTATGTAAACCCTGTAACAGTTGATCAATAAAAAAAAAAACTCTCGCTCTCGCTCCTGTGGAGGTACCCGATTTTGGAGAACCATATGAATTCTATGTGTCGATTTCTTTACTGTTTTATATTCCTATATCGCGTGTGTGGTGTTTACGCTAACAGTTCAACTTCCATCGGTAATAAAATTTTCTAATGGTTCCTGAAGTTTATACGACTATTAACTTAAATTTATTAAAGGAAAATGTTAACCTTAACCCGGGTGGAAAAAAAAGAGTAGATAGTGCATAGATATTCGTGGAATGTGCATTGATATCCAAACTAGTTTGTCATTATATGCATATTATCCTCCATCTATTGAGTGAAGGTTAGCAATAACCCTTTATTATAAGGAAAGTGCAGACACAAGTTAAGATTGAAAAAGTGTATTAAAATGTATGAAAAGTGCAAAAAGTGCATTAGAATGTGTTTTTTTGTTCGTTTGTGTGCTTATTGTGTCTATTGGGCACATCACATTAGCAAGACCCTTATTATAATTAGTCGAAGTATGTGTAAACGAAAATGGACACTGTCACATTCTATTTCTATAACAATAAAAAAAAAACTTCTAAGAATAATAAAAAATTGAATCAAAGATGTTGACAAAGTCGCAAGTGGAATGGTAGCTCAATAGACAGCATGTACTTTTTTACTCAGTTAACTACAGTGTCTTAAACTTTATTAACTATAACTAACAATACTGATTTTCGTCTCCGATGAGAAAAGATTTGTTGAGAAGTCCACATATGTGCCCAATGAGGGAAAACATGTCAGATCCCAAATAAGCAAAAAAACATGAGTGGGGTTGAGATCACGTGGGGAAGCAAGTGCGTTTGAAATAAGGCCAATACTTTTAGATGAGGATTCACGTGCATAGGCCAGTTTTGTTGCACGCCACGTGGCAATGATTGGAAGTGATAGGACACGTGTGGTTTTCGAACTTTACTACAGAAGATCCAATCCATTCGAATCTCCTTTGTCTTTCTTTCAGGTTTTTTTTTTCCCCTCATTGGATCCATTTTTTCCCCTTTGGATCCATTTTGTTGTCTCCATTTTTACTCATAAATAGTACAGTAATTTGATATTTTTAGATATTTATTAGTGGAACCCCTTCGCTTCCCGTCTCAATTATTGCTCCACGCTCGTGCTCGTGTAATTTTTAATACAGTAATTGAAACACTTTTGAAAGTCGTTCTCATGCCACTTTCCCTCTTCTGTTCGTGTTCGTATTGTGTGGCTAAGGCATTGGTGGCTTTTTGTGAGTCTGATCAATTCGATTATTTATGGCTCCGTTCCACCAAGGGTAATTTTTTTCACTTTTTTTCGTTGTATGAAACATGTCATTGTCCTCATATATACCAACCCAAAAGCCAAAAAAACTAAAAAGCCAAAATTAGTGGAACAAAACCCTAAATTTGTTAATATATATATATATTTTTTTTGAATATACTAAATTCGTATAGATAATATATATTGAGTGAGTACTGATGATTGTAATCGTGATACTCCGTAGGATTGGAAATAAACAGAGTTGCTTGGAGCAATTCGAAGCTAAATTCTTGCTCAACTCGTCACGTCTAATGAACACAAGTCAAGCTTGAGCTCGAGTTTTAAGCTTTTGTAGTAAACGAGGCAATCTCAGCGTCTAAAACTCAGCTCATCCTTCCTTGCTTTGTCCTCGAGTAGACGGGATTATGAAGCTGCCGTTATGTAGGTTTATGTTATCATCTTCATCTTAGTCTCTCTTTGTTTCTTATTTCATTTCTTTCACTTTCTTCCTTTGAATTGTTTTACAGGTAGCATGTCCATGAAAAAATTGTCAATTTCATGGCTCCTCAACCTTTGCAGCTTCCTCCTGTGGCTCCTAAATTGTTTGAAAATTTGTTTGGCCTCAGAACCCAGAAACCTGTCCCTGTTGAATAGCTAAGTCGTACCAAATCAGACTGAGTTCCAAAATTTTGTGATCTTTAGTTGATATAGTTCTTCGAGGGTGCGACAAATCCAATGGTTATCTATTTCTGTGCTGTAGTGTAAATTGTACAGTAGGATACAAAATTATAACCTGCTTTATTTGCCATGGAGTGAACAGTTATAGAGTCATATAACGGATACAAATGATTGGAGTTGGCTCTGAGGCTAGAACTTTATTAGCATTTGTACTTTGTCCTCCGTTTTCCATTTTCTCGCTGGTGATTGATAAGTTTTCCGAATGCTCTTTGTTACATAATGATCTTTCTGTTACATTGTTTAAATGAATTGCTATTACACTGTTCCATTTATGATCCGACCATAAGGGGTATCTTTCAAGTGAGCCACTTCGAGAGGGTTCATACAAAGCAGCGAAGCATCAAGCTATTTAAGATTGAAGCAAGGGAATAGGGTTTAACACAACCTCCCTTCATCGCTCATCAATCCCTATCGTTGCTCGAATTTTTCCCCCTGGGTAAATGAAACGGTAGCAGAATAGCAGCAAAAAAGAAATGCAGCAGCAATAACTGTGCTTTCACAATGTAAAATTCCTTGCCATCTCTTAAAGAAAATTCAAGTACACGAGTACATTCTGCCCTCTTAAAACCATAGGACAAAGGCCGGTATATTAATTAACACTTCTAACTAAGAAATTTAAAAATGTAGCGCCAGCAAACACTACTGGAGCTTTGTAGATGGTAGATACGCATATTTTCCAGACAGTACCACCAATGAGCCTCAAAAAATTGGCTGATTAGCATACCTACATTGGTGGAGCATAGTAAGGCAGGCCAGGAGGATAAGCAGGAACTTGACTGGTGGAAGTAGCAGATGGGAAGAAAGGGGAGAGGGCAGTGGTCATCAATCCAGATGCAGGATCACTGCACGAACAGGCAATTATTTCCTTTCACTTTTAAGCATCGACAAAGGGCAATAAACAAAATATAAATTGCAATTAGAAATGATGTCAAGCAATCTTTCAGGCTTTAAGAATACAACCTTTCGGTGGCCTTCCCTGTTTAATAGTAGATGAATTCTATATGAACTTCTTGAGGCCACTAGCATGCAAGTATGAGGCAAATGCGTGAAATATCCCTTATTTACACCAATTTTTTGGCAAGTAGGAATTCCCTTCTACCCAATAAAAATGCATTGCAAGCGCAAAGGTAAGATTGAAGCGACTGATGTTTAGGATAGAAAGCGAGCAACTACAGCTTATCTGATTCTATGGGGCACAGACACTTCTAACGAACTCTCTTTAGGATATTTTGGACAAATCTGATGCAGATTGGGCCAAATGTATTGGATGTGTCTATGCTCCTTACCAAAAGGAGCAAGTACAAAATATGGTCATCGAGTCTCAGCCATATCTGTGTGTATATGCATGTGTGTGTGTGTGTGTGTAAGAGAGAGAGAGAGAGAGAGAGAGAGAGAGAGAGATTTGAAATAAACTTCCACAACCAGAAGGCAAAATATATCAGAGGCAGGAAACCTACAACTGTTGAGCACCAACTTGTTGAATAAACTGGGAATACACGTACTCATCAATTCGCTGCTTCGCCAGTGCTACCTGTTAAGCACCCAGAAATCTCACAATCATATCCTCGAGAAATAAACCTTTTCCAAGTTTATTCTGTTTTTTTTCAATGGTTTTAATGTCTGAGAATGCATCCATTTTTTACTCAATTTATATATATTAATATATATACATATATGTATGTATTGAATATCTAGTCCGGTTCCTATGAGGGATCCCTTACTTTGCTACGGTGCGGACCTCCCCTCTCCCGGTCATATTTTGATGATCCGAACCTTCAATTTGTTTAAAACATGTTACTAAGGGTCCCCGCGAGGAATCAACAAAAAAATTGTCTGGGAAGGGCTTGATCCAAGCAGTTTTTCATAAAACTATAGGTCTACACCGTAGCAAAGTAAGGGATCCCTTACTTGATCCTCCGTGTGTATACAAGTATATGTGTGCATATATATATACACACACACCAATGATCCATTGAGGGATCCCTCATTGGGTTCTGGAGCAAACCTCATAGATCCGATGAAATTTCGATAATCAGAACTGTTCAATGTGTTCAAAACGTGATTTTAAACACGTTTTAAACACATTAATCACGTTTTGAACACACAAAAATCACGTTTTAAACACATTAATCACGTTTTGAACACATTGATCACGTTTTGAACACATTGAACGATTCTGATCATTGAAATTCGATCGAAATCTATGAGGTCCGCACCAACAGTTGGTGAGGGATCCCTCAATAGATCGTCTGTGTGTGTGTGTAATATTTACGTAGGCATGATGTATATATTTATGTATATGTATATGTGTGAAAATAAAATATATTTACATAGGCATAATGTATGCGCTCAACTGTAATCATTTCTTCCTTTCTGAAAATTCCATACATGATGTGCTATCACTAATTACCCTTGAAGAAAATTCGAACTATATGGGTTCTGAATCATCTCATCACCCCATACCCACAAATACACCAGAACTAAGGGTGTGTGTGTGTTTTTTTTTTTAAAACACCAGAACTAAGTTGGCACCAAGAAGCTTGCATTTTGTAGAGGGCTCTTACCTGTTGAGCACTACCACTAATGTGGATTTGCCTATGATTTTGCGCACCTTTCCCACCATGAACCTAAAACGAAACAAAGCAGACACAGATGTTGTTTGCAGGATAAAGAAAGGGACTGCAACTACTATAGCTTATGGTTCTTTTCAGTCCAATTCAAAGATTTCGAAAGACCAAGCATTCATTGTGGTATGCAAAAAAAAAAAAAAAAAAGGAAAAAAAACATACACCCTTATTTTGTAATTTAAATTTAGCTACAGAAACCCTCCGCCACGGGGATAATATTAAAAGTGGTCTATAAGTTGGATATTCAAAAAAATGATAAAAAGAAAATATTAACGAACATAATCAGCATGTAAGATTTATCATTTTCTTATGAGTAAAAAGAATTTTTCACTAAAAAATATTTATAAGACAGATATTACACACACACACATTTATTTTTATCTATAAAAAATATATAAAAAAAATTCGCTTAGAACCAGGCAAACAGACTTGAACACTCGGTATACTCTAGTTTCTATGAAAGAGGAAAACTAAAATAAGTTCAATTAGGAAATTTCACTTAACTTCATAAAAAAAATAATTCATATATTTGAAAGTCCCAATTCCCAACAGATCAGCATTGGCATTACCCCACAATTGCACAGCTATGGAAGTATATACATCATGATACAGGGTTGAGGAAATGATACAAAATTCAATTGGCAAAATAACAAAAGCCACTCTGGAAAATTTTCTTGGAAAATGGTAGAAACAAAAACAGAAGGAAAACAAGAGTTTACAATGTGAACCGTGGAGTAGTTTTTCCACCAACAAAGCAGAGGCAAGTACTTGTTTCTCCAGCTATAAAAACGATCCATGTGCTAACTTAGAACCAACAGAAAAGAACTCCTTACCTTGATTGCCGCTCCAGATTCAGTTCTGATCCTAGATATGTTCGAACCGCATCTGCCTATCAAGCCACCAACTGTTGTTTCCGAAACCAGCATCTCCAAAGTCATATAATCAGCTGCAAGATCGGTTTTCATAAAGATGAGGCCATTACAAGAAACAAAAATTAACCATTTGATAAGCTGCAGAATGCAGCAGATAAACATCACACCAATGTCATTGAGGAGCATTCAATTACCTGAAGTTGGATCCACATAATGTTGAGGTGGTCGGTTTAAGCCACGATTAGATGTTGGAATTAGAGCAATCGCTTGTTTGGGTGGATTATCCCTAGACAAATAGTGTTACTACATATTAGAAAATACAAATAAAATCGACCATCGAAAAAGAATTCGAAAACATCGTATGATGAGAATCCAACAGTTTTATGTCAGACCTTAGTTGGCTTCCTATCTCCTCCAAAGCCTTCATTACTGCAGAAACATCCCCTGATATCTGAATTCAAAACATTTGTTAGGGGAAAAAATGAACAGAAATTATCAGGCATAAGATTGGCAAACCTAAAAATGTAAACGAATAAGTTCCCCAATATAGATCACATTCTAAGAATTTTCGTTAAATAAGCTGAAAGGCCTAATCCAACAGACCTACCAAATTCTAAAACTTTGCCTGTAGAAATCCTCCTTATTTGCAAGATACAAATTTTCTTGACCACAAATAAAGAAACTTCAAGTTCGCGTTCCTTATAATTTATATCCAACCAATGACAATATTAAGAGCAAACTGATTTACACCTTGGTTCATATTCTGTTAATAGTCATAGATATATATGGTCACACCATTTGTGCCCAAGTGGATTCGTGTCTCCTCCAAGTGATGAAAGCGTGTCCATTTTGCATATTCTGTTGATAGTCATAGATATAAATGGTCACACCATTTGTGCCCAACTGGATTTGTCTCTCCTCCAAGTGATGACAACGTGTCCATTTGTACAAAATGAAAACAAAATAAGGAGAAGTTTACACAAGTGTCCTACACATGTCAGGGAGTGCCCACACCTAATCCCACCTTCTAGAAGTGTTTGTGTTTCTTATCATCGTGTACATTTGGTGTATTAATAGATTCAATTGGTCTTTGTTTGAATCACAATATTGCACAGAAGTGGGAAATTCATGCAATATGTTCGACCCCATGAAGGGTTCATGGAGCCCCCCATCCTTGAACCCTTTAACTTTGGTGGTTAGTCAAGCAATCACCAGGCATTTCACGACTGAAAAGGTGTAACAAACCTGCACCACCCGATCAGACTCGTGGGCAGAAGCACATAAAGGGATCTGATTTTGAGCGAGAACTGTTATCGTGGCACCGGAGGAATTTCTAAGATTCCCAATGTTTTGACCTGACGTTCCAATCATACCACCTGCTTGAGAACCAGCTATCAAAAGCCTTATAGTATTTGAGGCCACATGCCCAGCACCAACTTTCAGGGCCTCTTGATCCCCATCATCATCCTATATGAAAACATGCATTTCATCAGTCACCAAATACCACAATTGCCAAAAAGATGCTTATGGTTATATAAGATCGATAAAACAAACCAAACCAGATGTGACCTTTTGTGAAGCACTAAAACAGCAAAAGAGAGATTTATGACTAGAGATGTAGACTAGCAACAACTAAGTACACGCCAATAATGTAAGTCAACGTATAAACATGGGGAACAGGAAAAGGCCACACAGCAACTACAGCAAAGCACTCTCCCGTATATCACTAAACTGAAAATTGAGGATAGAGTAAGTTCCACATTACGTATAGATATTTTTGTCAAACACTGTCCAAGTTTCCATGTAGTCATTAGTGCCCTCTACTTTTCTTTCTCTGAATCCTTGTATGCAATCCAACCTCTTTTGATGGTTTCTAGAAGCTGAAGTAGAGGTTTCTTACACTTTCATAAAAGAAAATGTATGAAATAATCCCCAGTGAGTTTCGGACTATATACAGCCTCAGGGAATAGTCAAATGAAGGAGCAGTTGGATTAGTGACTTTCAAAAGCCCTGCGCTAAAGCTCTTCGGAAGATGAAGACATCCCTGAGCAGAAACAATATGAAACAGCAATGTTATTTGGAACCCACTCCGCAATTGATAGTCTTGTTGTGGTTTCTATGAGAAGGATATTGATTTTTTACTTGCTCTTTTAAGAATTGACATGCAGAAACAGTGAAGTGGTCATCAGGGATTTTCGTACTGATGGTTCATATGTAAATAAAATTGACCAGTCTAAAGAAACTTCCTAAACTCACAACTATCAGAGGCACTTTCAAGAGAATGTTTCGTTTTGGTTGACCACCACCCTAAATAAGTTCAGAGGTTATGGAGACCAGAAAGGAAATCGAAGAAGAATAAGATGGAAAAGAGACTTTTCAATTTACAATGGAAACAATTCCCTTTTTCTGGACATCAAGCGATTAGATTTATTAATTAGGATAGCAACATTTTGATGCATTATAAGTTTTCATTAGGACTACAGGATTCCATATAAATAGGCCTATATAGTGTTAACATACTGTGGATTACTTTTGACGAATTGAGATATCCAATTGAGATTGTTTTCTGGGTTCCTCTAACCTCTGTTCTCACTTTCCTCTTCCCTGTTTCTTGCCCTCCACTGCTTCTTCACTTCTCTAATTTCTCTACTCCTGCTTCCCCTTCCCTGTTGTTTCATCCCCTCTGCTCATCCTTACATGGCAAGGCTATGGTGGAAATGTGTAGGCATCATAGATTCAAACATTGTAAGTTGATGTAAATTCGTAAAGGACCTGGTACATTCTTTAGATATCACGTTGGAACTGACTGAGTATATGGACAGAAGCTACGTGATGAATGGTGGGAGAGGAAGACGTATTGATGCTTGCGCCATAACTGGGGTGTCAAGTTGCCTCCAGCCAAATTTATGCCTCCCAAAACGGTTTGGCACTTAAATGTGGAGTGGTTTCAGAGGAGGCCGGCAAGAAGGCAGCAAGGTGAAGTGCCAGTTATCCGAAGGTGAAACCGCGTTAACTATCCTTGCTTCAATGGTGCAAAATTTGGAAACTTTTAAATGGATTTCCTCTGCGGAGGTAATAGAGAGCTCCGAGTATCATCAAGTTAATTTGGAAACCATCTGTCTCCTAACAGCTAGAAGAGGGTATGGAGGGAACCTTATGTTTTCAATATATCATCTAGAGATGATGCTTACTGCATTCAAACCTGGCTAGTTTTCTACAGTGGGAAGAGAGGACGACAGCTGAGGGCCCGAGGCCTGCGAGCATGTGGAAAGCAATGAGGAAGAGGTAGACCCGCATTTCCATATATGCAGTCTGTGATAAAGGGGATATTGTCAAGCTAAGCTTTTAGTCTGATGATTAGTTTGGTAGGATCACATTGGAGACTTCTTTTACAGGATTCTAATTTTCTGGGAGTAGAGCAACCTCACTAATTGAATTTTCAAATTTCAATCATGAACATAAAAAAAAGATGAATTGGAAAACATGCAATTTCATATGGAGCACCCAGGGCTTTGTGCAATCATGTCCAGATATAATACGAGTCTTACTATTTTTATGGTTTTACCCATATTAGAAAATAACCAATCCTACTCTGCATTGATTTGTACTGAAGTGAAATTGCAAAGCTGTACACAGTTTCTACCTTACCCAAACAATTCCCACAACCAACTCCACTTCTAACTATTGTATCAGCTGTTCCAGAAATGCAAAGAGATATATGCATGGCTATTTGTACATAAACCTAAATGTATCAGGCAACATATGTACCCATACATTATCGCATTAAAACGAGAAGCCATGGAAGGAAGAGAAAACCATCACCTGCTTCGTTCATGTTGAAGTGGGTGTGTGGAAGCAATGGTGGGCTTTTGTTCCGATACATCCACTGAAACCATCCTCAAGGTTGGGACCTCAAGCCTCTTGTGGACACTCTCTCCCCTAGTTTCTCAGCTTCAAGTTCCTTCGATAATCCCAGGCTCTGCGTTCAAAAAGATTCAGATCCAAGGGAGGGGAGAGGGGTGGCGTGGGAGGAGGGAAAGGGTAAAGGGGAAGGGGAGAGAGCGTGACAGCAGTGGAGGGGGAGGGGAAGTGGAAGTGGAGGGGAGGGGGTAGGAGAGTAGGGAAAGGGTGGTGGGATTGATACAACGCTTTCCAAAAATACAGGACATGATATAGATCCATGTTCAGTCGTTGTTCATATCTTCTTTTGGAACACTTCTCAAAACAATGTTTTCAAAACCACAAACAATCCTCGTTTTATTTTTTTAGTTTTTTTAGCGAAATGGTTTCCAAAAATTGGGAAACATCATTTTTTATGTTTTCTTGAAAAATGGCTTTTCCCCCAGAAAATTTCCTTAAAATGTCTTCAAGATTCAGGGGAAAAAAAAAAGAGTTTTCAGAAAAAATGTGCTCGTAAACTAAATCTGAAACAGCAACAAACAAAGCTAAACAACAAAAATGCAACATAACATTGACCCAAAAACAATATATTCATGACCCAAACACCGCTATACCATTCACTAAATATTCGATA
The DNA here is from genome assembly GCA_963854785.1 of Vaccinium vitis-idaea. Classification (NCBI taxonomy): domain Eukaryota; kingdom Viridiplantae; phylum Streptophyta; class Magnoliopsida; order Ericales; family Ericaceae; genus Vaccinium; species Vaccinium vitis-idaea. The sequence continues at coordinate 4,597,130 of OY978223.1, read as the reverse complement.
ACATTTTGCTGGAACATATCATATGCTTTATTGCATTGTGACTCTACATTACCTTGAGAATCAAATTTGCTATTAGATAGAGGGCACTTTCTGCATCAGTTATTGCGTCGTCACTGTCCTTTGAGCTTATGATAATTACGCGCTCTTCATGTCGCTGCAAAACAGCAAAACACAGAGGTAGATGTTTTACTTCAGCACCTATGCATAGAGTATCTAACCAAATAGAAAGCAATATAATAGCCCAACAACTTCAAACAGGGGCTTCAACGTTGCATCAGACTTCATCGCCTCCAATAATAGAGGCAAGGATAAGTTCATTCAAAACTATACAAAGGTGCATTAACTAATAGCAAAATATTGGAACATAAAATTACACTTCCACCAAAATTTACTTGCCACTATATTGGACAGACAAGGTTGTCAAGCAAAAATATAAAAAAGAAACAAATGATTTCATAAAAAGAATGTCAAACAGGTCAAAGATTGCCAACAGAACCAAGTCGTATTGAATGCTCGATTCCGGTCTGAAAGGGACGATGCTCTCTACCCTGCATTTCCCCTAATTTAGGACGGTTTTTCTTTTTCTTTGGATTCTTTTGTCATTTTTAGGAGTATCCCTACTAACATCTGAGGGTTTTACTTGTTTCGGGATTTTGCTACAGTGGCTGTGCCCTCCTGGTGCTTTTAAGGGATACACATTCTCCATAAAAAGGGCTGAACTGCGGAACAGTGTTTCCCAGTACATCCGAAATCTTGCAACTCCATAATTTATAGTGGACTTAGTTGGATCGTCGAACATGGTAGTCACAAAATGGGAGATTCCCCTATAGGTTCCCAAGTAAAAATCTGTGTCGTTGTTTCCAGTTTTTCTGTGTACATTAAGGGTTGCCTACATCGAAATTGGTCGCAGTGTTTTACCTATTCACCTCCCTGAAGGCAAACGGAAAGCGAAATTAACATGTGTGTGTCAGGATCAGCAATCTTTAGTAAAACATGGAACATGAAACATGAATGCTTGCAATCTTTAGTAAAACTTGGACCCTAATAAGGAGCACATACACTTCCTAAGAAGATGCCGGTGCGCCAAGAATTCCTAGACTTGTCCCGTTCTTTTTCCCCCTTCTCTTTTTCGTATAGATTTTGACCTTACATACAACTCTATGTTAATTTAGATACCTCTAAATACATTACCTAATTGAGCAAAAATAATACCGTAAAGGAGTTGTACACATTAAGCAAGATTTACGTTTCAAAAGAATAAAGCTTCTGGCTTTGGTACTTTTCTACTTCAAGTTATTATAACATATTTCCACAGCATTCATTATGTGATAAGTCAAACCATGTGATTTCCAAGGCAATCCCCAAATCCACCGCTACAAATCTTATTTCACTTTCCCACTCTTCCCAAACGTGTCCATTCCAAATCAAAATCCCTTACTTTTGTCTATACGACTTCAAGTTCTCTATATTGTGGTAATCTATATTGTGATCATGAGAAAACAAAAATGCTTATCTATATGTATTTCGATGCTATTTTCGACACTTTATGCCGGTAGAAACTAATTATGTGGGTAGGGCTGCAAACGAACCAAACTGTTCGAGAGTAGCTCGAGGCTCGGCTTGACACGTTAATTACAAGTTGGGCTCGAGCCCAATTGTTTGGTAAACGAGACGAGCTTGAGTTAGTTTACCTATAAAAGCGTGATTATGAAAGCTCGACCGTGGTTTGTATAGGCTCGGCTCTTTTCTTTTATAGAGGCTCGAGCAGTACACAAACCGTGCTCGAACATGTCAAAGCTCAGCTCAGCTCGTTTACATTCCTTGTATGATATATCTAACTTACCGCGACGGCGTCGGCGACTTTGATGGTGGCTTTGGTCTCTTCTCTAATGCTCTGAATTCGAGCCCCCCTCTTCCCTATCACCTTCCCGATTTGCCTCGACGGGACAACAATCCTGTATATTACGTCAGCGCCCGACGTGATCCGCCGCTTCGGCGACGGAGCTTCTCCCCACGCAGTACCATCTCCGCCGCCGTCGTCTTCTCGAGGGCGCTTGTTAGGGTTTCCTTCTGCTGCCGGCGGTGGAACAGGTGGCGCGGGGTCCGACGGTGTTTCGTGGGGTTGAGCCATGGTTGTTTGAATTGTTTCGAGAGAGAGAATTTGTCGATGAGTACAAAATGATTGCAAATTTCCAATTCAGCCGCTTGTGTATTGCAACTCGGGACCCGAATACGCGGTTCCACTTTTAATTATCCCAACTTTATTTAAGGTTGCTTTGACGGAAGCTTTTTTTTTTTTTTTGCCATTCGTCATACATCAGTTCAGGGGTTAGGGACGGAAGTTTATTTGTGACTTTATTAAAAAAAAAATCGTATTTGTTAGTTTGTGTCGATTTTTGTGATTTCTTAATTCGTTTCACCGGAAAAATCTAAAAAATATAAAATTATTAACCAAACATAATTTTTTGTGAACAAAGACAAAAATAATCTAATAAACCACAAAAATTTACTCATTCTGTCTCAAATTGTTGTACCATGTTACTATTTGGGACATCTAAAAAAATTAGTCATATCATTGGATGTATAATGATTTCTATATGCAATACAAATCTTATTTGATAGATATCAATTAACTTAATTATACACGTATCTCAAAATTCTAAAAAATATTATAGATTGTGAAATATAGACAATTGTTTGAGTGAAAGTGGCACAACAATTTGGGACGGAAGGAGTGGATTATTTTTGTCTTTAGTGAACGTTTTAAAAAAAATTTAATATTTTTTAGATTCTTCTCATTGAAACGAACAAATAAACCACAAAAAATTGACACAAAACTAACAAATGCACAATTTTTTTTGAATAAAGACAAAAAAAAAACCATTTTAATTTATTTAGCCAAATGAGGCATTAATTCATCAAATTTCCAACTTCCATCCATTTGTTGGACGGAAAAGTGGTGATTAAGGGTAATAAAGTCTTTTATTTGTCATTTTCTTGTCTCCTCCTCTCCATTTGGATAGTTAAAGGACTAGCGTGTTCAATTGGTAGTATAATGGGGCAGAAAAAAATGATAATTTAAGTACCATTGCAACTTTTGGGCTTCTCTTCAATGGGAAATTTGATTTTCTCATTTTTTTTCTATCTTAAATACACTTAAATTTTATTGAAATGTGAAAAAAGTGGATTGAAGTTTGTGAAAATGTCTGAAGAACCGAAATCCAACGGAAGAGACTAGTACGGTCGGAATCGAGCAGTACATGCTGAGAATTGGCCAGGACGTACACAATAGTCGTGAATACCTTCTTTCTTTTTTTTCTTTTTTTTTTCAAAAACTACAAGTATCGATATATACAACATTGTTCTGAATCTACAACATTGTTCTGGAGCGCACTTGAATGAATATCATTGTGAAAAGGGAAATGCTAACGGGTGTCATAGTGCGCCCGTTAAGAGTACAAAAAAGTACTCAGTACAATTTAGAAGCACATTTGTACTTTAAAGTACATCTTTAAGTGTACATTAACGTACAAGTATACTTTTAAAGTGTCCTTTTTTGTACAAGTGGGACCCATAAAAGTGTATTTTTTGTACCCTTAACGGGTGCACTATAATAAATCTTGTGTATGTATTCATTTGGTTAAAAATGCATTGTCCGATACTAATTTATGAAAAATAAGAGAAGAAAATAGCACAAACATGAAAATTATATCAATTACTCCTACTCTTAAATTGTTATTTTCTAAACAAATTTGTTACATGTATATTGGGATTGACAGGTGTTAGCTACATTTTTTTTATAGAAAACAAAAAGTATATGCCATTACCACAAACTAAAGCTGTAACGACCCGGATTTTAGCCTCTTTTTTTTTTATGAAATAGTTTTATTAATAATACCTAGAAATGATTAAATTTATTTTTGTGATTTAGTGGTCCTAATCCCATTACACTATCCGATTACCCTAACCAAATTCTAAACTACGGTCCTAACTCTACTAAGCTTCCTTTATCCTTTCAATCAAACCATCATTTCCACCAGCAAATTTTTGCTTAGCTATTTTTGGTTCCTTTTTTTTTTTCCAACCAATAAGAAACCAACACACCCCTCTAATACTTTCCCTTATCTCCTAAACAAAAGGTTTCCTCCAAACTTCCTTTTACCCATGAGATTAAAGTCTTAAAATTTAACCCTTTAAACTCCCTTCCTCCCTTCACAATTCACATTACGGAAAGAAGATAAGAGAGGAGAGAAAGATAGATTTTTGGGCAGAGAGAGAGGGATATCTAATCATCATCATCTTCCACTACTTTCTTCTTTTCTATTTTTTTCTTTTCTTCACCGAGAGAGATGGCTGGGTAGGAGAATAAAAGAAGAAAGAAAAAGAAGAAGAAAATTAGAAAACTAAGGAAGGAAAAAGAAGAAGTTCAGTCCGTTCGATGCGACCGAGGCCCATCCAAATCACTCCGGTTTAGCTTAATCATCGGAAGAAAGGTAGGTTACATCCTACTGAACCCATCGGTATATAATAAGTCGATTTTCGTTGCGTAGAAACAAAACCCGAGCATTTCGTTAGTTGCAAGGTAGTGTAAATTCGTTTTTGACATTCTGAGCTACTGGGTCCCGTCCAAAACAATCTGAACCCAACTTTTTCCGTGATACAAATATAGTTTATTTCATAACGAACGTTTTGATATATAATACGTTGATTTTCGTTGAGTAGAAACAAAACCCAAGCGTTTCGATCGTTGAGGAGCAGTGTCTATGCGTTTTTGAACTTTTAAGCTATTGGGTCCCGTCCAAAACAATCTGAACCCAACTTTTTCCATGATACAAATGTATTTTATTTCATAACGAACGTTTTGATATATAATACGTTGATTTTCGTTGAGTAGAACAAAACCCAAGCGTTTTGATCGTTGAGGAGCAGTGTCTATGCGTTTTTGAACTTCTGAGCTACTGGGTCACATCCAAACCATTTCAAATCCAACTTTTTCTGTGATAGAAATGTAGTTCATGTTCTTGCAAACGTTTTGATATATTATACGTAAAGTTTCATTTTGTATAGACAAAACCTGGACGTTTCGATCGACGGAGCGCATGGCTACCATCCCACTCGATAGAACACACCAACCATGTAGTATATATTTTTCTCTCGGTCCAACCCCGGCCATTTTTTTTCTACCTCCTGACTTTGTTAATGTTCACTTCCTGACCTTAATAGTTTTGAACTCTATGTTTAGTGCCGTAATTATGGAACATCATCTACATCTATATATTGTTATTCCACATGTTTCATTCTTAGTGTATCATTTGAGTTTATCATGCTTGTTTAAATGTAAAATTTTTGTACACTTGTCATGTAAATTTTGTCAGTACATGATAACTTAGTCGGACACATTTGTTTCATGGGTGGGTTACGGTTTGGAGATTTACATGTAGATGTAAATTGAAAAGTAATGAAAAATAGAAATGTGTGGAAATATTGTTGAGCTGACGAGCTGTGGTTCCGGGGGTGACCGGAGTAGGGCCCGGGCGGATGAACATTTTGAATACGAAACCCTAGATAGGACATGGTGGTGATTGACTCTCAAGAATGGTCGGGCTATAAGGGTGGCACTGTGCTTGCGTCGCAGCCCGGGGATGAGTTGTGGGGCCGCACTCCCGGTGAATCTTGTTTATCGTGCCTTGGGGTCATGGAAGTGGTACTCGGGTACATAACCCAGGTTCTCTGTCCGGATCTTCGCAAGGGGGAGTCAAATCACACCAGTTGCCCTATGCTAGAGGTTAGATGGTAGGATGGATCTCGTGGTTGAGAATCATAGATGACACGTAGGTAAATGGTTAGTAATTAATCAGTGATGCTATTTGTATATCTCCTGTTATTTATTTATTATGCATGTTTATCTGTTAGCTATGCGGGGTTAAGTAGAGTAGGATATTCCTATTGGGCTTTTTAAGCTCCCGGGTACTTGTATCGCGGTGATTTATCACCAGGAAATGAAGACGGAGCTGAGGGGCCGTACAAGCAGACAAATATCAACATTGCTGAGGAGAAAGCCAACGAGTCTTGGTTTCCGTATGCTTAGTCGCTCTGAACAATTTAGTGGACTACATTTTGAAAGCTTCAAGTCTTATTGAAAATTGTATTTTGACAGTTTAACTTTAATTCGATATGGTTGTAAAACTATAACAATTGCTTTCGGTACGGTTTTATGATGGATCTGTGGAATTTTTTTTGTGAAATTACCTTTTTAATTTATTTTAACGTTTCCGAAAAATCGGGGAGTTACAAAAGCATACATAGGACACTGTCGGTATGAAAAAACAACAAAACAAAACAAAACCAAAAACCAAAAAAAACCAACCAACTCTGATGTCAGACCTAGTACTCTGCTCGTGGAGGTGGGTGGATGGATGATCATCAAAGTGTGCTTCAACCACAATATCACCAATCTATTTGTTTGTTGACACCTTCATCGTCGTCGCTGGAGAACTCAAGAAATTATTGCCCAATTGACCTACAAATTAAAAAAATTCTTAATGAAATTAGAATAACTTGTCACACTAAGAGGATCCTCACAAAAAGTGTTTTCGTGTTAGTATAAGTATGCAGATATATTTTCAAAAAAAATCACAAAAGCTTCAATTAAGGAGAAAACCCATAAATTTAGTCTTAAATATGCTTATGAGAAGCAAATTAAAAACTAAAAGATACTCTCTCCGTTCCTTTTTAAATGTCCACTATAGGAATACGTGCAATTTCAAATCTCCAAAAATATATTTCTTTATATAATTTTTTTAATTTGGTGCAAAAAATATTTAAAAACATTATATGGAAATATATTTTTTAACATCCACAAAAATACACATTTTCCAAAGGGTTATATAAAAAAACAGAGGGAGTATAAGAGGATAACATACCCACTTTGAAAACTATTTCTTTCTCTTTTGTAATCTATATATAACATGTATGCAAATCATGGAGGAAGAGTTCCCTAAGGAGAGCATTAGAGCAGCCCTAGCTAATTGATCATCTTGTAAAGTAATCTCTTCTAGAGATGATGATCCTCCAACAACAAAAAGAAAAAGATGACGAGAAATCACCAACAAATTTAGGGAATGGACTTATTTTTATATATGAATATGAAAATTCAATACTTTGAATTCTAGGTATGGTATACTGCTATTTTTCCAAATGTATTATGGTATAATATAGACAACTGAATAAAGAAGGGATTAAAATTATATGGAAAACTGTAATTAGCGTAATATAGGCAAATGTAATCAATGTTTTGAAAATGCATAAATCATGGATTCAGGCAATTATTTTTTTCCATAATCAGGGTAATATAGGCAAATGTAATCAATGTTTTGAAAATGCATAAATCATGGATTCAGGCAATTATTTTTTCCCATAATCAGGGTAATATAGGCAAATGTAATCAATGTTTTGAAAATGCATAAATCATGGATTCAGACAATTGTTTTTTTCCACAATCATTGCTTATAAATGTGATTTATGAAATATGGAAAATTATGGATTATACCTACTTACTATAGTTGGCTTAATTTATCCTACTATCATTTTTTATTATGAATAGTTTACAATTTAATTTTCAGCTCAAGAGGTGTTACTTTATGTACAAATTAAGCCAACTATAGTAGGTATAATCCATAATTTTCCATATTTTATAAATCACATTTATCATTCCTTTTTTGTGGATTTAGTTGTTGACTATTTGTAAACAAATGTGTTGCTTTCATAAAACACGACTCAAAAAATCATTCCTATTAGGAGAAAATACATTATTTTTTGAAATTTAGAAGATGGAAATAAAACAAAAAATTGGATAAACTAAATGGACACGTGTTGTATCTACAGGCCTTCATTTTTTTTTTGATCGGCATCTACAAGCCTTCATTGCTGCCACATGTCGCATCTGTAGCTCTCCTCGCAAAAATCCAACTATAATAGATATTACATTCTAAATAAAGTATTTTTTTTAATCAATATCTCCTTCAATGCATTGAAGTATCACCACATTAATTTAATTAAAAGTTACAGGCGTGTAGTGGCTGGAGACTATACTTGGCCCAAATCATATCTGAAGCCCAATCCAAGTTTGAACAGGCCTATTACTAAGCCTACAACCCGCTAGCCCTCGACAAGGGTTCGAGTCAGGCCTCGACCAAACCCTAAGATGCTCTGAAGTGCTGGTGCAACCCCAATTTTAGTCAATCACATGGCACCAATAACAACCTGCCGACTTAGACACGTTGTGCACTGTGAGCTGTCGCACAGTGATTGAATGGTCCGGTCCTCAAGCGCACATCTGATCTTGCCACATGGCGCGACCATGCATAGTACCAAGTGCGTGTTCTTCAACTCCTGTACAGTCGAATCACGTGGTGTCATTCTAGTTTTGCCAGGTGGCTGGTTGCCACTTCCACCACTCAACTCTGCATGCAGAAGGTGGTGCGCGACGCTGGTTCTAGAGGTGGATGTCAGATCGAGTTTTTTGGTGATGACTCCCAATCACAGGGATGGCACACGATGCCTTGGTCCCCAAGCCAAAGCACTTCTATAAATACCCTTGTGATAAATACTAATAGGTATGCTCTCCTCTCCTATTTAGGTTTTGCTCTTTCTTTCCCAGGCAAGTACTAACTTAAGCTTTGAAGTGCCTTCGGTCGGACAGTGCTAATTAGTTTCTGGAATTAAGAAGAGGATAGCCCATTGAAGGAGATCCAAAGAATGTATAGTGCAATTTAAATTCTAATTCAGCTTCTAGATTTTAATCGAACTAGATATACATGTTTGCTATAACTGTGGGATTATGATTAAATTTTAGTAAAAGTTGGTACTATTTGTTGCAAAAATTTGATTTGAAAAGCACCTCAAAGCTAGTTTATCTATAATATGGTTTATCGTATTTTAGCACATAGAAATCCGTGGATTCTCAAAATTTGTTATAAGAATTTTTGACAAATACTCATAATAGCTTTTTAAAAGCTAAAATTTCAGATTATTCCTAAAAAATATCACAACTACCCTCTATATCTAAAAAAAAGTTTTAAAACTGGAAATGTGCAAACCAAATTTACTAACCAATTTAAGAATAGAAAGCGTCTTTTTGATGGATGACCATATAAAAATTCAGAGCAATGCTAAAGACACGAACTAATTTATAAATTATTACACTAAACATATACACATAACATGATGTTAGTATCTTATGGATGGACTCATCCAATAAAAAAATATCACATGCACATTTAGTCATTTAGTACACAAGTTAGTATCTTAGTTAATATCCACAACATTATTAAAAAAGTCCAACTCAAGTTGTTCCAATTCACTTAAGTTAGTTTTTTGGGTTGATGTATTGCAAGAGAATGACTTGTCTCATTAAGCACAAAAAATCAAGTTTGATAATAAGTCAGGAATTTGAACCTCCTCTCAGTATTAGTAGTAAACTGCAATCTTACTTATTTCAAAAGTTTGACAATGTCAAATTGAAAGCGCGGTTCTCAGACAACTCAACGCGTCAAACATTTAAAATTTATACAATGTTAGGATTTTGAGTTGACGACATTAAGGCTGTTGGGTTTTCACTATGATATTTTGGTATTTTTAGATTGCAAGTTGTCAAATAAGTTGATACATGTGAAAAAAATGCTTATTGATTTGACAACTTGTAGTTCAAGCATACCAAAAAAATACTTTAATGAAAACTCATACTAAATAGTCTTTTAATAACTTCACTGACAAATATTTTACCTTGTTCGTTAAAAACCAATTTTAAGATTCCTTGTTATCCCTTATTATTATTTTGGCATATGTGGTTGCTAAAAATCAATTCATAGTTGTGTATATAATTAAGTATAGATTATGGATACATATATATGAACCAAACCAAGTCTTATGTCCCAATTAAATAGGTTCAACTATATGAATTTTTTTCTTTCTTTCATATTTGGATTCATTTTACAAGGATCTAACGAGATTTTTACGTTCTAGATGTCAGCTACCTAACGCACAACTCTCTTCTTTTATCCGGACTTGGGACCGATTAGGGAAAAGATAAGACTTTACGCCCGTATAAACGATCATGAGAGATAATACAATTAATAATAAATGTTTTTTTAACTTAAAAGACTCTATTTCTGATATAACTAATTAAAAGACTATGAGGGTGTTCCACTAAGGGAGTTTTGTTTTAAAATTGTCTTGGTTTTTGTGTTCACATCTTTTTATGGGATGTATTGTTAGAGGATGATCTGTCTTGGTTTTTGGAAAAAAACTAGTTTTTGGAAGAAGAAAAAACTAGTTAGTGGAACACCACCATCTGTGAATCCCGATGCTATGTCAATTATGCAATATCTAGTCGAGATTATCTCTAAATCCATCTCAAATATGATCTTAGTCTTAAAAGGCTTCAAATCAGTTGAACTCTATTTGGTGTGTGTGTGTACATAAAATAGAGAAATAGCTAGAACTTCATTTAAAAGAGAAGAAGTTTACAGAATTACAAAGAACAAATAAAACAAGAACATCCAAAAAGGAGCTATGGATAAGCTCTCTACAAAAGTTGCTCTCCCATAGCTTCATGCTAGATGAAAGTCGACAGAGCTCGCTTAGCTAGAGAATAAGTAAGCTGGATGTCTTTGTGCAAAACCTTCGAGATCCTACAAAAGAAAGTTTTGAAATCCCGTGTCTCAGGTTGCGCAACAAAAAGGTATAATAGTAATGGTCATCACTCCTCCCTGCAATCTGCATTATAGCATTTAAACAGTTAGTAACTATGTATTGCAACATTGAAATTATTATGCAAGGCCCATTTAATGGCGAGCATAGTTGCAAATAGCTCAGTTTGCAGAGGGCTGCAATTGTAAAAGGAACAAGAGGTTTAGGCAATCAAAAACCATTCGGAAGGCTCGCCATAAACCCTAGACCACTCCAAGCACTGTTTTCTTCCATGCCCTGTCCACATGAAGATTGATATATCGGCATTGTGTAGACGGAGCTGTGAAAAACTATTTAATAATAAAAGAGGGAAGAGGATCAATTGTGCTTGGCGATGTTGAACCCGTTGCAATTATGGAAGACCATTCAGAAGCCTTTTAAACTAGAGAGATTCATTCTTTATTTGGTCATTCAAATAATGAGTACACTGTAATAGGACTTGTTTGATAATACAGATTCAACACTTAAAATTGAATCAATTAAGTAATAAATGATTAAGTAGGTTTGATAATCACATTTTATATTACTTAACAGATTAAGTGTCACATAAAATGTAGGCTAAAAAGTGAATAAAAATTAAGTAGCTTTGAACTACTTAATTCTGGCTGAATTCTAATGTACTTACAATCAACTATCACACCACCGCCACCGCTGTCACCGACACTACTCCACCACCACCACTATCACCATTACCTATATACCACCTCCTCCACTATTGACATGCCACCGCTTTCACTCCACCACCACCACTACCATGCGACAACCACCACTACACCACCACCATTGCACCACAATTACTCCACTGCCACCACAACTCACCATCATTCCACCTCCACCATTACTCCACTACCACTGTTACATAGCCATTGTCACCGGCCACCACCTCCACCATCTCCCAATCACCACTCCACATCTACCACAAATACATGATGACCATTAGCAAAATTAAGAGACAATTAGAACGATTTTAAAAAAAAAAAATTTAATTCAGTACTTAATATGTTTGATCAAATAGCTTTTCAGCTTAAAAAATTTAGCAATCAGTTTTCAGTACTTAATTTTTCAGCTTTCAGTTTTATCAAACAGACCCATAGAAAGTTACGGAATAAAATTACGATGGTTGAAAAACAAGAAAGATAATTAAAAGGTGATAAGGGTTATTTACTTAGACATCCCCTCAATTATACCTCTCTTCGTTGGACATCTGTAAACTAATTTCACCTATGAAAAGACCCCTTCATCTATTTAATTTTTTCTTGTACATACCTTTTTTGTTAGTATTCAGTCCACTTCCGTTAAAAAGTTAGGCAAAATGCATGTTTTTTTTTTCAATATTGTCCTCCCTTACATTTGCCCTCCCCTAAACCGTGAGTGGAGCAAAGTACAAGTGGTTTATTGCCAATTGTATTCCAAACATAAACTAATTTGGTATTATTACTAAGTCCTCATACTAAACTAAAATTAAATATGTCACATCAGAACATAATAATGTTAAACCAGCCATCTTCAATAGTTGATAATATCAAATTAGTAAATCTGCCATTGAAATGGATTTTAAGCTACGGGTCTTGCGTAATACTACCTCAATCACGAATTCAAGCTCGAGGAAGATAGTAGGAGGGTTGTCAATCACTTCAATGGCCCCGAATTAGCGTGGTGGCGGGTGGCGGTGCTTTGTCGACGATGATTAGTTCACTTTCTTTTTCTTTTTCCTCCTTTCTCCTCCCTTTCTTCCGTTTTCTTTCCCTTCTCTAGTGGTCGAATGGTGATGGGGAACGGGTGGGCGGTGTGCTACGGAGTGGATCAAAGCAACGAGGTGGGTCGCGGTGATGATGGTGTTGTACGGGATAAAGGTTGCGGGTTTTGCTGGTGGTTCACAAGAGGTGGTCCGGTTGGTGATGGTCCGAATGAGGTGGTGGTGATTAGGTGATGGTGGTGGTGGAGTCTGTAGAAGGAAAAAAAATGTTAACGACATGTGGACGTTAATTTGAGATTAACGAAGAAAAAATGTTGGAAGTCCGAAATGGCAACCATGGGTCATCACCCCCGGAATGCCCAACTCCGGACCTTAACCTCCGGACTGCCCAACTCCAGACCCCCAACTCCAGACTGCCCAACTTCGGAATGCTCAACTCCGGACCTTCAACTCCGGAATGCCCCAACTCCGAGTGTCTTAACCCCGGATCCTCAACCCCGGGTTCTAGGTACACTTCCTGGTCCTCAACCCCGGATCCTGGATACTTATTTTCATAAACCAAAGTTAAATAAAGATTTCTTTACTTTAATTTATTTATGAAAATAAGGAAGTACTCCCCTTTTTAGAAACAATGGCATTGCCAGAATTTTGAAATTCCAATCGTATCAAAATCTCATCCCACCATTTTTAGTACAAAGGCGAAAAACGGCATGTTTTTCTCCAAAGAAAAGGGGCGAAAGGCTACCTTCCCGTACTCGAAAAGATCATCCGATTATGCCATTGTGCTTAGAAAAATTCAAGGAATAATTACCGGGACTTTTTATCGGCCAAATTAAAACTTTCCGAAAAAGTTACTTTTTCATACAGTCATATTTTTGAGCGACAGACAGAGACGCCTCGATCAAGAGACAATCTAATAACGTTATGGCCTGCGCCGTTCAAGCTTCAGACGAGAAACAGTAACGAGGGGATCGACCTTGATACCTCAAAGAATAAGAGCCTGACGAGGATAGACGCCAACTCCTAAACGGACCCAGACGAGTTAGTCCGCTCTAGTCGACTTGGCAGGACTAGAGGGGAAGCCATTTAGAGGCTTGGTCGTGGTTTCGGCACGACTGAGGAGATCGTGACCGCGTCGCTTCTCTTACTAGAGATTTTTGTGGATTGGTGGCTAAGGACGAGGGTTCGTCGCGGAAAAGGTACCCGCGGAGTAGCACCCACGGATTTACCACGGGTGTCACGGGGGCCGCGGCCTGGACGGTACGAAAGGAATATTCATGCACGATTTTTGTGACATGTGTCCAGAGTTTATAAGTGGACTCGGCCCAAAAAGAGAGGCCAAGTCCCCTATAAATAGGACATCCCTCCCACCTTTCAAAGGACCTTTTTTTTCATGAACTTCGAGAGTGATTCTAGAGAGAGAACATTCTGTAAAGAGCATTCACTCTTTTTGTTCAAGGGGGAATCCTGCCAAGGGTTCTTTCCACTGTTCTAGCCTCGCCCTTCACCAGTTCCATAGATTTCTCCTTAGTCCCTTCGTCTAATCGTTCATTATTCTCATCTCTAATCAGTTTAATCTCGATTTACGTACCCGACTAATTTCACTCTCTTACAGAGTCCATGTATAATTAAGGTCATAAAGGTCTTTCACTCATTTTTTTTAATGGAGTTAGGGCTGATTAAGTTTTAAATAGATGAGGGGATCTCTTCGTAGACAAAATTAAATTAGGGGGTGTCCCACGGAAAAAGTATAATTGAGGGAGTACTAGGCAAATAACTCTAATAAAAATGGATTGAGGGAGTGTCTAGGTAAATAACTCTAACAAAAATGAAACTTAACTAATGCATCTAAAGTCATAATTTTTATTAAAGTTATTATCTGCACTCCCTTTCATATTATTTTCACATGGTGTTTTAGCAAAAATAATCCAAATAGATGATAATTTTGTCTTTATTCAAAACTTTTTGCTATTTGTTAGCTTTACATTGATTTTTTGCAACGGGAGGAATCTAATTAGTAGAAAATTATTAATCAAACTAAAAATTTTGTGAATAAAGATAAAAATAATCCACAAAAAATTGGATTTTTATTTTCTTTAGTGAACTTTTTTAAAAACTTGATAATAATTTTGACTTTTTAGATTTCTCTTGTCGAGATAAACCAATTATCCAAAAAAATCGATGTAAAATTGACAAATGCAATTTTTGTTGTTGAATAAAGCCAAAATAACACATTCATATTATTTGCCAAAACAACCTGAACGTATCTAATAGAAAAACAAATGATTATAAGAGAAATAAAGATACGAACGAAGGAATACAAAAGAAAGTGGATAAGATTGTTAACCTAAATCGACAAAATAAATGGTGAAAAAAACACAATAGACATGATATTGATACTCCTCTTGATGGGATACGATACTGTAGCTAGAGCTGCAAATGAATTACGTAGCTCGGCTTGTTTAAGTAATAGAATTGAGTTTGAACTCGAGTTTTACGCTTGTTTAGTAAACACAGCGAGCTGTATACTTTAAAACTTGTCTCGGCTCAACAAAGCTCAACTCGCTTGTACATGCTTGGTTCGTTTATAGAAGCTCGTTTAGTAAATAAACTTGGCTCGGCTGGTTAAGGGCTCGGCTCGTTTATAGCTAAGCTGAGCTCTATGTCAAGTTTTTGGCTCGTTTATTAGTAAACCAGTCAAGCTCGACAAAGCTTGGCTTGTTTATACTCATGAATGTAGCTATGAAGGAAAAAAAGACCAAAACTACTCAAATATTTTTGCATTTTCCAGATAAAAAAATACTTCCTCCGTCCCTTTTTTTAAGTAATCCAATTAGAAAACGTGTATTTTTTGTAGACCTTTAAAAAATATACTTTCATATAACGTTTTAAAATTTTTCTTGCATCAAATTAAAGTACTCAATAAGCACTTTAATGCAGTGTAAAACAAATTAAAATATTATATTGAAAAATATGTTTTTTTGGAATTTGAAATTGCACGTATATGGAGTACACTTCCAAATCTTCCATAACAAATTACGAAGGGCAAAAAAGTAAAAACACGAGACTCTGTTTTTCCTTCCAGAGAGTCTCCTCAGCTGTGGTATTATAAACCGCATTCACAACCCTCCTCCCTTCCATTCTCACTTCACCTCCTCCTCAAGCCATTGCCGCCCTGTCCCTCTCTCTCTCTCTCCTCCGCCCCACCTCCTCTCTCTCTACAATTTTCTTCCGCAAATTCTCTCGTCGCTAGGGTTTTCATTGCCTCCTCTCAAGAATCTCACCACAGGTTCTTTCATATACTCCCAAAAAAACCAATCCAATCAATCGCCAGAAAGAACACTTCGTCGCCTCCGCCTCTTTCTCTCTCTACAATTTTCCGTTTCAGGCCGAGGTTGTCACCGGTAATGAAGCCTTTCAAACGATCAAAGATCAGAAACATCTTGGTGAAACGGCCTCGAGACAAACCTTCACACCTCCTTCTCTCTCTATAGAACGCATCCCCCTCTTGTTCCTCTTGAATTGATCTTGTTTCGAAGACGATCAGAACAAAAAAAGCAGTAAAATTATCCGCACAATCGGTTGTGGGTAGATAGATACGAGATGTCATCACCTGTACCAGCAAAGTCCCAACCACTCCACAACTTCTCCTTACCCCTGTTGAAATGGCCCAAGACCCAGACAAACAACCACCACCGCACGGGCCGCAGGCTCTCCAACTCGTCTCCGCCGCCCGATTCCTCCGCCGCCGCCGCCTCGTGGCGGCAATCCCCGTCGCGGCGCCAGTCGCCGCTTCTCGAATCCGCGTGGCGGCACTCTCCCATGCGAGACTCCGCCTCCGAGTCGGAATCCGGCCACGCGTCTGAGAATCGGAAAATATCGTCGTCCTATCCCGATCACGTGACCGATCAATCGGAGAAGAAACCGGCCGATACGGATCACCTGCTCGATAAAGAGGCGAAATCAAAGATCTATATACGACTGCGTGGGAAAAACAAGTTGAGTGATGAGGTGATTCAAAATGAGGTCAATAATAGTAAGACAGGTAATAATGGTACAGAAGGAGGAGAAGTGGATGATTTGGTGGGGAAGTCGTGGAATTTGAGGCCTAGAAAGCCTATACGAAAGCTGTCATCGAATGGAAATTGTGGAGGAATGTCTATTGGGGTGGAGAATAATAGTAGCAAAGGGTTTTTGCAGCAGCAAACGATGCCGAATCGGCAGGAAGTTTTCGATGTAGAAGAGAAGAAGGAGACGAAGCAGAAGTTTTCGATTTTGCTTACTCGGCAAGAAATCGAAGAGGATATTTTTTTCATGACTGGATCGAAGCCGGCCAGGAGGCCGAAGAAGAGAGCGAAAGTTGTTCAGAAGCAAATCGACGTAAGAATTGAATTTCTTCTTTTCTTTTATGTTCATTTTTTCACTTTTGTTACGATTTTTGCAAAAAAGAACTTTTCAAAAGCTGTGTCTGAATAGAAACCCAGATCGTTTTCTTGTTTTATTACATCAGTTTTCACTTTTGTATGTGGTGATTTACACGCTGTACTTTTTTTTCTTTTTTCTTTTTAGATTTTCAACTTGGTTGCTTTTTTTGACAACAATTTTGCAAAACACTCTCAAGAAATTGTGCTGGAAATAGAAAACCCAGGTCGTTTTCTTATGGCATGCGTTCTTCAGCGGAAAACAGAAACGAAAATGATACCCAACAGCCAGTAGAATGAATGATTTTCTTCTTTTTTTTGCAGAATGTGTTTCCAGGTCTGTGGTTGGCTGCAATTACCCCTGATTCGTACAAAGTATCTGAAGCTCCAGCAAAGGTATAGTTTTTTTGTTTAATTTGCATGCGAAGTCTTCTTTTTTTTTTTTTCCTTTTTTTTTAAAAAAATTGCACACAAAAGTCTGTAAGTTTAAGTTTTAAGCATGCAGTAGTTGCATTTGTGGGTTTAACATTTAAATTTTGCTGCTTGCAGGTTTAGTTAAACGTACATGTGGGTTGTGATCCTTCAAACGTCTTCTGGAAGTTTGAAGGCTTATGACGTCTAAATTTTGCAATCTTATTCGAAGGTACAGCCAACCGAAACCAGTAAAGATGGAAGGAGATATAGGTTTATCTTGTTTATGTTTATTCTGTCTATTTTGCGACGAGCCTCTACAAATTGACAGAGAAGCTCATCGTTTTAGTTTCTATAAGCAGCTGCAGATGTACATATGAATTATCGGATGACTTCATAGACCTCAGTTTTAAAGCCTTTTATCTTGGTACTTTGAAATGATTTACTTCTTGATTGCCTGATATGCTGAGAAGGCAGTTCCAAGGGTTATGGTGTTGAAATGGAAATTGTTGGTGCACATTGAGGATGGTCCTCGACTCCTCGCAGTAGGTATTTTTCAGAAAGAGCTATTTATATGTCGAGGATGTCGGTTTGGTTATCAGTAGTAATGTGGAGGCATTTATGCGTGAATTATTTAGTTATCCACCGTTATTTAAACCGTTGTCATTAATGAGCGTGTAGTTTTGCTGTGTTTGTTTTTGGTGTCTATAAATGGAGAAGATTTTGGGTATGGAGAGGGTATATACACGTGGTGCCCGGCACCCCATCTGAGCCGTCCAAACATGTTTTGGACGGACCAGATTTGTTGGAGGCAATTTTGTAAATTTTGGTAGCAAATTTACCCCAACAAATCTGGGCCATCCAAAACATGTTTCAACGGCTCAAATGGGGTGCCGGGCACCACGTGTAAATACCCTCTCCCGGCACCATGCGTATATACCCTCTCCGTACCCAAAGTTTTCACTTACAAATGGTATTGATGAATTATTCTTTCCAGATACGTCACCTTAACAGCTGAAAATGTCGTATTAGAGGTGAAGAAGCAATCTTGGAAATGATGATGCTTGTATTTGGGTTTTACTTGAAGGATGCACGTAAAGCTCCAGCATTTACATGTCAGCGTTTACATTTCAGGAACCTAGTAGCGGCTTTTACTTTTAAGGTTTCACATACACAAGCCTGCATATCCATTTCGGGGAATCTAGGAGAGTAATTTCTTTAAAAATCATGTAAGTAGTGTTTTGTGGGTAAAACGATCACATGAATAATGGCTGTTATGCTCCCATATCGCTCATATTTTCACCGTTACAAACCTTTGTCGGGATAGATTTAGACGCGAGCGAGGTCATTTTCCCCGTCCTCTTCACATTAGTCTTTTTGCTATTGCTCTCTCGTTGACACTATATCCAGTCTACATCTACTGATATTGGGTTATAGCGTCATGATTGTTTGATATTGGGTTATAGCGTCATGATTGTTTTTCAAGTTTGAACTTTAGATGTTACTATCATAGGGCACGCTGTAGCATTAACATTGCTGTATTATATATTACTAATAGGTATTTGCTTATGGTTGCTTTATTTTTGTGAGTTCACGACCAGCATTAATTTGCGTATCACCTTTACGAATTGAATTTAAGGTGCCATTATAGTGATTTGGCCCATAAGGGACATTCTGATTGCAAACAAATCGAATCGAACGTGCATTTTAATCATTTTTAAACATTTGCCAGGGCTAGGGAAAACAATTCCCGTCATTAGTTCCTGATTATCATCATAGATGTGTTAATGCTTCTCATATGGTTACTCCAGAGGACGTCCTCTGCACCAGATGAACCAAATGGCACTCTGGTTAAGACGAATCGGAAAATCTAATATTTTCGCATGCTTAGAATCTCGGAAAGTGGATCTTTCTCTAGAATAATCAGTATTCTGAATTTGGTCTAGATGTCTGGTTCTCTGGTTGGACTGCCCGGATTAGTGACACCGCCTTTATTGCGTAAACTGTTTCATATAGCTGGATTTTACTGGATTGGAGGGCCGTGCTGAAGGTAAGAGCCTTCCAGTGGTTTAGACATATTTTGGAGGTTATCTTTCTTAAAGATTCTGTTCATTGTTGATTTAGGGTTTCTTATTGAACTGGACAAATATTCACCTTTTCATCAGGAAGTCAAGTTAGTGTAGGGTGGCTGTCATCCGAGAATAACTCACCTTTATAGTATTCTCAAATAGGAAACATCTTTCCATGCTGGCTTGGTCATGTGCATAAATACGAAGGTAAGAAAGAAAACAAAGAATCTCTTTCTACCAACATGAGTCGCGTTGTCAGGATAGACAATTGTTTACTTCATAATTTACAAGTTTTCTGTGTGCATTCGAACCAGCTTGAAAAAAGGACTGTAACGATTTGGTATCATCTTGATCTCTCTCTCAACCTTCAGCACCTTTGTATCTTTGTCGATTAGTTTCTTTTAGTTTGCGACCAATTAGCTACTGATGTGTAAACTATTGTTATTAAGTTCATATATATTTCCATTAGTGTTGTTGTTCATGAAGAGTATTGATGATTGGGAAAGGAAAACTGAGAGATATGCTCAGGTGTACTTGTCTATTACGGAAAACTAAGAGCTATGCTCAGGTGTCCTTTTCCACCGTAATGGACAATCCTCTATAAAATAAGTGTCAAATCATAACTTGCTTGTTTGTTAGATGAAGTCTTTAGTAAGTCATATAAAATAGATATGTGCTCCCGTATATGTTTTGAGCTCTAATTAGTGATGGCATTTACGTTTGGGGAAATCTAGGCAAGATTTATCCTATAACAATGAAGAGTTCATGATTATTTGCATTTATGTTGTGGAAAACTTAGGGGAGCATTTACTTAAAAGGGTATGATGTCTGGACACACTCGAAACACGATCATTTGTTGAATTAAAGGGTGTAGTTTTGTGGAAGAGAAAGGTGTGTCCTTAGAGAAATAGACATTTGGGTACTCCTGTGAAGTGAAAATTAGATACTTGTACCTCCTTAAAAATGTGGACATGTTTTGGATAAAAGATTCCGTAGATCGATACTGTGGATTTTATCAGGATTGAGGGTTTATTAGACTGCCCAGATTGGTGATTTCTTGTTGAATGACTTGCCTTACAAGGAACATCATTGAACTGGTGGTCTTGTCCTATAACTTACAAATTGGATGGAATCTGATGATGTTATGGTAAGTCCTGTTTCTCTCTGTCATTTAAAATCCTTATGATTATCGTTTGTTACATTTATTTACAGTTGCTTTTCATCTTCTGCATCTTTCCTCCCTTATAGTTTGAGTAGAGGATGCATTCAGTACCCATCATGGATTCATGCTGCATTACTTTGTTTTGGATTTCTTTGGGGTTGAAAGTATTGTATATCCATTTGGAGCAACTTTTTCCGTTCTGGAGCGATTTTCTTGTGAGGAAAATCAGAAGGGCAAAAAGAAGTTTAGGGTTGGTAAATGAATTGACTTGTGGTGTGCTTTGAAATCTTATAGGAGGTTGTGGTTTTGGTAATTTCATCAGGAGATACCACAATCTCCATGTGTTCCCTACCGAACTGGAAAATTTGGTTGAGTAACTGCAAATGCTTCTTCAAGGTTGGTACCGAACTTCCTAAAGCTCACTTGTTAGCATTTTCTGGAAATATTGTCTGCTGATTGGGATGTAATCATCCTTGTATCTTTCTCTCTGTTCTTGGTACACAATGACCTACTGCAGTTTCCTTTTATCTCGTACTTTTTTCCCGGATCTGGCTTCGATCCATCTATTACTATAATCTAGGGCAAGAACATCGAACTACAAACATCGCGTTTTTTGATATTTCCGTCGGAAGGTAAGGAAGATCACTACTACCATTTAAAGAGAATGTTGAGAGCAAGTTGCAGCGCCAACTCATGCTAGCTTCAAATTCACACACCAATATGTCGACACGATTGTTGAAAATGAGATTGAGATAAATAATTACGAAGCAGCACTGTAAAAGAAAATGCATGTGTTGAGGTACATGTGACGATTGAATATTTTATTTTTTTGTAATTAATTAGACGACATAGTTTCAATAAGTTTGTAGCATCTTTAGAAATAAGTGTATACCGATATTGGCATTTCCTTGCCTTTTCTTGTGCCTCAAGAAATTATTCAACTTAAATAGTAATGGGTCGAATTTTACGGATTGGGGTTACCTGCAGTGACCCAAGTCACAACATACCCGTAGTGAACTATATTGTGAGCCCTCTATAATGTGTATTTGGAATCGGAATCGTATAATTTATCAGGAATGTTGAGTAGATAATTCATGTAAAAAATTAAATTAATTGGATATTGGTAGTCATGTGTTCGGATATCATTTATATGGATGACTAATATCATTTGGAGAATGTACTGTAAGGCAAGTTTTTTGAACTCATAATATACTCAACATTCTTGAAAAAATGAACTATTCCGATCCCAAATGAAAATTTCATATGGCCCACAATTGAACACGTGACTTGGGTCACTACGGGAATGGAATCGTAGGAATAGATTTCATTTTGCGCCACAGTCAAGAAATCACATGAGGAATGAACATGTGAAGATCTCTGTTTGTCTTAGAATTGTTCAGCTCAAGGGAAGGTTCCTAATCCTAAAAGGCCTGTCCTACGTGAAAGATTCGAGGGCCATTTGGTTTGAGGCTGTTGAAGTACAGTACCTGTTTTCTCAAACATTTTGGCGAAGGAATGAAAGCATGTTTTACAAATGTTTTTGTCTACCGTCCAACTGCAGAGGCAGTCCAATTTCAACTCTTCATCTCGACAATCAATTTTTCATATTTGTTAAAATCTTACAGGTAAGAATAGTCTTATCAAATAGTATATTTTTGACAAATCTCGAACATTAAAAACCACTTTGAGACGAGCCATTTCTAAAACAAAAATCACGTCCCCTGTTTTCGAGTAACAAAAAGGGAAAAGATAAGCGAGGCCGGTTTTCAAATGCCAGAAGATTAGACTGCAAATATCCAACAAAATTATTTCCGTCGCACCAAAAAAAATGCAACAAAATAATTCTTTACCACTAGTTCTTAAATACTCTTCTCTTTTCCCTTTCCTTTCCTGACAAAGGAAGTTCCTTTCTCGCTCTCTGGTCTCTACCATTTCTGTATCCAACAAAAGTAAACATAAAGGAGAAGAGAATACATGGGTACAAGGAACAATATTTAGAATTACCACCACAAAAGCTTTTCATCAATCCTACATAAAAGCAATACAAAATTTGGGATCAACAGAAACCAATAATGAAGAAAGGGCACAGATCATCCTCAAACAATCAAAAAAGAATTCACGAGGACACGTTTTTCCTTTTGCAGCAAATACTTTTAAGACTCAGAGCGACGAATTCCCCTCGCTGTGCATCAAACCTTCAACTGGGAACACTGCAATTGCCCAGAAGAGAGGATTTGGAGAACGGATGACATGGATTAATGGAGTAGATGCTTTCAGGCTGGAACGTAAGACTCGAGCATTATCTGTGTTGGGGAAGGCGATTTGATGTCGACTATCAAATATGTGAACTTCCATTGATTGTCCACCTTGTTCTTGAACATCTCGGTGTAAACTTTTCCGGCTCCATGGGGTCCCCGGATGTAGAAATTCACCTGTTTAATTGACAGGTCACTTCAACATGACGGAAGTCCTTACATCCGATCTTGTTTTCGAAGAACAGTATGACATTAAGTTCAATGTTTATCAAGAATTTGATTGATGTTTCAATAGACCTAGAAGAGTATAGGACCTTTTTGTGGACGACTCTCTTGCACTTCGGTGGCATTCCTTCATTCATGCCCTTATTACAAAATGACTTGTTAAAAGAAAAAGGGCCTCTCTTGTAAGGGGCATGGGTTTAATCTTGAAAGATGGAATCTTTTGCTATTATCCACAACTTGAAAATTTCACAAAACAATGTGTATTTCAGCATTTTCAGGTATTCAAACTGTCCACGGAAATGTTGCAAGTAGGGAAGAGGGCCATTAAAAATATGGTCAATATTGTGATGCCAGTAAGAAGTTACCTCAACATGTTCAACACCGTCTTCGTCAGTCCATGTCCTATTTGGTATCCTTTGGCGAGCTGCCCGATTCCTACTTTCCTGCCCATAGCCAGTGATAGGGGATCCGATTCTCACCCTAACCTGATACAAACCGAATAAAAACCACTTGACTCAGGACAAAAGGAGATAAACCTCCGCATAAACACTAAGCCCTGCAAAATTGTTCATTTTCTAAACACAAATATCGTGTTCTGTAAATGACATGGCGTAATGAAGAGAGTACTGACAGAAACTAATATATATCATAGAAGCCTATGAAACATAGAAATCCTTCTTTTAATTACACCCTCTTAGTTGCACCAGATGAAGCTTTTAGGTAATAAACATAAAGAAACAAAACTCAAATTCAGCTCAGAATTGAGATGTGAGGTATGCAGGCATCCATTGAAATACTGGAGCCTGCTTAAAACAGTAGAGCACAGTTAACACAGCGTACCCAGTGAAAGAACCAACTACACTTGTGTGTTGGCAAATTGCCACAATGAGGTTCAGGCTCTATATCACAATCTTAGTTAGTAATTTTTCTGAACGGCAATCACAATCTTAGTTATTGTATCTATAACTTTCCTCACCAGAAGATTATCGCTTCTAAAAGAAAAAGGAAAGAATTTTTTAGTCTTGAATGCTCGTATATCATCAAGTCTGAATGCTAAGCGGTTATGTAGCATTTAATGGAAACTAATTACCGATATCCATAGAAGAAATTCTAGCTTAATCAAACCTGACCGTCATTTTGAATCCTTTCTAGAGCCTTGCCAAAAATCTTGTACCTGCAAAAAAAAAAAAAAACACAGTTCACATATCTAGCGACATAGCAGAAGAAATGAAGGTCCTCGATCTCAATTCCAAAGGCTCTAACTGTCAAATATAACTCAAATTAAATGCTAATTCGTACTCTTTAGGTTCAAATATAAGTTCTTTGAAAACAGCATATCCTGCTGCAGCAGCAATTCCAAGCCCTGCTAGAATGAGTATACTATACGAAGCTCCTTCTGTAAATGTCACGGGCTTCTCTGGGATATTGTATGTAGGAGCATCAAAGGGATCCTCAACTGTTGATATGTCTTTTCTGGTCTGTTAACGGAATGAGGGAAAGAAAACAAATGATTAAAGCAGAAACTTTGACTTATAAAATGGTTCTGTTATCCTCATCTAAGTGCATTCACCTCAATTTACTTTCTAGGTTACAATTTCAAAGTGATATAAACCATAACTCATGGTCCAGTTGAACAATAATGATTTCTAGGATCAATGCTGCCGTCTCTACGGATGTTTTTCAAACTAATTCGGACTATAATTCATAGTAACGAACGATTCTTCGATACCGAGGCCCTAAATGCTTTTTGTTTCCTATTTAGATGAACCTTAGAAATTAGGAGTATCTTTCAGCAGTCAGGACTCTTGCATATTTTATTTTATTCACTTTTGATGCCAGTACAAGTAAAAAACTTGATTGTTATGGAGTTCAACAAAACATATCCTACTTAGTTGACTAACTTTTTAAACAACTGGAGAGCTGAAAGTTAAAAGAAACTTTAGCTATGCATAGACTTCATTTTGGGCATGGGTGAAGCTGAACCAGAACTGACCAGTTCACCCTTTCATTAGAATCTCAGTCATTAAGTATACCAAGGAGTTAATGGCTACATAAATAATAGAGAGACAGAGACATCCTGGCAAATGGCAATGACGACATAAAAATTTCAATTTGGCTCAAGCACCCCAATTACCACCCAATAGGCAGTGCTGACAGATACACTAAGGTAGTGTGCAGAATTCCAGCTTCCGACCAACAAAATGCAAGAAATGTACATAATCAAGCTAAATAAATTCCAAATTCAGTAGTTCACCTCTGATGAATTTCGTCCCTTTCGTTCTGAAGCTGTCGATGCAAAAGCTCTAGCAAAGGAAGGACCTTCCAAGTTGGCTCTATGGCTTCCAGTAAGTCGGAATAGTGACTGAAACCCCACTGAACTTGTTCTGGTCTCGTGCCCTCTAAACAGAACAGCCACACCTGCCAAAAAAACAAATACTTGGAGGATATACTTTTGCATATGTTGTGTTAAGTGCGTATTAAGATTAAATATCATGGGAAACACAGTTATTAAGACAACAAACGCCAGCTAATAATAGGATCCTAAATGATATATTTACTAACCACCAGCTCCAAGCACCTCCTACAAGATAAACAGAGAAATGGTATCAATGACAAGTGATGTGAGCTTTAGAACATGGAAGAGAAAAAGAAATAGCTCTGTCCACCTTAGTCTTACAGTCATTAGCAACAGAAAATTTTCCGCAATCAGACTTCAACACCGCCTGCAACTACATGATTATCATGAAAGCAAATATCAGACCGTAAATCAGTAAAATCACTACTATGAAAAACCATTCTCTTAGAATTGGCAGTAATATATCTGCAAAAGAAACAAAGCTAGTGGAAATAACAATGTTTGCCAGACTAGAATTGGCTGTACAATAACAATGTTTGCAAAAGAAACTCTTTCTAGATATTCTGATAACCATTTTAGCACGGGTTTGCATAATCTTCAGCAAAATTGAAGGATAAGGGTGGGAATCGAATGCAAAATACTTCTCGTCGATGTTCTCATAACGCAGCATAGTGCGTGAAACTACTATAGACAATAACTGACCCCAAATTCAGTAAAATCCAAGTTATCCTAAGTGAAGTCATATCTAGCTGCATTTCCTGAATGAGGGAAATGACTTATTTTTCACACTTAAATTTCAACCAACGAAGGCACCTTAAGTAACAACTCAAGAAGCACATTATTTAAATAAAGAACACATAGCTGCTAAGGAGTTGAAATATGATTATGAAGGTGAAATTGCTTTAAAATGACAAACGAATGGGGAAAAATATGCCAAAAGGATTGGCTCCGAACAAAAAAATATCTATCAACACTAAGAACAACAATCGTCACTCATTCCCCGAATGGTTAGTAAGTTTCACTGATTTCTTAGGCATCGCTGATTGTTTCAAAGCTTTTGTACTCTATTTTCGAATGGTTTAAGCTTCATTGTCACATTCATTGGTTATATACTCCTATCAACAAGCAGAACAGCGTACCTATGTCAGGAGATTGCTTTTCCAATTTTGAAATTCTAGCACTCAATCACTTCATTCGTATCGTCGGAGCACTTTAAACACATTCTAAAACATTTATCATACATTTGTCCGATTGGATAACATCTCATGAGTTATTAGAAATCACAAAGTTAGGTTTATGCATTTCATTTGCATTATGGCATGAGTTTGAGCATGAACGAAGAACATCAATCAAACATAAGAACAACAAACCCCATCACTCAAGGTAACAAAAATCTATAAGGGAAAAAAAAGGAAAAAAAGAAAAGCAAAAAACAAGAAGAAACCAACGAGGAAAAAATGAATTCACATACCCTTTTGGCAAAATGGTTAACCGCAGTACTCTCTGTGGCCACGGATGAAAAACCCTGACCCATATCAGAAACCCACTTCGTAGAATACTCCATTAAACCCAACCCACTGTACGATTTCGAAGTAACTGGGCATCTGTTCTTGATTGATGAAAAGCCAATTCGCTTAAGATGGTGCATCTTTATAACTTTATTGCATAGTCTCAAGGGTTACGTACAACTTCAAAAACTGCACAAGTTCTGTGCCTTTTGGCTAGTGTATGGAAGAAATCCAAGTTGGAAATACCAGGAAATAAAAACCCCAGAAGTAAAAAAATGGAGAGAGAGAGAGAGAAAGAGACGAGGGGGCAAGTCGGTTATCCGGATATGAGCCGACCCGGAGTACTTGTTAATTTGACAAATTTCGAAATTCAACTTTAACTTCTTCTTTTTTCTTTAAAAAATCAAGGAGAAAAATACTGGACTATTTATACTTTGCAACAAATACGGAAATTTGTCGTTCAAGGAATACAAATTAATTGTTTTTTGTGGTTTCAAAGTACGGTAAACTTGCCGATCAAAAAAAAGTACGGTAAACTTTATAAAACAAAGTTACGAGTACATAGTTCGGAGATAAATAACATCCCTCTTGTCTTCCAACATTAGAAATTTAATATAATACGAAATTGAGAAGTAAACTAGAATTCGGGGATTAGTAGCACCCTCAACATTTGTGACTATAATATGAAATTGAGAAGTAAACTAGAAAAGGAAAACAACGCAATCTCGCATATTGTGCGAAATTGAGAGATAAATTAGAAAAGGAAAACAGTCCTATCTCACATCTTGTACAAGTAGGTTGGCACACTTGTTATTTTCGTGCATGACATGCTTACCCCGTGGCAAAAAAAAGTGGGAGTGGTTGTCTCGGTTAGATGCGGCTGGGTGGTGCGGTGGATAACGGTGTCTATAATTGTCGACTATTATATACTAGACAACATCCAAATTATCACTAGCTTGACATTATTATAAATAAATATTAAAAAAAAAAAACAACAACTAACCATTGCCTAATTATTGAAACTCAAATTCCGAGCACTGTAATTAGGTGTAACAAATTTTATCACGCAGAGTTTATTATTTTGCTAGAGTGTTGCGTCTGAAAAGAGACGAGAAGTAGAATAAATAGTGAATGGCGGGTGGAATTTGCCACTGTTGTTTAGTCAAAAAATACTACTAGTTCAGTTGATTACATGTATTTTTTTTACAAGAAAATATTATGATGCATGATTTAGATTACGAGCATAGAAAACATGTATTGATTGTGACATGATGTGGTACCTGAAAAATTTAATACTCGCTATTTACAAAAAGTTCAAACGGTTAGATATAGTATGTTTAGAAAATTGAGTAGCATATATTTGTAAACATGTGGAATTTGAGTAGCATACATAGAGGATTGACATGTTGCTAATTAAAAGTTGAAAGAACACAACAATCTGTATAACGTTGCGCACAACATGCAACACCTGGTGCTGCTTGATCTTGTAATTAGGCAATTAGAAGTCATATGTGGATCATAGGATCGCCAATCCTTATCCATACTTAAAAATTTAAGTAAAAGGCTTAAAAACTATCTTAGAGCATGTCCAATCCTGACTCAAATCATGAACCAAATTTGAAATTTGAGTAAAAGCTCTAAAATCCAAGCTCCAGTCTCAAACTCATAAAATTTGACTTTAACTTAATTTTTTCACCAAGTCAAGGGATAACCAAATTTGCAATGACTATAACTATTTTGGTGGTAGGCAGCGGAAAGAGATTTGTTGACGTCATCACCAACTCGGGCAAGGGTAGTAGATCTAGATCAGACTTAGTTTGCTACAGTTGGTGGTAAGCGGTGGTGGTTGGTAGTGGAAAGATCGACATCGTCATCTATAGTTTTGTGGTATTCGGAGGACTTGGTTGATGTGGGAACAGAGAGAGAGAGAGACGGGAGTTTCAAACGTGATTTGACACAGTTTCGATAGTTGTGAGCGGCGAAGGACGGCGGCTAGAGTTTGAAATCTGAGTAAAGGATTGGAGATGTGCTTGGCCCCTTGGATTGTTATCCAAAACTATTACCCCAAGCGTAGGGTTCAAGTCGACGGTAGCATGATACCGGAAGTCCGGGTCGAGTCCTCAGAGACCGAATGCGCAGCGCGTGTTCATTTGTTTCGCGAATGAAGGTTTAGCCTTAAAGCGGCAAACTTGGCGTTTGGAGTTGTGGGTGGTGTTCACTTAACTTCGTGAACGACTCGAGATTAAGAAAACTAATTAAAAGAAGGCAAGGTTTAGGGGTTCTCAACACCCATGCCTTAGGTCGATTCACTCTCTTCTAAAATGACCGGCTCGGGGATATCGTTAGACTTTCCCGAACGGAAGATTTGGTATTTAAACTCATTTGACTAGAAAATGGTGTCTCTCAAAGAGTAGGATTCTTGTGCCATTTATACAAACATTTTGATTGACATTGCCCGAAGCATCACACGTGCCAAGTGGTCAAGCCATTGGCTACGTGTGATCAACGGGATTAACAAATCGCAATTTTGATACATAAAATCAACCCGTACTCTTTGATTAACAAGCATAGTTTGCAATATGGCGAGGAGAGTGAATAACCTAAGTCACGGGGTGCTAATCACCCCATAACCAAGCCTAAACCGACTACTCGTTCATTACTAAGTGGAACATGGCTGTTTTTAGAAAGGAAGTAAATAACATGACATATATCTCTAAAAACTGATTTTTAAGAAAGATTATAAGCTAGACTACAACTTTAAGCTTTGAGAAATTAACGAACAGCTAACGGGACCAAGTGTTTCCTAAGGAAATCGCAAGAGAATCACGTAAACTCAATACTGGGTAGAATTGAAAATTAACTAGATTAATAAGAAGAGCTAAACAAGAGCAACATAATTAATAAACGTGAAATTAAAGGTAGACAAACACTTACATGAACTAAACTAGAGAGAGAAAGCTTGGAAGTTCTCCCATGGAAGAGAGAAGGAAGAGCAAAAATAACTAGCTAAAACTAACGTGTAAAGAATGGCTGAGAAGAAGAGAGGAGAGGGTATTTATTCCTCTTATTTTCCTCTCTCTAACAAAGTCAACAAAGCTCTCACATTTTACAAAAACTTGCCACAAATAGAAGGTGCATAAAGTGGCTTTAAAATGGCTGATCGGAGGAAGCTGGATCGATCCACCATACCCCTGGATCGATCCAGATATTGCTGATGCTGTTTTGCTGAGGGCTGGATCGATCCACCCTGAGCCTTGGATCGATCCAGAAGCTGTCGGTGAGAAATATCTTAAGGCTCGATCGATCCAGCCTCCATCCGGATCGATCCGGATTCCTCTGTTGCTGATTGCTGTGATGTGGATCGATCCAGCCCTAACCATGGATCGATCCAGAGTAATTTCCTTGCACAATTTGAACTTTTGAGCAGCGGATCGATCCATCCTTGGCCCTGGATCGATCCAGGCTTGACTGGAAGAACTTTTATAGGCACGGATCGATCCATCACTCCTCTGGATCGATCCATAGGGGTCTGTTGCAGCATCTTCCCTTCTTGATTCCCACTCTTTTGATCACTCTACTTGAATCACGTGACTCCGGATTCCTTCAAAGGCACTCGAATGCGTCGTTCCATGGCCCTCGGGGCCCGGTGTTGGCGTGCCACGGGGCAAGTGGTCAACATAAACGTGGCACGGTTCTCCATGCCCTTAAAATGCGCTTATTCTGCGCGTTTAACCTGTAACTTCACAAAAACACACTACGCGCATATTAACCATTTCAAGTGCGAAATCGCGTGCGTGCGTGGAATTAATGAGCGAGATAAGCCCCGATATATACAATATTGGGGGCTTATCACACCCCCCAACTTGGACTTTGCTAGTCCCTAGCAAATCAAACTAAAACAATTAATTAAACTAAATAAAACTCCCCGGGTACCCGATACGATAACTATGCTCAATCTACAGAGTCTAGGCTAAGTACCGGTCATCCGGTTCATCTAATCAAAAACAACTTACGCACACACATGCCATGCACAATCATGAAATTTTTAGGCCACACAAGTAGGCAAGCGTTATGCTCCGCAAAAAGTTTCAATTCCAATAAGGCTTCGACAAAAATTGTGCCTCAAAAATGGCAATCACACACATTGAAGAATCAAACACCCCATGATAAGCGCTTAGCACGATATGCGATAACGAAACAAAAGATCACCGCAAGCTAATCAAAAGGCGCTTGTAAACAAAAGAGCTAATTAAGGACGGGAATAATTCAAGTGTAAGCATGAAATATTGCTAAGCGTGCACCTATCGGAGTTAATTACGTACTACGAAATGAATTTAAACATTGAAAGCTTATAATGACCTTGGTTAGCAAAAGGAGGGACTACAAAAATGTGGCGGCCATATGCTAGCTCGGGTCATCTACCCCTTGGCCGCCACCGACCCTCAACTACACCATCATGTGCCAAGTTTCGGCACCAAAACATGTATTTACAACTAACTTAACAACTAAAGTTATACGAGTTCGATGTGACACTACTCAAACCAAAAACAAGTGTACTCGACTCCACCGACTCACTAACTACTATATACTATTGCTTCTATGTACCACCATTGTTGTCACCATCTACCACCAATCACTCCTCGTCGGAGTCGTCCTCTTCCTCCTCATCATCACTGCTGTCTTCCACCACTAGCTCCGGAGGTACCTCATATTGTTTCCCACTAAGGTCCTCGAGAACCTTTTTCTGCCATTCCTTATAGTGTTCCTCCGCTTTCTCTTTCCTCTCCCTCCTCTTCAATTTCTTGAACGTGGCAGCCGTTAGCTTGAAAAGCTTCTTATACCACACTATGGGCTTTGCACTTTCCGGAGGAGGTACAAGCAACTTGGACTTTGCCTTTGGGATCGGGGGAGGCACAGTGGAGGACGAAGCACCGGGTGTCGTACTAGGAGCGGCCTTTGGAGCCTTGACACCCTTTTCCTTGGATTGTGCCATGCTCCTCTTCAAAGTCGTCGTGTCGATAACACCCCCCTCGCTCGGTTCCAACTTTGTATACCCCGGGCCTTTCACTCCTTGATCATGGCAAAGTTTTGTGACCAAGCAAGGAAACCACATCAAGGTTGGGCCCGGTTGTGTGTCAAGGTAGTCCACCATTTGAAGAAAAATGAAATGAGCCCAGTCCACTATGACTTCCGGATCCATGAATATTCCCAACAACTCGGCCGACTTGGCACTCGGTTTGGTTTCCTTCCCCTTTGGATAGAGGTTCGCATGGATTGCCCTGTTGAGAATCCGAATTCTATCATTGAACCGGCTTGGAATGATTGGGTTCATGCCATTCTGTGGGTCCCTGAAAAGCGTCTCCTTGAGCAACTCCTCAACAACTTCAACCCCCTCAGGATAATTAACGGTTGAAGGGTCGGGCCGTTTATACTTCAATTGCTTGGCAATACGGTCGGGGGTCACTTTGACCACTTTATTTGCCATCTTTGCCGTGAGTTTCACCGGCTTTGCATCCTCCCCTTCACCTTCCTTCTCAACCTTCGCGCTCATATAGAACTCTTTAACGCACTTGAGATTGTACCCCGGGACCGGATCGAACCATTGGTGTAAACCCTCTTGACGAATTTCCGGCACCCCGAAGTCTTCACCCAATGCCTGCGCATTTACTTGCCTTTCACACTTGACCTTCTTTGTTTTGCACGCGGCCAACCATTTCTTTCTTTTATCATCTACAACCTCCTCGTGCGTTCTCTTGCTAGGCCCTTTGTCCCCCCTACCTGCACCGGCATCGGCCATAAGGCGCTCTTCCCGAGTGGGGTCATATTCCTCACTGCTCGACTCACTGTCTGAGTTCTGGCGGCGGCGTTTGGTCAATTTGGTGGATGGTTTACCTTGGCCCTTCTTCCTTGCCATTTCAGACAAATCAATTCAAACCAACCCTCAATTCAAATCCCTGTATTTCAATCCTCCTTCAACAACAACCAACCCCCTACTTCAATTCAATTCAGGCAGTCAGCAATGCAGAGCAACCATAGCAACTAAAACCCACAAAATGCAGTAAGATAGCAGAAAGTAAAATTTGACATTACTCTACGAATTTCAGACTGCATGATCATGTGCACAAACCCAGCAAGGCAGCCAACATCTCAATAAGCCCCAAACCATAGCACAAGAACTCCACCCAAGTCCAACCGATTTCACAATGATAGTAACAGACCCAGATACAGTCACACTTCAATCACAGAACATTAAACCCAGAAATTCAAAACCTACTACATCTTCCAGTTTCAACATCATTCAGAATTGATGAGAGAGGGTTAGCCATCCATTACCTTACTAGGAGAGAGAGGGATCCCAAATTTTGTTGAACAGCCCAGAAACTTGAAGAACCCTTGAAATTACCCAGAATTTTCCTGACCCCCCTGTGATTTTCACGCCTTCCTTGCTCCGCCAACAGCCATGGCAGAATGGAGGTGGTAGAGGGGTTTGAGTAATTTGGGGATTTCGGTTTAGAGAGGAATGGGGTTAGGGTTTAGGTCTAGAAAATGATGGAGTATAGAGTGAGAACCGCACGGTGGTGGTGGTTCAGTTGTGGTGGTTGATCACGGTGGAGAGAAGTTGAGGTAATGGAGGATTTTGGTTTGAGGAAGAAGAAAGTAGAGAGAGAGAGATATCGATCGGGTATGAGAGATGAGGGAGTGGGTTTGGGTTTTCAAATGAAGGGACTGGAGTATTTTAACTCTGGGCACTTGGACCATGGATTGATACACAACTCATCCGGATCGATCCAAATTAAACTGGT
This sequence comes from Vaccinium vitis-idaea, assembly GCA_963854785.1. Lineage (NCBI taxonomy): Eukaryota > Viridiplantae > Streptophyta > Magnoliopsida > Ericales > Ericaceae > Vaccinium > Vaccinium vitis-idaea. Next base: position 4,563,475 of record OY978223.1, on the reverse strand, counting down.
GGCCAAATTTTCACAGGTGGATCGATCCACTTTCTATCCGGATCGATCCAAAACCAACTGCCAAATTCTATTTCAACCGTGGATCGATCCACTTCCTCTCCGGATCGATCCGGAATCCTCTGCTCGCTGTCTGACCAACCTGGATCGATCCAAAATGGACCCGGATCGATCCAGACTCCTCTGTCACCCAATCTTTAACTCCTGGATCGATCCATAATGGACCCGGATCGATCCAAAACAAACTGATTTTATTCTTTTCACCCATGGATCGATCCACCTAGTGCCCTGGACCATTTTCCTTGGTTTTTTTTTTTCCTTATGAACCCAATTCCATGCCTAACATTCCATTCAACATATGTAAAATTGACCCGATACAGCAAGTAACACTCCGATTTCAATCCCTTTCGAGATGTATCGCCCATCTCCAATTCCCACCTATCCTCCAAACATCCGGCCTCGCTTTTTTACCGTTGGATATTTTTACTTTTCAATTGGCATGCCCCTTATCTCACCTCCTAATTCCCTCCAAACACCGGCTTCTCAAGGCTCAACAATGGACGGGAAACGGACTTGGTACAAATAATCGGTGCAATGGGACTCATGTGTGGTTCAATTACACAAAGAAAACGTTTGTATCATTTCCTAAGCACGCTAAAAACTCCGACATGATGCACGAGTGACAATAAGATAGCTTAACTCAAATCAAAAATCATATATACCAAGGAATTGAAGAACAAGAATCATGGGATGCTTGGAAGAGTGAATCGCTACTCTAAGTGATGCACGTTACTCAACTACGCATGCGGCTTAGCACGTTCATCAAATTGCATGTATATATGCATGCACAAGTTAACATCTCAATCAAAATCACCGAAATACGATACTCTAGCCATTATAGAACGATTGAGCATATCTACCGTATCCCAGTATAAGATTGTACTAAAACGGGAAGTTTTATCACAAAAATTTTGACGGGAATTGAAAAACATAAACGGAATATGTATAACTATACTATTCCCTCCCCCCAACTTAAAATTTGCAGTGTCCTCAATGCAAGAGAACGAAAGTCAAGAGAGATAGGGAACAAAAAATTGTACCGACGGGGAGGCATGTCAACCTCCTAGACCTCGACCAAGTGTGAGGAATTTTTCTATCACTTACTCTTTTCGTCATCGGCAATGCTTCCAAGGCTTCCTCCTTCGGCCCCACTCCGGGACCACAGCTAGTCGTACAGGACCATCCTCAACGACTTTATAGGCCTTACAACCGCGACATTTCGTCGCACCCATGCTTAGAGCTCCTGAATGCCGCACTCGCCGCCAAGTTAGGCCCAAACTACCAAGGCTGGTACGGTAGCATGGTCACCCTGCAAAAGACTTAATTGCCGACTACCTACTAAGAGAAGCAATATGAGAGCCGCCCGGCTCGTGTTATCCGGGCTCCATAACGCGCAATATTAACAATATGTACAATATATACAAGGAAAAAGGAAAACCCACCATGATCTTCACGCGATCGCACGGGTACTACTTTTCTTCCCAAGCTCGAGACTGTGGCTAGGCCATACGTAGCTCAAGCTCGGGTGGCTATACCGGACCGTCCAAACACCGTTCGAGCACGGCAAACACTAGAGCTCTCTCAAACTCCACGGATTTTACTTCTCCTAGAAATTTGTTACGTCAGAACTCGGAGCGTCCGAGTCGCACACAATACCCCGTCAGACAATCAAGTCCAACGTCCCCAACGAAGTCCGCACAAGGCGGACACAAGACAGAGCCTGTCGCCGTGCCATAAGCATGGGAATATTCAAGCGCCCCCACCCATTCACGGAAACTCACTCTCTGCCAGGGGCTGATCTAAAGAGCGCGGGCGTTTAGTTGCGAATTACTCCTATCAGAAAGGCCTTTTATAAACACAAGCCCTATGTCACTGACGCGTTCGTGTTATCTTATCCGCACGTGTGGGGTCTCCAAGATTTTATTAAAAAGAATAAAGAATGGCCCTTCTAACCGGAGCTGGGCACACGCGCATTGTTGTCTAGCCGGCGTGCATAGCTAGTCCCAAGTCAATGATGGGAAACCCAATGCAAGAGGGAGCAAAGGGCCGGGCCCTCCAAACAATGAAGTTCAGAGGTACGCGTTAGCTCCCCGTGAAAAGTGAAGTCACAAAGACTCCACGGGCAAATCACACAAGAATTTTTTTTTAAACCGGAGGGTCGTCCAAATAGACCGGATCGACCAACTTTGCAACCTCCTCCTCTTCATTAAAATTTTCCAAAAATGGTTTTAACCTTTGACCGTTCACCTTGAAAATTTTACCATCCTTTGGATTGAAAACATCTATCGCCCCATGAGGATACACTTGATGCACAAAATACGGCCCAACCCACCGTGAACGCAATTTTCCCGGAAAAAGATGGAGTCTAGAGTTATACAAAAGCACCTTTTGATTCACATGAAAATCCTTCCTTAGAATGTTTTTATCGTGAAATTCCTTGACTTTAGCCTTATAAATGGCCGTGCTCTCATATGCATCTCTCCGAATCTCCTCAAGCTCATTTATTTGGAGCTTCCTATGCGTACCGGCCTCGGGCATGCGACAATTCAAAGATTTAATGGCCCAATAGGCCTTGTGCTCAAGTTCAACCGGCAAGTGACACGCCTTCCCATAAACCAAGCGGTAAGGGGACATCCCCAACACCGTCTTATACGCGGTTCGATAGGCCCACAAGGAATCGGTCAATCGAGTAGACCAATCCTTTCTATTAGGATTCACCGTTTTCTCAAGAATGTGCTTAATTTCCCTATTAGCAAGTTCGGCTTGACCATTGGTTTGTGGATGATAGGCCGTAGAGACCTTATGAGTGATACCGTACTTACGCATTAAAGTTTCAAAGGGCCTATTGCAAAAATGAGTCCCTTGATCACTAATGATCGCGCGCGGAGTACCAAACCTAGCCAAGATATGCTCTTTCAAGAACTCAACGACCACCTTGTGGTCATTCGTACGAGTGGGGATCGCCTCAACCCACTTGGACACGTAGTCCACCGCAAGAAGGATATAAAGATACCCGAAAGACATAGGAAACGGCCCCATAAAATCGATGCCCCAACAATCAAAGACTTCAACAACAATAACATTGGTAAGGGGCATCATGTTCCTTCTTGTCACTCCCCCCAATTGTTGACACCTCTCACAAGTTTTACAAAATTCGAAAGCATCTTTGAAGAGTGTCGGCCAATATAACCCGCATTGAAGGATTTTTGCGGAGGTTTTCTTGGCGGAGAAGTGTCCACCACATGCCTCGGTGTGGCAAAAGGAAAGGACGTGTCGGTGATCAACATCCGGCACACATCGCCGGATGATTTGATCCGGACAATACTTGAAGAGATAAGGATCATCAAAGAAAAATCTTTTCACCTCAAACAAGAACCGCCGCCTCTCTTGCGGAGTCCAAACGGTAGGAAGTTGGCCCGTGGCGAGGTAATTCACAATATCCGCGAACCACGGGCAAGAAGAGACACCGAACAATTGCTCATCGGGGAATGAGTCGACAATAGGAATATTCGAGGAACGATCCTCAAACTCAAGACGAGACAAATGATCCGCGACCACATTTTCAACTCCCTTTTTATCCTTGATTATTAAATTGAACTCTTGGAGCAAAAGGACCCACCTAATCAACCGCGCTTTCGCATCTTGCTTAGTCATTAGATATTTTAACGCGGCATGGTCCGTGAAGACCACGATAGGGGACCCTATCAAGTAAGACCGAAACTTGTCAAGAGCAAAGACAACCGCGAGCAACTCTTTCTCCGTGGTGGAGTAGTTCAATTGAGCATCATTAAGAGTTTTGCTCGCGTAAGAAATGACACATGGCTCTTTCCCTCTCCTTTGGCCCAAGACGGCGCCAATCGCATAATCACTCGCGTCACACATTAGCTCAAACGGAAGGTCCCAATCGGGAGCTCGCACAATCGGTGGAGTGGTGAGACTAGATTTCAACTTAGAGAATGCCTCCTCACACGCGGGTGTCCAAATAAATGGCGCGTCTTTTGAGAGGAGGTGACACAACGGACGTGAGATGGCACTAAAATCCTTGATAAAACGGCGGTAGAAACCCGCGTGCCCGAGAAAAGACCGAATGTCTTTCACACACTTAGGGGTAGGGAGGTTCGCAATTAAGTCAATTTTGGCTTTGTCTACCTCTATCCCCTTCGATGATACAATGTGCCCCAACACAATCCCGTTGGTCACCATGAAATGACACTTCTCCCAATTGAGAATAAGGTGCTTCTCCTCACACCTCTCCAAAACACGCTCAAGGTTCTCTAGACATGACTCAAACGAGTCCCCGAATACCGAGAAGTCATCCATGAAGACTTCAACGATCTTCTCCACCATATCACTAAAAATGCCCATCATGCACCTCGAAAAGGTTCCGGGCGCATTACACAAGCCAAAGGGCATGCGCTTATAAGCGAAAGTACCAAACGGACAAGTGAAGGTGGTCTTCTCTTGATCCTCAAGAGCGACCTCAATTTGATTATACCCGGAGTACCCGTCGAGAAAGCAATAAAAAGCATGACCGGCTACTCTCTCCAAGATTTGATCTATGAATGGGAGAGGGAAGTGGTCCTTACGCGTGCTCGCATTCAACTTGCGGTAGTCGATACACACTCTCCATCCGGTGGTCACCCTTTGAGGTACCAATTCATCATTGGAATTTCTGACCACCGTGATGCCGGACTTCTTTGGAACAACTTGGATAGGGCTCACCCACTTACTATCGGCGATAGGGTAGATGATCCCAACATCCAATAACTTTAAGACCTCCGCCCGAACCACGTCTTTCATGATTGGATTCAAACGACGTTGTGGTTGGCGAGACGGCTTCACATCTTCTTCAAGATAGATGTGGTGTGTGCAAACCGAGGGGTCAATCCCGTGAATATCGGCAATAGACCAACCGATGGCCTTAGTGTGCCGCTTCAACACCGCTAACAAACCGGACTCTTGGTGTGCCTCAAGGGAAGAGGAAATCACCACGGGGAAGGTTTCGCTAATACCAAGGAATGCATACTTCAAAGTATCCGGGAGGGTTTTCAACTCAAGCTTGGGTGGTTGGACACTAGATGGAAGAGTTTTGCTCTCCAAGGGAGGTAAATCTTCAAACTTAGGATACCATGTGTCCGTACCACAAACATCCTCCACTTCCAACAACGAGTACAAGTACTCAACCTCCGGTGAATCTAGGAACGACGCCTCCTCGGCGGTGAGACAAACCTCAAGCGGATCCGTGTAAAGGATAGTGTCTACGTGCTCTTGGACCAAAGTATCTATGAGACTCACCTCATGAACATCATCATCGTCTCCCATTTGAGACCCAATGTTAAACACATTTACCGCCATTTTCATGTTCCCGAACGTCATGTTCAATAACCCATTACGACAATGAATGACCGCATCGGAAGTCGCCAAGAAAGGGCGCCCGAGAATGATGGGTGTTTGTGCTTGTGAAGCGTCGACGACGGGGCAAGTATCAAGAACTACAAAGTCCACAGGGTAGACAAAGTTGTCCACTTGGACTAAGACATCCTCCACTAAGCCCTTAGGAATGCGGATACTACGATCCGCCAATTGAAGCGTCACTCTCGTGGGTTTCATCTCTCCCAAGCCTAGTTGTTCATACACCGAAAACGGAAGTAAATTCACACTCGCACCCAAATCAAGCAAAGCTCTCTCAACTCTCTTACCCCCTATGACAATGGAAATAGTAGGGCAACCGGGGTCTTTGTACTTAGGAGCTATGTTATTTTGGATGATGGAACTTACTTGCTCAGTGAGAAAAACTTTCTTTTGGACATTCAACTTGCGTTTAACAGTGCATAAGTCCTTAAGAAATTTAGCATATTTGGGTATGGTTCGAATAGCATCCAACAAAGGGATGTTGATCTTAACTTGCTCGAGAACCTCATACACCTCGGTGTCTGAAGAAGGCTTGGCCGGCACTTTCAACCTTTGGGGATAAGGTGCCGGAAACGGACAAACGGGAGGCTCTTGCTCCACGACCTTTGGTGGCACAACCGGACCACTCGAAGAAGGCTGCTCAACAACAACCGGAAGAGAAGGGACCACGGGAGGAGTAGGTTTTGGAGGGATAGTCTTATCAATCTCCTTACCACTTCTCAAGACGGAAATCGACTTAGCTTGCTCAAGATTATTCGGGTCTTGGCCCGACGTGGTGCTCGCCAAATGGACTCCTTGGGGGTTTGCTTGTGGTTGAGATGGGAACCTTCCCTTCTCTTGTTGAAGCTGCCCCACGGACGTGGTTAACCGAGTCACTTGACTCTGGATCTCTCTCAACGCATGAGCATTTTGCTCATTGGTAACCGTCTGACTTTGGATGAAAAATTGCATGGTGTCTTCCAAAGAGCGCTTTTGAGGTGGTTGATAAAAATTAGATCCATGGTGTTGTTGATTTGGGGGGTACCGGGCTTGCCCTTGGTTTTGATTTTGACCTTGGGGAGGTCGATAACCTTGATTGTAGGCCGGGGGTGGCCTTTGAGCTTGCCCTTGATTAGTCCCGCCCCATCCGAAAGCAGGATTGTCCTTGGTTCCGGGGTTATATGTGTTTGAAAAAGGGTCGTACCGTTGACCAACGGCATTGACCTCCGCTTGTTCCGCTACCCCACCGTGAAGGATTTCCTTCAAACCCGGAAGAGTCGGGCACTCATCAGTTGAATGCCCTTGGGTTACGCACAACACACATTCCTTCACGCTTTTGATTTCCAAATTTTCCAACTTTTTAGTGATCTGAGAAAGCTTAAAATTAAGATCATCTTGTTCCTTTAGCACATACTTCCCTCTCTCACTTGAACCTTGATTCATACTCGCACTCGCCGGATGATTGATCTTGTCCGAGGGATCCGAATAATCCCACGACTGGTTGTTCTCGGCGAGTTGCTCAAGAAAGTCATAACACTGTTGAGGGTTCCAGTTTAAAAATTCACCATTACACATGGTGTCAATAAATTGCCGAGTCCCTTGCGAAATGCCCTCGTAGAAGAATTGCATCTTGTCCTTTACCGAAAAACCATGATGTGGGACAGCAGCCAAAAGATTTTTAAATCTCTCCCATAAAGTGAAAAATGGTTCATTTGGTTTTTCAGCAAAGTTGGAGACACGTTTTTTCATCTCAACGGTTTTATGCACAGGATAGTACTTTTTGAGAAATTCATCGTGCATTTCTTCCCACGAGGTGATGGACTGCGGTTTTAAAGTTGACAACCAAGTACGTGCATGGTCCTTGAGAGAAAATGGAAATAATTTCATGCGTGCGGACTCAAGTTCAGCCTGGACCGTGACAAGTGTGTTTACCAGATCCAAAAAGTCCCTCACGTGATCGTAAGGGCATTGGGACTTCATCCCATAAAAAGCAGGCAACATGGAAATCGTGTTGGGCTTAATAGTGTACACAACATGATTGGCAGTGGGTCTAGGATGAACGATGGGTGATGGTGGTACATGGCGCGTGGGGTTAAGATGCTGTCGCATGGACTGCTCTTGTGGTGGTTGCTCACGCTCATCCATATCGGCGAATGGGTTTACAAACTCAATCACTTTCCGATGAGGATCTCTCACGTAATATTGCATACACCAACAGCAGACTGGAGGGGTTATACCACCGCCTCACCACAAACAGTTCCGAGGGGCTATTCCGCCACCTCGTGATATATATGGCAGTTCTGAGGGGCTATTCCGCCGCCTCGTTATATATATAACAGAAATTTAAAACTAATACACTTCCTCGAGCTTCGTTAAACCTCAATTTAAACAATCAACTGTTTGGTTAGAGGTATCCGCTCTTAGAACTATACTAGTTAAACAAAAGTAAAATAAGCGATATGTACTAATGAAACGGGATACTCACAGTGGCGTGGCGCGAGGCAAACTCACGCGGAGCGGACCATTGGGTCCCCGGCAACGGCGCCAAAAATGCTTGGCCCCTTGGATTGTTATCCAAAACTATTACCCCAAGCGTAGGGTTCAAGTCGACGGTAGCATGATACCGGAAGTCCGGGTCGAGTCCTCAGAGACCGAATGCGCAGCGCGTGTTCATTTGTTTCGCGAATGAAGGTTTAGCCTTAAAGCGGCAAACTTGGCGTTTGGAGTTGTGGGTGGTGTTCACTTAACTTCGTGAACGACTCGAGATTAAGAAAACTAATTAAAAGAAGGCAAGGTTTAGGGGTTCTCAACACCCATGCCTTAGGTCGATTCACTCTCTTCTAAAATGACCGGCTCGGGGATATCGTTAGACTTTCCCGAACGGAAGATTTGGTATTTAAACTCATTTGACTAGAAAATGGTGTCTCTCAAAGAGTAGGATTCTTGTGCCATTTATACAAACATTTTGATTGACATTGCCCGAAGCATCACACGTGCCAAGTGGTCAAGCCATTGGCTACGTGTGATCAACGGGATTAACAAATCGCAATTTTGATACATAAAATCAACCCGTACTCTTTGATTAACAAGCATAGTTTGCAATATGGCGAGGAGAGTGAATAACCTAAGTCACGGGGTGCTAATCACCCCATAACCAAGCCTAAACCGACTACTCGTTCATTACTAAGTGGAACATGGCTGTTTTTAGAAAGGAAGTAAATAACATGACATATATCTCTAAAAACTGATTTTTAAGAAAGATTATAAGCTAGACTACAACTTTAAGCTTTGAGAAATTAACGAACAGCTAACGGGACCAAGTGTTTCCTAAGGAAATCGCAAGAGAATCACGTAAACTCAATACTGGGTAGAATTGAAAATTAACTAGATTAATAAGAAGAGCTAAACAAGAGCAACATAATTAATAAACGTGAAATTAAAGGTAGACAAACACTTACATGAACTAAACTAGAGAGAGAAAGCTTGGAAGTTCTCCCATGGAAGAGAGAAGGAAGAGCAAAAATAACTAGCTAAAACTAACGTGTAAAGAATGGCTGAGAAGAAGAGAGGAGAGGGTATTTATTCCTCTTATTTTCCTCTCTCTAACAAAGTCAACAAAGCTCTCACATTTTACAAAAACTTGCCACAAATAGAAGGTGCATAAAGTGGCTTTAAAATGGCTGATCGGAGGAAGCTGGATCGATCCACCATACCCCTGGATCGATCCAGATATTGCTGATGCTGTTTTGCTGAGGGCTGGATCGATCCACCCTGAGCCTTGGATCGATCCAGAAGCTGTCGGTGAGAAATATCTTAAGGCTCGATCGATCCAGCCTCCATCCGGATCGATCCGGATTCCTCTGTTGCTGATTGCTGTGATGTGGATCGATCCAGCCCTAACCATGGATCGATCCAGAGTAATTTCCTTGCACAATTTGAACTTTTGAGCAGCGGATCGATCCATCCTTGGCCCTGGATCGATCCAGGCTTGACTGGAAGAACTTTTATAGGCACGGATCGATCCATCACTCCTCTGGATCGATCCATAGGGGTCTGTTGCAGCATCTTCCCTTCTTGATTCCCACTCCTTTGATCACTCTACTTGAATCACGTGACTCCGGATTCCTTCAAAGGCACTCGAATGCGTCGTTCCATGGCCCTCGGGGCCCGGTGTTGGCGTGCCACGGGGCAAGTGGTCAACATAAACGTGGCACGGTTCTCCATGCCCTTAAAATGCGCTTATTCTGCGCGTTTAACCTGTAACTTCACAAAAACACACTACGCGCATATTAACCATTTCAAGTGCGAAATCGCGTGCGTGCGTGGAATTAATGAGCGAGATAAGCCCCGATATATACAATATTGGGGGCTTATCACACCCCCCAACTTGGACTTTGCTAGTCCCTAGCAAATCAAACTAAAACAATTAATTAAACTAAATAAAACTCCCCGGGTACCCGATACGATAACTATGCTCAATCTACAGAGTCTAGGCTAAGTACCGGTCATCCGGTTCATCTAATCAAAAACAACTTACGCACACACATGCCATGCACAATCATGAAATTTTTAGGCCACACAAGTAGGCAAGCGTTATGCTCCGCAAAAAGTTTCAATTCCAATAAGGCTTCGACAAAAATTGTGCCTCAAAAATGGCAATCACACACATTGAAGAATCAAACACCCCATGATAAGCGCTTAGCACGATATGCGATAACGAAACAAAAGATCACCGCAAGCTAATCAAAAGGCGCTTGTAAACAAAAGAGCTAATTAAGGACGGGAATAATTCAAGTGTAAGCATGAAATATTGCTAAGCGTGCACCTATCGGAGTTAATTACGTACTACGAAATGAATTTAAACATTGAAAGCTTATAATGACCTTGGTTAGCAAAAGGAGGGACTACAAAAATGTGGCGGCCATATGCTAGCTCGGGTCATCTACCCCTTGGCCGCCACCGACCCTCAACTACACCATCATGTGCCAAGTTTCGGCACCAAAACATGTATTTACAACTAACTTAACAACTAAAGTTATACGAGTTCGATGTGACACTACTCAAACCAAAAACAAGTGTACTCGACTCCACCGACTCACTAACTACTATATACTATTGCTTCTATGTACCACCATTGTTGTCACCATCTACCACCAATCACTCCTCGTCGGAGTCGTCCTCTTCCTCCTCATCATCACTGCTGTCTTCCACCACTAGCTCCGGAGGTACCTCATATTGTTTCCCACTAAGGTCCTCGAGAACCTTTTTCTGCCATTCCTTATAGTGTTCCTCCGCTTTCTCTTTCCTCTCCCTCCTCTTCAATTTCTTGAACGTGGCAGCCGTTAGCTTGAAAAGCTTCTTATACCACACTATGGGCTTTGCACTTTCCGGAGGAGGTACAAGCAACTTGGACTTTGCCTTTGGGATCGGGGGAGGCACAGTGGAGGACGAAGCACCGGGTGTCGTACTAGGAGCGGCCTTTGGAGCCTTGACACCCTTTTCCTTGGATTGTGCCATGCTCCTCTTCAAAGTCGTCGTGTCGATAACACCCCCCTCGCTCGGTTCCAACTTTGTATACCCCGGGCCTTTCACTCCTTGATCATGGCAAAGTTTTGTGACCAAGCAAGGAAACCACATCAAGGTTGGGCCCGGTTGTGTGTCAAGGTAGTCCACCATTTGAAGAAAAATGAAATGAGCCCAGTCCACTATGACTTCCGGATCCATGAATATTCCCAACAACTCGGCCGACTTGGCACTCGGTTTGGTTTCCTTCCCCTTTGGATAGAGGTTCGCATGGATTGCCCTGTTGAGAATCCGAATTCTATCATTGAACCGGCTTGGAATGATTGGGTTCATGCCATTCTGTGGGTCCCTGAAAAGCGTCTCCTTGAGCAACTCCTCAACAACTTCAACCCCCTCAGGATAATTAACAGTTGAAGGGTCGGGCCGTTTATACTTCAATTGCTTGGCAATACGGTCGGGGGTCACTTTGACCACTTTATTTGCCATCTTTGCCGTGAGTTTCACCGGCTTTGCATCCTCCCCTTCACCTTCCTTCTCAACCTCCGCGCTCATATAGAACTCTTTAACGCACTTGAGATTGTACCCCGGGACCGGATCGAACCATTGGTGTAAACCCTCTTGACGAATTTCCGGCACCCCGAAGTCTTCACCCAATGCCTGCGCATTTACTTGCCTTTCACACTTGACCTTCTTTGTTTTGCACGCGGCCAACCATTTCTTTCTTTTATCATCTACAACCTCCTCGTGCGTTCTCTTGCTAGGCCCTTTGTCCCCCCTACCTGCACCGGCATCGGCCATAAGGCGCTCTTCCCGAGTGGGGTCATATTCCTCACTGCTCGACTCACTGTCTGAGTTCTGGCGGCGGCGTTTGGTCAATTTGGTGGATGGTTTACCTTGGCCCTTCTTCCTTGCCATTTCAGACAAATCAATTCAAACCAACCCTCAATTCAAATCCCTGTATTTCAATCCTCCTTCAACAACAACCAACCCCCTACTTCAATTCAATTCAGGCAGTCAGCAATGCAGAGCAACCATAGCAACTAAAACCCACAAAATGCAGTAAGATAGCAGAAAGTAAAATTTGACATTACTCTACGAATTTCAGACTGCATGATCATGTGCACAAACCCAGCAAGGCAGCCAACATCTCAATAAGCCCCAAACCATAGCACAAGAACTCCACCCAAGTCCAACCGATTTCACAATGATAGTAACAGACCCAGATACAGTCACACTTCAATCACAGAACATTAAACCCAGAAATTCAAAACCTACTACATCTTCCAGTTTCAACATCATTCAGAATTGATGAGAGAGGGTTAGCCATCCATTACCTTACTAGGAGAGAGAGGGATCCCAAATTTTGTTGAACAGCCCAGAAACTTGAAGAACCCTTGAAATTACCCAGAATTTTCCTGACCCCCCTGTGATTTTCACGCCTTCCTTGCTCCGCCAACAGCCATGGCAGAATGGAGGTGGTAGAGGGGTTTGAGTAATTTGGGGATTTCGGTTTAGAGAGGAATGGGGTTAGGGTTTAGGTCTAGAAGATGATGGAGTATAGAGTGAGAACCGCACGGTGGTGGTGGTTCAGTTGTGGTGGTTGATCACGGTGGAGAGAAGTTGAGGTAATGGAGGATTTTGGTTTGAGGAAGAAGAAAGTAGAGAGAGAGAGATATCGATCGGGTATGAGAGATGAGGGAGTGGGTTTGGGTTTTCAAATGAAGGGACTGGAGTATTTTAACTGTAATACCCGTCCCGGGCAATTGATGTTTAGTTCATGTTTAGATTTTAATTCGCATTTTGGAATAATTATGAGTGTTGGGCTTAAGGCTAATAGAACCCAAAGTTGGAGGGGGTGGAGTGTAATTTTGCCAAGATATTTTCTTCTTTTCCTTTATTTGGTCTGATGATCCTAATAGAGAGAGAGAGAGAGAGAGAGAGAGAGAGAGAGAGAAGAAGAAGAAGAAGAAGAAGAAGGGGAAATTGGGGGAAATCAAGAGGGAGCCTTGATTAATCTTGATACTAGTAGTTCTTGGTGAGTTTGTGCTTTTCTATGTTCCAATTTCATGATTTAAGTGTTCAATTTCTTCTTTTACATCTAGGTTACAACTGATTGTGTCCATGAAAAAGGGTTTTAGAAGTTGGAATTGGGTTTTTATGTGAAAGAATTCGTGTATGTTATGGATATGTGAGTTTGTGTTTGAACAAGTTGAATCTGCCATGATTTTGGCCGAATTTTTAGATATAGTTCCAGAGCTCGTAAATTTATGAGATTTTTACAGTAGCTACCCATGGATGTCTTATATGTTGTGTTAAATTTTCAGAGTTTAATTCAAAACGCAGAAAATATGAAAAATGTTTTACCGAGCTGTTGTCGGGTTCGCGTCTGTGCAGACAGCACTGACACTCTTTGGGAAAATGGGCATAACTCATAGCTCGAGTATCCGTTTTGCAAACCGCTTTTTGATTTGGAAACTAGACTCGTATATCTTCGATAATTTGTAGGGTTTGTGCCTTGATTTGTTCTAGGCAATAGCAGTTTTTGATTCGAAGTTGGTGTACTTGCTGAACCTGCAATTTTGTGCTTCTTTTTGTGTAAACTTCAAACATGCATATCTTGGTTGTCCGGGCTCCGATTAGGGCAAATTTTATATCGTTATTGATGTACCGAAAGTCTTCTTTCTAGTGGTGGTGGTCTCATGACCTTATTCTGAACCCATAGAAAACGATAGCCCAGACACGGTGGGCTGGTTATCATATTTCTTACTAGTTTTAGAGTGGTGTTGTATCTTGACTTGTCTTCAATTGTGATGACCATATAAGTTGTTTATGTTACATATTTATCTTTTTGATTATATGTGAGACATCAATGGAAGCTCATAGATTGATATTAGTTGATTTGTGGCTAGGTAAAGAGCCGGTCATTCGGGAGGTACCAAAACTATAGTTTGGCATATTTCGGTCGTTTCTCAGGTGAGTGTGTTTGACATGATTATGTTCAATAACTTATAACTGTGTTGATGATGTATTGTTGTGAAGACGGATGTATATCATGTGATGAAGACGTGTGGTTGTGAAGATGAATGTATATCATGCTAATAGATGTTTTAGCTGTGGATATGTATTTCTGCTGTGTGTGAAAGATGGTATCTGCGAAGGGGCTGTGGATTGGGTTACACCGCGAGTACGTTGTGTCGGCTAGCTACCGGTGACAACGAGCGGGGTGTGCTCCCACAGTGACCTAGGATACATAGGATGTGGCAGACGTGCCACTTGCATGTGATTGGTTATATACATGTTGATAGTTGTTGTATAATACTGTTGTGTTTTGGATGTTGATTTGGTTGTATTTTATTGAGCATTTCTATGTCTCACACACTCCTGGTTTTCCTTTATGGTTTTCCAGATAGCAGGGGCTGTAGAGGGGGTCCACTACCGGTCAGCGTTGGGTTGTGCAGTTGGTGTCGAGTGGATTTTGGACATGTTGTCGTCTAGCTCTTTTAATGATTTGTAATAAGAGAGTGTTTTGAGTACATGTAATGTTTAAGCTATTTTTTTTAGTAGACGGTTGTTGGTGTTTAAAACTGTGATTAACGTTGACACTTTTATTTATATGATGAAGTCTTCCGCTGTGTTTTTATTCTGAGTTTTTGTAAGGTGATGTTGGGTCTTGTGTTGGAATGCCACGTGGCCGCACCGACTCGGGCCCACCATCGGGTGTCGTTTTCGGGGCGGGGCGTGACATTAACTCTGGGCACTTGGACCATGGATTGATACACAACTCATCCGGATCGATCCAAATTAAACTGGTGGCCAAATTTTCACAGGTGGATCGATCCACTTTCTATCCGGATCGATCCAAAACCAACTGCCAAATTCTATTTCAACCGTGGATCGATCCACTTCCTCTCCGGATCGATCCGGAATCCTCTGCTCGCTGTCTGACCAACCTGGATCGATCCAAAATGGACCCGGATCGATCCAGACTCCTCTGTCACCCAATCTTTAACTCCTGGATCGATCCATAATGGACCCGGATCGATCCAAAACAAACTGATTTTATTCTTTTCACCCATGGATCGATCCACCTAGTGCCCTGGACCATTTTCCTTGGTTTTTTTTTTTTCCTTATGAACCCAATTCCATGCCTAACATTCCATTCAACATATGTAAAATTGACCCGATATAGCAAGTAACACTCCGATTTCAATCCCTTTCGAGATGTATCGCCCATCTCCAATTCCCACCTATCCTCCAAACATCCGGCCTCGCTTTTTTACCGTTGGATATTTTTACTTTTCAATTGGCATGCCCCTTATCTCACCTCCTAATTCCCTCCAAACACCGGCTTCTCAAGGCTCAACAATGGACGGGAAACGGACTTGGTACAAATAATCGGTGCAATGGGACTCATGTGTGGTTCAATTACACAAAGAAAACGTTTGTATCATTTCCTAAGCACGCTAAAAACTCCGACATGATGCACGAGTGACAATAAGATAGCTTAACTCAAATCAAAAATCATATATACCAAGGAATTGAAGAACAAGAATCATGGGATGCTTGGAAGAGTGAATCTCTACTCTAAGTGATGCACGTTACTCAACTACGCATGCGGCTTAGCACGTTCATCAAATTGCATGTATATATGCATGCACAAGTTAACATCTCAATCAAAATCACCGAAATACGATACTCTAGCCATTATAGAACGATTGAGCATATCTACCGTATCCCAGTATAAGATTGTACTAAAACGGGAAGTTTTATCACAAAAATTTTGACGGGAATTGAAAAACATAAACGGAATATGTATAACTATACTATTCCCTCCCCCCAACTTAAAATTTGCAGTGTCCTCAATGCAAGAGAACGAAAGTCAAGAGAGATAGGGAACAAAAAATTGTACCGACGGGGAGGCATGTCAACCTCCTAGACCTCGACCAAGTGTGAGGAATTTTTCTATCACTTACTCTTTTCGTCATCGGCAATGCTTCCAAGGCTTCCTCCTTCGGCCCCACTCCGGGACCACAGCTAGTCGTACAGGACCATCCTCAACGACTTTATAGGCCTTACAACCGCGACATTTCGTCGCACCCATGCTTAGAGCTCCTGAATGCCGCACTCGCCGCCAAGTTAGGCCCAAACTACCAAGGCTGGTACGGTAGCATGGTCACCCTGCAAAAGACTTAATTGCCGACTACCTACTAAGAGAAGCAATATGAGAGCCGCCCGGCTCGTGTTATCCGGGCTCCATAACGCGCAATATTAACAATATGTACAATATATACAAGGAAAAAGGAAAACCCACCATGATCTTCACGCGATCGCACGGGTACTACTTTTCTTCCCAAGCTCGAGACTGTGGCTAGGCCATACGTAGCTCAAGCTCGGGTGGCTATACCGGACCGTCCAAACACCGTTCGAGCACGGCAAACACTAGAGCTCTCTCAAACTCCACGGATTTTACTTCTCCTAGAAATTTGTTACGTCAGAACTCGGAGCGTCCGAGTCGCACACAATACCCCGTCAGACAATCAAGTCCAACGTCCCCAACGAAGTCCGCACAAGGCGGACACAAGACAGAGCCTGTCGCCGTGCCATAAGCATGGGAATATTCAAGCGCCCCCACCCATTCACGGAAACTCACTCTCTGCCAGGGGCTGATCTAAAGAGCGCGGGCGTTTAGTTGCGAATTACTCCTATCAGAAAGGCCTTTTATAAACACAAGCCCTATGTCACTGACGCGTTCGTGTTATCTTATCCGCACGTGTGGGGTCTCCAAGATTTTATTAAAAAGAATAAAGAATGGCCCTTCTAACCGGAGCTGGGCACACGCGCATTGTTGTCTAGCCGGCGTGCATAGCTAGTCCCAAGTCAATGATGGGAAACCCAATGCAAGAGGGAGCAAAGGGCCGGGCCCTCCAAACAATGAAGTTCAGAGGTACGCGTTAGCTCCCCGTGAAAAGTGAAGTCACAAAGACTCCACGGGCAAATCACACAAGAATTTTTTTTTAAACCGGAGGGTCGTCCAAATAGACCGGATCGACCAACTTTGCAACCTCCTCCTCTTCATTAAAATTTTCCAAAAATGGTTTTAACCTTTGACCGTTCACCTTGAAAATTTTACCATCCTTTGGATTGAAAACATCTATCGCCCCATGAGGATACACTTGATGCACAAAATACGGCCCAACCCACCGTGAACGCAATTTTCCCGGAAAAAGATGGAGTCTAGAGTTATACAAAAGCACCTTTTGATTCACATGAAAATCCTTCCTTAGAATGTTTTTATCGTGAAATTCCTTGACTTTAGCCTTATAAATGGCCGTGCTCTCATATGCATCTCTCCGAATCTCCTCAAGCTCATTTATTTGGAGCTTCCTATGCGTACCGGCCTCGGGCATGCGACAATTCAAAGATTTAATGGCCCAATAGGCCTTGTGCTCAAGTTCAACCGGCAAGTGACACGCCTTCCCATAAACCAAGCGGTAAGGGGACATCCCCAACACCGTCTTATACGCGGTTCGATAGGCCCACAAGGAATCGGTCAATCGAGTAGACCAATCCTTTCTATTAGGATTCACCGTTTTCTCAAGAATGTGCTTAATTTCCCTATTAGCAAGTTCGGCTTGACCATTGGTTTGTGGATGATAGGCCGTAGAGACCTTATGAGTGATACCGTACTTACGCATTAAAGTTTCAAAGGGCCTATTGCAAAAATGAGTCCCTTGATCACTAATGATCGCGCGCGGAGTACCAAACCTAGCCAAGATATGCTCTTTCAAGAACTCAACGACCACCTTGTGGTCATTCGTACGAGTGGGGATCGCCTCAACCCACTTGGACACGTAGTCCACCGCAAGAAGGATATAAAGATACCCGAAAGACATAGGAAACGGCCCCATAAAATCGATGCCCCAACAATCAAAGACTTCAACAACAATAACATTGGTAAGGGGCATCATGTTCCTTCTTGTCACTCCCCCCAATTGTTGACACCTCTCACAAGTTTTACAAAATTCGAAAGCATCTTTGAAGAGTGTCGGCCAATATAACCCGCATTGAAGGATTTTTGCGGAGGTTTTCTTGGCGGAGAAGTGTCCACCACATGCCTCGGTGTGGCAAAAGGAAAGGACGTGTCGGTGATCAACATCCGGCACACATCGCCGGATGATTTGATCCGGACAATACTTGAAGAGATAAGGATCATCAAAGAAAAATCTTTTCACCTCAAACAAGAACCGCCGCCTCTCTTGCGGAGTCCAAACGGTAGGAAGTTGGCCCGTGGCGAGGTAATTCACAATATCCGCGAACCACGGGCAAGAAGAGACACCGAACAATTGCTCATCGGGGAATGAGTCGACAATAGGAATATTCGAGGAACGATCCTCAAACTCAAGACGAGACAAATGATCCGCGACCACATTTTCAACTCCCTTTTTATCCTTGATTATTAAATTGAACTCTTGGAGCAAAAGGACCCACCTAATCAACCGCGCTTTCGCATCTTGCTTAGTCATTAGATATTTTAACGCGGCATGGTCCGTGAAGACCACGATAGGGGACCCTATCAAGTAAGACCGAAACTTGTCAAGAGCAAAGACAACCGCGAGCAACTCTTTCTCCGTGGTGGAGTAGTTCAATTGAGCATCATTAAGAGTTTTGCTCGCGTAAGAAATGACACATGGCTCTTTCCCTCTCCTTTGGCCCAAGACGGCGCCAATCGCATAATCACTCGCGTCACACATTAGCTCAAACGGAAGGTCCCAATCGGGAGCTCGCACAATCGGTGGAGTGGTGAGACTAGATTTCAACTTAGAGAATGCCTCCTCACACGCGGGTGTCCAAATAAATGGCGCGTCTTTTGAGAGGAGGTGACACAACGGACGTGAGATGGCACTAAAATCCTTGATAAAACGGCGGTAGAAACCCGCGTGCCCGAGAAAAGACCGAATGTCTTTCACACACTTAGGGGTAGGGAGGTTCGCAATTAAGTCAATTTTGGCTTTGTCTACCTCTATCCCCTTCGATGATACAATGTGCCCCAACACAATCCCGTTGGTCACCATGAAATGACACTTCTCCCAATTGAGAATAAGGTGCTTCTCCTCACACCTCTCCAAAACACGCTCAAGGTTCTCTAGACATGACTCAAACGAGTCCCCGAATACCGAGAAGTCATCCATGAAGACTTCAACGATCTTCTCCACCATATCACTAAAAATGCCCATCATGCACCTCGAAAAGGTTCCGGGCGCATTACACAAGCCAAAGGGCATGCGCTTATAAGCGAAAGTACCAAACGGACAAGTGAAGGTGGTCTTCTCTTGATCCTCAAGAGCGACCTCAATTTGATTATACCCGGAGTACCCGTCGAGAAAGCAATAAAAAGCATGACCGGCTACTCTCTCCAAGATTTGATCTATGAATGGGAGAGGGAAGTGGTCCTTACGCGTGCTCGCATTCAACTTGCGGTAGTCGATACACACTCTCCATCCGGTGGTCACCCTTTGAGGTACCAATTCATCATTGGAATTTCTGACCACCGTGATGCCGGACTTCTTTGGAACAACTTGGATAGGGCTCACCCACTTACTATCGGCGATAGGGTAGATGATCCCAACATCCAATAACTTTAAGACCTCCGCCCGAACCACGTCTTTCATGATTGGATTCAAACGACGTTGTGGTTGGCGAGACGGCTTCACATCTTCTTCAAGATAGATGTGGTGTGTGCAAACCGAGGGGTCAATCCCGTGAATATCGGCAATAGACCAACCGATGGCCTTAGTGTGCCGCTTCAACACCGCTAACAAACCGGACTCTTGGTGTGCCTCAAGGGAAGAGGAAATCACCACGGGGAAGGTTTCGCTAATACCAAGGAATGCATACTTCAAAGTATCCGGGAGGGTTTTCAACTCAAGCTTGGGTGGTTGGACACTAGATGGAAGAGTTTTGCTCTCCAAGGGAGGTAAATCTTCAAACTTAGGATACCATGTGTCCGTACCACAAACATCCTCCACTTCCAACAACGAGTACAAGTACTCAACCTCCGGTGAATCTAGGAACGACGCCTCCTCGGCGGTGAGACAAACCTCAAGCGGATCCGTGTAAAGGATAGTGTCTACGTGCTCTTGGACCAAAGTATCTATGAGACTCACCTCATGAACATCATCATCGTCTCCCATTTGAGACCCAATGTTAAACACATTTACCGCCATTTTCATGTTCCCGAACGTCATGTTCAATAACCCATTACGACAATGAATGACCGCATCGGAAGTCGCCAAGAAAGGGCGCCCGAGAATGATGGGTGTTTGTGCTTGTGAAGCGTCGACGACGGGGCAAGTATCAAGAACTACAAAGTCCACAGGGTAGACAAAGTTGTCCACTTGGACTAAGACATCCTCCACTAAGCCCTTAGGAATGCGGATACTACGATCCGCCAATTGAAGCGTCACTCTCGTGGGTTTCATCTCTCCCAAGCCTAGTTGTTCATACACCGAAAACGGAAGTAAATTCACACTCGCACCCAAATCAAGCAAAGCTCTCTCAACTCTCTTACCCCCTATGACAATGGAAATAGTAGGGCAACCGGGGTCTTTGTACTTAGGAGCTATGTTATTTTGGATGATGGAACTTACTTGCTCAGTGAGAAAAACTTTCTTTTGGACATTCAACTTGCGTTTAACAGTGCATAAGTCCTTAAGAAATTTAGCATATTTGGGTATGGTTCGAATAGCATCCAACAAAGGGATGTTGATCTTAACTTGCTCGAGAACCTCATACACCTCGGTGTCTGAAGAAGGCTTGGCCGGCACTTTCAACCTTTGGGGATAAGGTGCCGGAAACGGACAAACGGGAGGCTCTTGCTCCACGACCTTTGGTGGCACAACCGGACCACTCGAAGAAGGCTGCTCAACAACAACCGGAAGAGAAGGGACCACGGGAGGAGTAGGTTTTGGAGGGATAGTCTTATCAATCTCCTTACCACTTCTCAAGACGGAAATCGACTTAGCTTGCTCAAGATTATTCGGGTCTTGGCCCGACGTGGTGCTCGCCAAATGGACTCCTTGGGGGTTTGCTTGTGGTTGAGATGGGAACCTTCCCTTCTCTTGTTGAAGCTGCCCCACGGACGTGGTTAACCGAGTCACTTGACTCTGGATCTCTCTCAACGCATGAGCATTTTGCTCATTGGTAACCGTCTGACTTTGGATGAAAAATTGCATGGTGTCTTCCAAAGAGCGCTTTTGAGGTGGTTGATAAAAATTAGATCCATGGTGTTGTTGATTTGGGGGGTACCGGGCTTGCCCTTGGTTTTGATTTTGACCTTGGGGAGGTCGATAACCTTGATTGTAGGCCGGGGGTGGCCTTTGAGCTTGCCCTTGATTAGTCCCGCCCCATCCGAAAGCAGGATTGTCCTTGGTTCCGGGGTTATATGTGTTTGAAAAAGGGTCGTACCGTTGACCAACGGCATTGACCTCCGCTTGTTCCGCTACCCCACCGTGAAGGATTTCCTTCAAACCCGGAAGAGTCGGGCACTCATCAGTTGAATGCCCTTGGGTTACGCACAACACACATTCCTTCACGCTTTTGATTTCCAAATTTTCCAACTTTTTAGTGATCTGAGAAAGCTTAAAATTAAGATCATCTTGTTCCTTTAGCACATACTTCCCTCTCTCACTTGAACCTTGATTCATACTCGCACTCGCCGGATGATTGATCTTGTCCGAGGGATCCGAATAATCCCACGACTGGTTGTTCTCGGCGAGTTGCTCAAGAAAGTCATAACACTGTTGAGGGTTCCAGTTTAAAAATTCACCATTACACATGGTGTCAATAAATTGCCGAGTCCCTTGCGAAATGCCCTCGTAGAAGAATTGCATCTTGTCCTTTACCGAAAAACCATGATGTGGGACAGCAGCCAAAAGATTTTTAAATCTCTCCCATAAAGTGAAAAATGGTTCATTTGGTTTTTCAGCAAAGTTGGAGACACGTTTTTTCATCTCAACGGTTTTATGCACAGGATAGTACTTTTTGAGAAATTCATCGTGCATTTCTTCCCACGAGGTGATGGACTGCGGTTTTAAAGTTGACAACCAAGTACGTGCATGGTCCTTGAGAGAAAATGGAAATAATTTCATGCGTGCGGACTCAAGTTCAGCCTGGACCGTGACAAGTGTGTTTACCAGATCCAAAAAGTCCCTCACGTGATCGTAAGGGCATTGGGACTTCATCCCATAAAAAGCAGGCAACATGGAAATCGTGTTGGGCTTAATAGTGTACACAACATGATTGGCAGTGGGTCTAGGATGAACGATGGGTGATGGTGGTACATGGCGCGTGGGGTTAAGATGCTGTCGCATGGACTGCTCTTGTGGTGGTTGCTCACGCTCATCCATATCGGCGAATGGGTTTACAAACTCAATCACTTTCCGATGAGGATCTCTCACGTAATATTGCATACACCAACAGCAGACTGGAGGGGTTATACCACCGCCTCACCACAAACAGTTCCGAGGGGCTATTCCGCCACCTCGTGATATATATGGCAGTTCTGAGGGGCTATTCCGCCGCCTCGTTATATATATAACAGAAATTTAAAACTAATACACTTCCTCGAGCTTCGTTAAACCTCAATTTAAACAATCAACTGTTTGGTTAGAGGTATCCGCTCTTAGAACTATACTAGTTAAACAAAAGTAAAATAAGCGATATGTACTAATGAAACGGGATACTCACAGTGGCGTGGCGCGAGGCAAACTCACGCGGAGCGGACCATTGGGTCCCCGGCAACGGCGCCAAAAATGCTTGGCCCCTTGGATTGTTATCCAAAACTATTACCCCAAGCGTAGGGTTCAAGTCGACGGTAGCATGATACCGGAAGTCCGGGTCGAGTCCTCAGAGACCGAATGCGCAGCGCGTGTTCATTTGTTTCGCGAATGAAGGTTTAGCCTTAAAGCGGCAAACTTGGCGTTTGGAGTTGTGGGTGGTGTTCACTTAACTTCGTGAACGACTCGAGATTAAGAAAACTAATTAAAAGAAGGCAAGGTTTAGGGGTTCTCAACACCCATGCCTTAGGTCGATTCACTCTCTTCTAAAATGACCGGCTCGGGGATATCGTTAGACTTTCCCGAACGGAAGATTTGGTATTTAAACTCATTTGACTAGAAAATGGTGTCTCTCAAAGAGTAGGATTCTTGTGCCATTTATACAAACATTTTGATTGACATTGCCCGAAGCATCACACGTGCCAAGTGGTCAAGCCATTGGCTACGTGTGATCAACGGGATTAACAAATCGCAATTTTGATACATAAAATCAACCCGTACTCTTTGATTAACAAGCATAGTTTGCAATATGGCGAGGAGAGTGAATAACCTAAGTCACGGGGTGCTAATCACCCCATAACCAAGCCTAAACCGACTACTCGTTCATTACTAAGTGGAACATGGCTGTTTTTAGAAAGGAAGTAAATAACATGACATATATCTCTAAAAACTGATTTTTAAGAAAGATTATAAGCTAGACTACAACTTTAAGCTTTGAGAAATTAACGAACAGCTAACGGGACCAAGTGTTTCCTAAGGAAATCGCAAGAGAATCACGTAAACTCAATACTGGGTAGAATTGAAAATTAACTAGATTAATAAGAAGAGCTAAACAAGAGCAACATAATTAATAAACGTGAAATTAAAGGTAGACAAACACTTACATGAACTAAACTAGAGAGAGAAAGCTTGGAAGTTCTCCCATGGAAGAGAGAAGGAAGAGCAAAAATAACTAGCTAAAACTAACGTGTAAAGAATGGCTGAGAAGAAGAGAGGAGAGGGTATTTATTCCTCTTATTTTCCTCTCTCTAACAAAGTCAACAAAGCTCTCACATTTTACAAAAACTTGCCACAAATAGAAGGTGCATAAAGTGGCTTTAAAATGGCTGATCGGAGGAAGCTGGATCGATCCACCATACCCCTGGATCGATCCAGATATTGCTGATGCTGTTTTGCTGAGGGCTGGATCGATCCACCCTGAGCCTTGGATCGATCCAGAAGCTGTCGGTGAGAAATATCTTAAGGCTCGATCGATCCAGCCTCCATCCGGATCGATCCGGATTCCTCTGTTGCTGATTGCTGTGATGTGGATCGATCCAGCCCTAACCATGGATCGATCCAGAGTAATTTCCTTGCACAATTTGAACTTTTGAGCAGCGGATCGATCCATCCTTGGCCCTGGATCGATCCAGGCTTGACTGGAAGAACTTTTATAGGCACGGATCGATCCATCACTCCTCTGGATCGATCCATAGGGGTCTGTTGCAGCATCTTCCCTTCTTGATTCCCACTCCTTTGATCACTCTACTTGAATCACGTGACTCCGGATTCCTTCAAAGGCACTCGAATGCGTCGTTCCATGGCCCTCGGGGCCCGGTGTTGGCGTGCCACGGGGCAAGTGGTCAACATAAACGTGGCACGGTTCTCCATGCCCTTAAAATGCGCTTATTCTGCGCGTTTAACCTGTAACTTCACAAAAACACACTACGCGCATATTAACCATTTCAAGTGCGAAATCGCGTGCGTGCGTGGAATTAATGAGCGAGATAAGCCCCGATATATACAATATTGGGGGCTTATCACACCCCCCAACTTGGACTTTGCTAGTCCCTAGCAAATCAAACTAAAACAATTAATTAAACTAAATAAAACTCCCCGGGTACCCGATACGATAACTATGCTCAATCTACAGAGTCTAGGCTAAGTACCGGTCATCCGGTTCATCTAATCAAAAACAACTTACGCACACACATGCCATGCACAATCATGAAATTTTTAGGCCACACAAGTAGGCAAGCGTTATGCTCCGCAAAAAGTTTCAATTCCAATAAGGCTTCGACAAAAATTGTGCCTCAAAAATGGCAATCACACACATTGAAGAATCAAACACCCCATGATAAGCGCTTAGCACGATATGCGATAACGAAACAAAAGATCACCGCAAGCTAATCAAAAGGCGCTTGTAAACAAAAGAGCTAATTAAGGACGGGAATAATTCAAGTGTAAGCATGAAATATTGCTAAGCGTGCACCTATCGGAGTTAATTACGTACTACGAAATGAATTTAAACATTGAAAGCTTATAATGACCTTGGTTAGCAAAAGGAGGGACTACAAAAATGTGGCGGCCATATGCTAGCTCGGGTCATCTACCCCTTGGCCGCCACCGACCCTCAACTACACCATCATGTGCCAAGTTTCGGCACCAAAACATGTATTTACAACTAACTTAACAACTAAAGTTATACGAGTTCGATGTGACACTACTCAAACCAAAAACAAGTGTACTCGACTCCACCGACTCACTAACTACTATATACTATTGCTTCTATGTACCACCATTGTTGTCACCATCTACCACCAATCACTCCTCGTCGGAGTCGTCCTCTTCCTCCTCATCATCACTGCTGTCTTCCACCACTAGCTCCGGAGGTACCTCATATTGTTTCCCACTAAGGTCCTCGAGAACCTTTTTCTGCCATTCCTTATAGTGTTCCTCCGCTTTCTCTTTCCTCTCCCTCCTCTTCAATTTCTTGAACGTGGCAGCCGTTAGCTTGAAAAGCTTCTTATACCACACTATGGGCTTTGCACTTTCCGGAGGAGGTACAAGCAACTTGGACTTTGCCTTTGGGATCGGGGGAGGCACAGTGGAGGACGAAGCACCGGGTGTCGTACTAGGAGCGGCCTTTGGAGCCTTGACACCCTTTTCCTTGGATTGTGCCATGCTCCTCTTCAAAGTCGTCGTGTCGATAACACCCCCCTCGCTCGGTTCCAACTTTGTATACCCCGGGCCTTTCACTCCTTGATCATGGCAAAGTTTTGTGACCAAGCAAGGAAACCACATCAAGGTTGGGCCCGGTTGTGTGTCAAGGTAGTCCACCATTTGAAGAAAAATGAAATGAGCCCAGTCCACTATGACTTCCGGATCCATGAATATTCCCAACAACTCGGCCGACTTGGCACTCGGTTTGGTTTCCTTCCCCTTTGGATAGAGGTTCGCATGGATTGCCCTGTTGAGAATCCGAATTCTATCATTGAACCGGCTTGGAATGATTGGGTTCATGCCATTCTGTGGGTCCCTGAAAAGCGTCTCCTTGAGCAACTCCTCAACAACTTCAACCCCCTCAGGATAATTAACAGTTGAAGGGTCGGGCCGTTTATACTTCAATTGCTTGGCAATACGGTCGGGGGTCACTTTGACCACTTTATTTGCCATCTTTGCCGTGAGTTTCACCGGCTTTGCATCCTCCCCTTCACCTTCCTTCTCAACCTCCGCGCTCATATAGAACTCTTTAACGCACTTGAGATTGTACCCCGGGACCGGATCGAACCATTGGTGTAAACCCTCTTGACGAATTTCCGGCACCCCGAAGTCTTCACCCAATGCCTGCGCATTTACTTGCCTTTCACACTTGACCTTCTTTGTTTTGCACGCGGCCAACCATTTCTTTCTTTTATCATCTACAACCTCCTCGTGCGTTCTCTTGCTAGGCCCTTTGTCCCCCCTACCTGCACCGGCATCGGCCATAAGGCGCTCTTCCCGAGTGGGGTCATATTCCTCACTGCTCGACTCACTGTCTGAGTTCTGGCGGCGGCGTTTGGTCAATTTGGTGGATGGTTTACCTTGGCCCTTCTTCCTTGCCATTTCAGACAAATCAATTCAAACCAACCCTCAATTCAAATCCCTGTATTTCAATCCTCCTTCAACAACAACCAACCCCCTACTTCAATTCAATTCAGGCAGTCAGCAATGCAGAGCAACCATAGCAACTAAAACCCACAAAATGCAGTAAGATAGCAGAAAGTAAAATTTGACATTACTCTACGAATTTCAGACTGCATGATCATGTGCACAAACCCAGCAAGGCAGCCAACATCTCAATAAGCCCCAAACCATAGCACAAGAACTCCACCCAAGTCCAACCGATTTCACAATGATAGTAACAGACCCAGATACAGTCACACTTCAATCACAGAACATTAAACCCAGAAATTCAAAACCTACTACATCTTCCAGTTTCAACATCATTCAGAATTGATGAGAGAGGGTTAGCCATCCATTACCTTACTAGGAGAGAGAGGGATCCCAAATTTTGTTGAACAGCCCAGAAACTTGAAGAACCCTTGAAATTACCCAGAATTTTCCTGACCCCCCTGTGATTTTCACGCCTTCCTTGCTCCGCCAACAGCCATGGCAGAATGGAGGTGGTAGAGGGGTTTGAGTAATTTGGGGATTTCGGTTTAGAGAGGAATGGGGTTAGGGTTTAGGTCTAGAAGATGATGGAGTATAGAGTGAGAACCGCACGGTGGTGGTGGTTCAGTTGTGGTGGTTGATCACGGTGGAGAGAAGTTGAGGTAATGGAGGATTTTGGTTTGAGGAAGAAGAAAGTAGAGAGAGAGAGATATCGATCGGGTATGAGAGATGAGGGAGTGGGTTTGGGTTTTCAAATGAAGGGACTGGAGTATTTTAACTGTAATACCCGTCCCGGGCAATTGATGTTTAGTTCATGTTTAGATTTTAATTCGCATTTTGGAATAATTATGAGTGTTGGGCTTAAGGCTAATAGAACCCAAAGTTGGAGGGGGTGGAGTGTAATTTTGCCAAGATATTTTCTTCTTTTCCTTTATTTGGTCTGATGATCCTAATAGAGAGAGAGAGAGAGAGAGAGAGAGAGAGAGAGAGAAGAAGAAGAAGAAGAAGAAGAAGGGGAAATTGGGGGAAATCAAGAGGGAGCCTTGATTAATCTTGATACTAGTAGTTCTTGGTGAGTTTGTGCTTTTCTATGTTCCAATTTCATGATTTAAGTGTTCAATTTCTTCTTTTACATCTAGGTTACAACTGATTGTGTCCATGAAAAAGGGTTTTAGAAGTTGGAATTGGGTTTTTATGTGAAAGAATTCGTGTATGTTATGGATATGTGAGTTTGTGTTTGAACAAGTTGAATCTGCCATGATTTTGGCCGAATTTTTAGATATAGTTCCAGAGCTCGTAAATTTATGAGATTTTTACAGTAGCTACCCATGGATGTCTTATATGTTGTGTTAAATTTTCAGAGTTTAATTCAAAACGCAGAAAATATGAAAAATGTTTTACCGAGCTGTTGTCGGGTTCGCGTCTGTGCAGACAGCACTGACACTCTTTGGGAAAATGGGCATAACTCATAGCTCGAGTATCCGTTTTGCAAACCGCTTTTTGATTTGGAAACTAGACTCGTATATCTTCGATAATTTGTAGGGTTTGTGCCTTGATTTGTTCTAGGCAATAGCAGTTTTTGATTCGAAGTTGGTGTACTTGCTGAACCTGCAATTTTGTGCTTCTTTTTGTGTAAACTTCAAACATGCATATCTTGGTTGTCCGGGCTCCGATTAGGGCAAATTTTATATCGTTATTGATGTACCGAAAGTCTTCTTTCTAGTGGTGGTGGTCTCATGACCTTATTCTGAACCCATAGAAAACGATAGCCCAGACACGGTGGGCTGGTTATCATATTTCTTACTAGTTTTAGAGTGGTGTTGTATCTTGACTTGTCTTCAATTGTGATGACCATATAAGTTGTTTATGTTACATATTTATCTTTTTGATTATATGTGAGACATCAATGGAAGCTCATAGATTGATATTAGTTGATTTGTGGCTAGGTAAAGAGCCGGTCATTCGGGAGGTACCAAAACTATAGTTTGGCATATTTCGGTCGTTTCTCAGGTGAGTGTGTTTGACATGATTATGTTCAATAACTTATAACTGTGTTGATGATGTATTGTTGTGAAGACGGATGTATATCATGTGATGAAGACGTGTGGTTGTGAAGATGAATGTATATCATGCTAATAGATGTTTTAGCTGTGGATATGTATTTCTGCTGTGTGTGAAAGATGGTATCTGCGAAGGGGCTGTGGATTGGGTTACACCGCGAGTACGTTGTGTCGGCTAGCTACCGGTGACAACGAGCGGGGTGTGCTCCCACAGTGACCTAGGATACATAGGATGTGGCAGACGTGCCACTTGCATGTGATTGGTTATATACATGTTGATAGTTGTTGTATAATACTGTTGTGTTTTGGATGTTGATTTGGTTGTATTTTATTGAGCATTTCTATGTCTCACACACTCCTGGTTTTCCTTTATGGTTTTCCAGATAGCAGGGGCTGTAGAGGGGGTCCACTACCGGTCAGCGTTGGGTTGTGCAGTTGGTGTCGAGTGGATTTTGGACATGTTGTCGTCTAGCTCTTTTAATGATTTGTAATAAGAGAGTGTTTTGAGTACATGTAATGTTTAAGCTATTTTTTTTAGTAGACGGTTGTTGGTGTTTAAAACTGTGATTAACGTTGACACTTTTATTTATATGATGAAGTCTTCCGCTGTGTTTTTATTCTGAGTTTTTGTAAGGTGATGTTGGGTCTTGTGTTGGAATGCCACGTGGCCGCACCGACTCGGGCCCACCATCGGGTGTCGTTTTCGGGGCGGGGCGTGACATTAACTCTGGGCACTTGGACCATGGATTGATACACAACTCATCCGGATCGATCCAAATTAAACTGGTGGCCAAATTTTCACAGGTGGATCGATCCACTTTCTATCCGGATCGATCCAAAACCAACTGCCAAATTCTATTTCAACCGTGGATCGATCCACTTCCTCTCCGGATCGATCCGGAATCCTCTGCTCGCTGTCTGACCAACCTGGATCGATCCAAAATGGACCCGGATCGATCCAGACTCCTCTGTCACCCAATCTTTAACTCCTGGATCGATCCATAATGGACCCGGATCGATCCAAAACAAACTGATTTTATTCTTTTCACCCATGGATCGATCCACCTAGTGCCCTGGACCATTTTCCTTGGTTTTTTTTTTTTCCTTATGAACCCAATTCCATGCCTAACATTCCATTCAACATATGTAAAATTGACCCGATATAGCAAGTAACACTCCGATTTCAATCCCTTTCGAGATGTATCGCCCATCTCCAATTCCCACCTATCCTCCAAACATCCGGCCTCGCTTTTTTACCGTTGGATATTTTTACTTTTCAATTGGCATGCCCCTTATCTCACCTCCTAATTCCCTCCAAACACCGGCTTCTCAAGGCTCAACAATGGACGGGAAACGGACTTGGTACAAATAATCGGTGCAATGGGACTCATGTGTGGTTCAATTACACAAAGAAAACGTTTGTATCATTTCCTAAGCACGCTAAAAACTCCGACATGATGCACGAGTGACAATAAGATAGCTTAACTCAAATCAAAAATCATATATACCAAGGAATTGAAGAACAAGAATCATGGGATGCTTGGAAGAGTGAATCTCTACTCTAAGTGATGCACGTTACTCAACTACGCATGCGGCTTAGCACGTTCATCAAATTGCATGTATATATGCATGCACAAGTTAACATCTCAATCAAAATCACCGAAATACGATACTCTAGCCATTATAGAACGATTGAGCATATCTACCGTATCCCAGTATAAGATTGTACTAAAACGGGAAGTTTTATCACAAAAATTTTGACGGGAATTGAAAAACATAAACGGAATATGTATAACTATACTATTCCCTCCCCCCAACTTAAAATTTGCAGTGTCCTCAATGCAAGAGAACGAAAGTCAAGAGAGATAGGGAACAAAAAATTGTACCGACGGGGAGGCATGTCAACCTCCTAGACCTCGACCAAGTGTGAGGAATTTTTCTATCACTTACTCTTTTCGTCATCGGCAATGCTTCCAAGGCTTCCTCCTTCGGCCCCACTCCGGGACCACAGCTAGTCGTACAGGACCATCCTCAACGACTTTATAGGCCTTACAACCGCGACATTTCGTCGCACCCATGCTTAGAGCTCCTGAATGCCGCACTCGCCGCCAAGTTAGGCCCAAACTACCAAGGCTGGTACGGTAGCATGGTCACCCTGCAAAAGACTTAATTGCCGACTACCTACTAAGAGAAGCAATATGAGAGCCGCCCGGCTCGTGTTATCCGGGCTCCATAACGCGCAATATTAACAATATGTACAATATATACAAGGAAAAAGGAAAACCCACCATGATCTTCACGCGATCGCACGGGTACTACTTTTCTTCCCAAGCTCGAGACTGTGGCTAGGCCATACGTAGCTCAAGCTCGGGTGGCTATACCGGACCGTCCAAACACCGTTCGAGCACGGCAAACACTAGAGCTCTCTCAAACTCCACGGATTTTACTTCTCCTAGAAATTTGTTACGTCAGAACTCGGAGCGTCCGAGTCGCACACAATACCCCGTCAGACAATCAAGTCCAACGTCCCCAACGAAGTCCGCACAAGGCGGACACAAGACAGAGCCTGTCGCCGTGCCATAAGCATGGGAATATTCAAGCGCCCCCACCCATTCACGGAAACTCACTCTCTGCCAGGGGCTGATCTAAAGAGCGCGGGCGTTTAGTTGCGAATTACTCCTATCAGAAAGGCCTTTTATAAACACAAGCCCTATGTCACTGACGCGTTCGTGTTATCTTATCCGCACGTGTGGGGTCTCCAAGATTTTATTAAAAAGAATAAAGAATGGCCCTTCTAACCGGAGCTGGGCACACGCGCATTGTTGTCTAGCCGGCGTGCATAGCTAGTCCCAAGTCAATGATGGGAAACCCAATGCAAGAGGGAGCAAAGGGCCGGGCCCTCCAAACAATGAAGTTCAGAGGTACGCGTTAGCTCCCCGTGAAAAGTGAAGTCACAAAGACTCCACGGGCAAATCACACAAGAATTTTTTTTTAAACCGGAGGGTCGTCCAAATAGACCGGATCGACCAACTTTGCAACCTCCTCCTCTTCATTAAAATTTTCCAAAAATGGTTTTAACCTTTGACCGTTCACCTTGAAAATTTTACCATCCTTTGGATTGAAAACATCTATCGCCCCATGAGGATACACTTGATGCACAAAATACGGCCCAACCCACCGTGAACGCAATTTTCCCGGAAAAAGATGGAGTCTAGAGTTATACAAAAGCACCTTTTGATTCACATGAAAATCCTTCCTTAGAATGTTTTTATCGTGAAATTCCTTGACTTTAGCCTTATAAATGGCCGTGCTCTCATATGCATCTCTCCGAATCTCCTCAAGCTCATTTATTTGGAGCTTCCTATGCGTACCGGCCTCGGGCATGCGACAATTCAAAGATTTAATGGCCCAATAGGCCTTGTGCTCAAGTTCAACCGGCAAGTGACACGCCTTCCCATAAACCAAGCGGTAAGGGGACATCCCCAACACCGTCTTATACGCGGTTCGATAGGCCCACAAGGAATCGGTCAATCGAGTAGACCAATCCTTTCTATTAGGATTCACCGTTTTCTCAAGAATGTGCTTAATTTCCCTATTAGCAAGTTCGGCTTGACCATTGGTTTGTGGATGATAGGCCGTAGAGACCTTATGAGTGATACCGTACTTACGCATTAAAGTTTCAAAGGGCCTATTGCAAAAATGAGTCCCTTGATCACTAATGATCGCGCGCGGAGTACCAAACCTAGCCAAGATATGCTCTTTCAAGAACTCAACGACCACCTTGTGGTCATTCGTACGAGTGGGGATCGCCTCAACCCACTTGGACACGTAGTCCACCGCAAGAAGGATATAAAGATACCCGAAAGACATAGGAAACGGCCCCATAAAATCGATGCCCCAACAATCAAAGACTTCAACAACAATAACATTGGTAAGGGGCATCATGTTCCTTCTTGTCACTCCCCCCAATTGTTGACACCTCTCACAAGTTTTACAAAATTCGAAAGCATCTTTGAAGAGTGTCGGCCAATATAACCCGCATTGAAGGATTTTTGCGGAGGTTTTCTTGGCGGAGAAGTGTCCACCACATGCCTCGGTGTGGCAAAAGGAAAGGACGTGTCGGTGATCAACATCCGGCACACATCGCCGGATGATTTGATCCGGACAATACTTGAAGAGATAAGGATCATCAAAGAAAAATCTTTTCACCTCAAACAAGAACCGCCGCCTCTCTTGCGGAGTCCAAACGGTAGGAAGTTGGCCCGTGGCGAGGTAATTCACAATATCCGCGAACCACGGGCAAGAAGAGACACCGAACAATTGCTCATCGGGGAATGAGTCGACAATAGGAATATTCGAGGAACGATCCTCAAACTCAAGACGAGACAAATGATCCGCGACCACATTTTCAACTCCCTTTTTATCCTTGATTATTAAATTGAACTCTTGGAGCAAAAGGACCCACCTAATCAACCGCGCTTTCGCATCTTGCTTAGTCATTAGATATTTTAACGCGGCATGGTCCGTGAAGACCACGATAGGGGACCCTATCAAGTAAGACCGAAACTTGTCAAGAGCAAAGACAACCGCGAGCAACTCTTTCTCCGTGGTGGAGTAGTTCAATTGAGCATCATTAAGAGTTTTGCTCGCGTAAGAAATGACACATGGCTCTTTCCCTCTCCTTTGGCCCAAGACGGCGCCAATCGCATAATCACTCGCGTCACACATTAGCTCAAACGGAAGGTCCCAATCGGGAGCTCGCACAATCGGTGGAGTGGTGAGACTAGATTTCAACTTAGAGAATGCCTCCTCACACGCGGGTGTCCAAATAAATGGCGCGTCTTTTGAGAGGAGGTGACACAACGGACGTGAGATGGCACTAAAATCCTTGATAAAACGGCGGTAGAAACCCGCGTGCCCGAGAAAAGACCGAATGTCTTTCACACACTTAGGGGTAGGGAGGTTCGCAATTAAGTCAATTTTGGCTTTGTCTACCTCTATCCCCTTCGATGATACAATGTGCCCCAACACAATCCCGTTGGTCACCATGAAATGGCACTTCTCCCAATTGAGAATAAGGTGCTTCTCCTCACACCTCTCCAAAACACGCTCAAGGTTCTCTAGACATGACTCAAACGAGTCCCCGAATACCGAGAAGTCATCCATGAAGACTTCAACGATCTTCTCCACCATATCACTAAAAATGCCCATCATGCACCTCGAAAAGGTTCCGGGCGCATTACACAAGCCAAAGGGCATGCGCTTATAAGCGAAAGTACCAAACGGACAAGTGAAGGTGGTCTTCTCTTGATCCTCAAGAGCGACCTCAATTTGATTATACCCGGAGTACCCGTCGAGAAAGCAATAAAAAGCATGACCGGCTACTCTCTCCAAGATTTGATCTATGAATGGGAGAGGGAAGTGGTCCTTACGCGTGCTCGCATTCAACTTGCGGTAGTCGATACACACTCTCCATCCGGTGGTCACCCTTTGAGGTACCAATTCATCATTGGAATTTCTGACCACCGTGATGCCGGACTTCTTTGGAACAACTTGGATAGGGCTCACCCACTTACTATCGGCGATAGGGTAGATGATCCCAACATCCAATAACTTTAAGACCTCCGCCCGAACCACGTCTTTCATGATTGGATTCAAACGACGTTGTGGTTGGCGAGACGGCTTCACATCTTCTTCAAGATAGATGTGGTGTGTGCAAACCGAGGGGTCAATCCCGTGAATATCGGCAATAGACCAACCGATGGCCTTAGTGTGCCGCTTCAACACCGCTAACAAACCGGACTCTTGGTGTGCCTCAAGGGAAGAGGAAATCACCACGGGGAAGGTTTCGCTAATACCAAGGAATGCATACTTCAAAGTATCCGGGAGGGTTTTCAACTCAAGCTTGGGTGGTTGGACACTAGATGGAAGAGTTTTGCTCTCCAAGGGAGGCAAATCTTCAAACTTAGGATACCATGTGTCCGTACCACAAACATCCTCCACTTCCAACAACGAGTACAAGTACTCAACCTCCGGTGAATCTAGGAACGACGCCTCCTCGGCGGTGAGACAAACCTCAAGCGGATCCGTGTAAAGGATAGTGTCTACGTGCTCTTGGACCAAAGTATCTATGAGACTCACCTCATGAACATCATCATCGTCTCCCATTTGAGACCCAATGTTAAACACATTTACCGCCATTTTCATGTTCCCGAACGTCATGTTCAATAACCCATTACGACAATGAATGACCGCATCGGAAGTCGCCAAGAAAGGGCGCCCGAGAATGATGGGTGTTTGTGCTTGTGAAGCGTCGACGACGGGGCAAGTATCAAGAACTACAAAGTCCACAGGGTAGACAAAGTTGTCCACTTGGACTAAGACATCCTCCACTAAGCCCTTAGGAATGCGGATACTACGATCCGCCAATTGAAGCGTCACTCTCGTGGGTTTCATCTCTCCCAAGCCTAGTTGTTCATACACCGAAAACGGAAGTAAATTCACACTCGCACCCAAATCAAGCAAAGCTCTCTCAACTCTCTTACCCCCTATGACAATGGAAATAGTAGGGCAACCGGGGTCTTTGTACTTAGGAGCTATGTTATTTTGGATGATGGAACTTACTTGCTCAGTGAGAAAAACTTTCTTTTGGACATTCAACTTGCGTTTAACAGTGCATAAGTCCTTAAGAAATTTAGCATATTTGGGTATGGTTCGAATAGCATCCAACAAAGGGATGTTGATCTTAACTTGCTCGAGAACCTCATACACCTCGGTGTCTGAAGAAGGCTTGGCCGGCACTTTCAACCTTTGGGGATAAGGTGCCGGAAACGGACAAACGGGAGGCTCTTGCTCCACGACCTTTGGTGGCACAACCGGACCACTCGAAGAAGGCTGCTCAACAACAACCGGAAGAGAAGGGACCACGGGAGGAGTAGGTTTTGGAGGGATAGTCTTATCAATCTCCTTACCACTTCTCAAGACGGAAATCGACTTAGCTTGCTCAAGATTATTCGGGTCTTGGCCCGACGTGGTGCTCGCCAAATGGACTCCTTGGGGGTTTGCTTGTGGTTGAGATGGGAACCTTCCCTTCTCTTGTTGAAGCTGCCCCACGGACGTGGTTAACCGAGTCACTTGACTCTGGATCTCTCTCAACGCATGAGCATTTTGCTCATTGGTAACCGTCTGACTTTGGATGAAAAATTGCATGGTGTCTTCCAAAGAGCGCTTTTGAGGTGGTTGATAAAAATTAGATCCATGGTGTTGTTGATTTGGGGGGTACCGGGCTTGCCCTTGGTTTTGATTTTGACCTTGGGGAGGTCGATAACCTTGATTGTAGGCCGGGGGTGGCCTTTGAGCTTGCCCTTGATTAGTCCCGCCCCATCCGAAAGCAGGATTGTCCTTGGTTCCGGGGTTATATGTGTTTGAAAAAGGGTCGTACCGTTGACCAACGGCATTGACCTCCGCTTGTTCCGCTACCCCACCGTGAAGGATTTCCTTCAAACCCGGAAGAGTCGGGCACTCATCAGTTGAATGCCCTTGGGTTACGCACAACACACATTCCTTCACGCTTTTGATTTCCAAATTTTCCAACTTTTTAGTGATCTGAGAAAGCTTAAAATTAAGATCATCTTGTTCCTTTAGCACATACTTCCCTCTCTCACTTGAACCTTGATTCATACTCGCACTCGCCGGATGATTGATCTTGTCCGAGGGATCCGAATAATCCCACGACTGGTTGTTCTCGGCGAGTTGCTCAAGAAAGTCATAACACTGTTGAGGGTTCCAGTTTAAAAATTCACCATTACACATGGTGTCAATAAATTGCCGAGTCCCTTGCGAAATGCCCTCGTAGAAGAATTGCATCTTGTCCTTTACCGAAAAACCATGATGTGGGACAGCAGCCAAAAGATTTTTAAATCTCTCCCATAAAGTGAAAAATGGTTCATTTGGTTTTTCAGCAAAGTTGGAGACACGTTTTTTCATCTCAACGGTTTTATGCACAGGATAGTACTTTTTGAGAAATTCATCGTGCATTTCTTCCCACGAGGTGATGGACTGCGGTTTTAAAGTTGACAACCAAGTACGTGCATGGTCCTTGAGAGAAAATGGAAATAATTTCATGCGTGCGGACTCAAGTTCAGCCTGGACCGTGACAAGTGTGTTTACCAGATCCAAAAAGTCCCTCACGTGATCGTAAGGGCATTGGGACTTCATCCCATAAAAAGCAGGCAACATGGAAATCGTGTTGGGCTTAATAGTGTACACAACATGATTGGCAGTGGGTCTAGGATGAACGATGGGTGATGGTGGTACATGGCGCGTGGGGTTAAGATGCTGTCGCATGGACTGCTCTTGTGGTGGTTGCTCACGCTCATCCATATCGGCGAATGGGTTTACAAACTCAATCACTTTCCGATGAGGATCTCTCACGTAATATTGCATACACCAACAGCAGACTGGAGGGGTTATACCACCGCCTCACCACAAACAGTTCCGAGGGGCTATTCCGCCACCTCGTGATATATATGGCAGTTCTGAGGGGCTATTCCGCCGCCTCGTTATATATATAACAGAAATTTAAAACTAATACACTTCCTCGAGCTTCGTTAAACCTCAATTTAAACAATCAACTGTTTGGTTAGAGGTATCCGCTCTTAGAACTATACTAGTTAAACAAAAGTAAAATAAGCGATATGTACTAATGAAACGGGATACTCACAGTGGCGTGGCGCGAGGCAAACTCACGCGGAGCGGACCATTGGGTCCCCGGCAACGGCGCCAAAAATGCTTGGCCCCTTGGATTGTTATCCAAAACTATTACCCCAAGCGTAGGGTTCAAGTCGACGGTAGCATGATACCGGAAGTCCGGGTCGAGTCCTCAGAGACCGAATGCGCAGCGCGTGTTCATTTGTTTCGCGAATGAAGGTTTAGCCTTAAAGCGGCAAACTTGGCGTTTGGAGTTGTGGGTGGTGTTCACTTAACTTCGTGAACGACTCGAGATTAAGAAAACTAATTAAAAGAAGGCAAGGTTTAGGGGTTCTCAACACCCATGCCTTAGGTCGATTCACTCTCTTCTAAAATGACCGGCTCGGGGATATCGTTAGACTTTCCCGAACGGAAGATTTGGTATTTAAACTCATTTGACTAGAAAATGGTGTCTCTCAAAGAGTAGGATTCTTGTGCCATTTATACAAACATTTTGATTGACATTGCCCGAAGCATCACACGTGCCAAGTGGTCAAGCCATTGGCTACGTGTGATCAACGGGATTAACAAATCGCAATTTTGATACATAAAATCAACCCGTACTCTTTGATTAACAAGCATAGTTTGCAATATGGCGAGGAGAGTGAATAACCTAAGTCACGGGGTGCTAATCACCCCATAACCAAGCCTAAACCGACTACTCGTTCATTACTAAGTGGAACATGGCTGTTTTTAGAAAGGAAGTAAATAACATGACATATATCTCTAAAAACTGATTTTTAAGAAAGATTATAAGCTAGACTACAACTTTAAGCTTTGAGAAATTAACGAACAGCTAACGGGACCAAGTGTTTCCTAAGGAAATCGCAAGAGAATCACGTAAACTCAATACTGGGTAGAATTGAAAATTAACTAGATTAATAAGAAGAGCTAAACAAGAGCAACATAATTAATAAACGTGAAATTAAAGGTAGACAAACACTTACATGAACTAAACTAGAGAGAGAAAGCTTGGAAGTTCTCCCATGGAAGAGAGAAGGAAGAGCAAAAATAACTAGCTAAAACTAACGTGTAAAGAATGGCTGAGAAGAAGAGAGGAGAGGGTATTTATTCCTCTTATTTTCCTCTCTCTAACAAAGTCAACAAAGCTCTCACATTTTACAAAAACTTGCCACAAATAGAAGGTGCATAAAGTGGCTTTAAAATGGCTGATCGGAGGAAGCTGGATCGATCCACCATACCCCTGGATCGATCCAGATATTGCTGATGCTGTTTTGCTGAGGGCTGGATCGATCCACCCTGAGCCTTGGATCGATCCAGAAGCTGTCGGTGAGAAATATCTTAAGGCTCGATCGATCCAGCCTCCATCCGGATCGATCCGGATTCCTCTGTTGCTGATTGCTGTGATGTGGATCGATCCAGCCCTAACCATGGATCGATCCAGAGTAATTTCCTTGCACAATTTGAACTTTTGAGCAGCGGATCGATCCATCCTTGGCCCTGGATCGATCCAGGCTTGACTGGAAGAACTTTTATAGGCACGGATCGATCCATCACTCCTCTGGATCGATCCATAGGGGTCTGTTGCAGCATCTTCCCTTCTTGATTCCCACTCCTTTGATCACTCTACTTGAATCACGTGACTCCGGATTCCTTCAAAGGCACTCGAATGCGTCGTTCCATGGCCCTCGGGGCCCGGTGTTGGCGTGCCACGGGGCAAGTGGTCAACATAAACGTGGCACGGTTCTCCATGCCCTTAAAATGCGCTTATTCTGCGCGTTTAACCTGTAACTTCACAAAAACACACTACGCGCATATTAACCATTTCAAGTGCGAAATCGCGTGCGTGCGTGGAATTAATGAGCGAGATAAGCCCCGATATATACAATATTGGGGGCTTATCAAGATGCTCATATCAAATCGAGCTTATATTCAAATTGGGTAAATTTCACCTACCTCCCCTGAGGTCTCTGACAATTACAGGGACCCCCCCTAAGGTTTCTGAAATTTCACTGACCTCCCCTACTTTTGAAAATAAATGTCACATATCTCACCTCTGTTAACTTCCATTAGAAAAGCTAACGGAAAACGCTGATGTCAGCGCCACCTCACTCTCCTCTTTTTATTTTAAATCTTAAAATGTTTATAACTTTTGTTTTATATATTCACTTTTTATGAAATTTATATATTTAAAATCTACTCGAAAAGATCTATAAAATGAGATCCGTATTCAATGTGAAATTATGAAAACATAAAATCTTAATTTTCAATGTGAATTATCATGCTACATAATTTAATTTTTTCAATGTTTAACTCAAAACTTTAAACCTCAAAATTCTTACAACTTTTTTTGTAAGGTTCTGAGCTCGATTCCTATGGAGAGGAGGTCAACCCTTGTAGTTTACTAACATCTAACAGCTAACTCTATTGATGAATATCGAATGGCAAAAAAAAAAAAGACAATATAATTAAAATTTGCATTGAAAATGTAAAATTTTATTGGGACAAAGTCACCATTAAATAGAAAAATGGATTTACAAATTTACCATGTTCATTTAATTAAGAATATATTTGGAAAAAACAAAATTGTTAAACAAGAAGATTTTATGATGTTCCGTACTCCCTCTGTTCCAAATTGTTTGCCCCCCTTTTGGGAGTGCGTGCATTTTACACTAAAAAAATAACGTGTCTATGAGAATTTTTTTTGAAAAAGAATTACACCAATTTTTTCTTCTCAATAAGATCTTTAAATTGGTATAAAGTTTGTTGAAAAAAATTAATGCTTGTACATTATTTTTTGCGTGTAAAATGCATGCATTCCCAAAAGGGGTAAACAATTTGGAACGTAGGTATTACAATTTTTGCGTAAAATTTTGACTTACACTTTAAAAATAATTTAAATTATGTAACATTATAATTAAAATTCACATTGAAAAAATAAGATTTTATTTTTTCATAATTTCACATTGAATATGGATCTTATTTTATAGATCTTTTCGAGTAGATTTTAAATATATAAATTTCATAAAAAGTGAATATATAAAACAAAAGTTATAAACATTTTAAGATTTAAAATAAAAAGAGGAGAGTGAGGTGGCGCTGACATCAGCGTTTTCCGTTAGCTTTTCTAACGGAAGTTAACGGAAGGGGGTATGTGACATTTATTTTCAAAAGTAGGGGAGGTCAGTGAAATTTCAGAAACCTTAGGGGAGGTCCCTGTAATTGTCAGAAACCTCAGGGGAGGCAGGTGAAATTTAGCCATTCAAATTTGAGTAAAGACTCGAGATGCTCTAATGTCATACCTATTTCCCTACCTATTTTGAGTTTTATCTTTTTTTTTTATCCAAATTTGGTGAGACCCAAATTCATATCCATTTTTTCTCAACACTATTTTCACTTTCTTATTATTTTTTTGAGTCTTTGACCCAAATTTTGGATTGAAAACTTGAGAAATACTCCTACTAGATTAGGGTAGAAAAAAGGTATATTACTGGAGATGACATATCCAAATAAAGCTTTTGACCCAAGTATCTATCCAAATATGAGTAGAAAAATGGGTCAGGATTGTAGATTCTAAGAGCAAGTGCAGCAAGTTAACCAACCTAAATCAAGAAATACGCTATTAGGTAAAATACCTTTCAATATAGTATCTCCATATCTCTCGAAGTACTGGGTCGTATAACTCCTGAAAACTTCCACGTCCTCTCCTTCTTCTTCCCCACCCCACACCACCGCCTCTCTCTCTCTGGACTCCGTGGCCGGCAAAGAGCTGCTTCAAACTGGTACATCCTCTCAGTCCTCTCTCGACTCTTATCTTTCTGATAGAGTTTCCTTAAACCTAGGCCTTTCAATTGGGTATTACAAAATGATTTATGGGGTCTCTTTACAATTGTTTCTGGACATGATTTCCATTTCTTATGGACTGGGTTTGTAGTTTTCTTTTCTCTTCTGCAACTTGGTTTTAATCATTTGTTTTTCGCTTTGGGTTTCTGGTGATTTGGGACTTTTGATAGTGAAGAGGTGTGATGGTGGTTGAACTGGAAAACATTTGTCATTAGTGGATTGTGGTTGAATCTGGGCGTGTGCCAGCGCTTGAAACCCCAAATAGAGTGGGGAAGAAGAAGAAAAGAAAAGAAAAGAAATTGATATTTTTATAGAGGATAGGTAAAATGGATAGTATTGTTGGAGCGTTGAAAGAGATGCGAGTAACTAAAGTGAAAAATGTGCACCGTTCACTAGCATTTTTAGCTCAAAATGTACATAATTTGTTGCACCTGCTCTAATAAGTCATATGAATATGAATAAAAATGGAAAATGGACGGGAGTTATTTGGGAAAGGATCAAATTCTAGGGTTTTTCTATGCAATCGTGGCCACATATACCCAAATCACTGTGTCGATAAGAAACAGCCCATAATCGAGCAGGTACCCTTCCCTCCCTCCCTCTCCCCCTTGTCGTTTGTATTTATGTTTGCTTTTTGTTATGGTTAATTTAGATGCTTAAACAATGATATGTTTGGGGCCTAGTAAATATTCACTCCTTGAAAGGGGTTTCTGAGTTGGTCCTTACATCAAAGTGTTCAGGACAATATGCATTTTCGGGGTGTGCACCACAACAGTTAAAGATTTTGATAAAAGAGTTGGGTGTGGCAGGGTTTGGTGATAACTTTGGTTCTCAATTGGTTTGGTATAGGTTTGATGAATGGTGGGAACTCAATCTAATATATATATTTTTTGGGTTCTCACAACTTGAATATGGTGTAACGTCTCACTTACGGTTTGTTCTTATTTTCTTATGAATGTATATTATGCCACTTAATATGTAGGAATGCTACTCAAAACATATGTTCTGACTTCTGAGTTTCTTAACCAAGTCTAGTTTCTGTTTGTATCCTTGTAGATGGCCAGGTGGGATGAGATTTTGTCCCTTCCCGTACAAAACCCTCCAACCTTGGAGTTCTCTTCTGATGATCTTGTGTGGAGCAAGGTGGAAGGTTGGCGGGACAATATAGACACGGTTGCTCTCATTCCCTTTGCCAGAGTGGATGATTTTGTCCGAGGAGAATCCTCTAATAAAGATTGCCCAACGAGATTCCACGTTGAAGCAAGGAGGCGCAGACCTCCTGAGATGTCTTACAAGCCTAAAGTTGATGGCATTCTTGAATATATCTTGTAAGTCTTTTGTTTCATCTCTAATAGTTCCTCTTACAAAGAAACTCACTACACCTACTGCATTTGGAATTCAATCAATCGCTGTTCGATGACAAAAAAGGGAGTTAATTCAGCCAATCTTCTTATCCTTACTGGGAAAAAAAAAGTTGCATACAATGCGTTATGCGTCTATATTTTAAGATAACCATGTACGACATTTCCCTTTTGATCCCAAAGAATTTTCTTGGAGACTAGTTGTACCAAATGAATTAAATACAAAAATTTTAACCAGTGCTTTTTGTTGACACCTATGCGATCCTGTTGATCCTACAGGTATTGGTGCTCCTTTGGTCCAGATGATCACAGAAAAGGTGGCATTGTTCGGCCCAGCAGGAATACTTACGTCCCAAAAAATAAATCTTCTGGTCGGCCTAATACAAAGAGAGGGTGCACTTGCCACTTCATTGTGAAACGCTTAATTGCCGAGCCTTCAGTTGCGCTTATCATATATAATCAGGATAAACATGTGGATAAGAAAGGGTTGCCGTGCCATGGTCCACAGGACAGAAAGGCTGCTGGAACTCGTGCTATGTATGCCCCGTATATCTCAGAGGATCTCCGCCTCCGCGTCTTATCTCTACTACATGTTGGGGTTCCAGTGGAAACCATAATGCAGAGACATAATGAATCAGTGGAAAAACAAGGGGGCCCAAGTAACCGTGATGATCTTTTGACTCACAGATGTGTGCGGAGACAGGAGAGGAGCATTAGACGTTCTACGTATGAATTGGATGCAGATGATGCAGTCAGTATCGGCATGTGGGTTGAAAGCCACCAGAATCATGTTTTCTTCTTTGAGGATTTCTCTGATTCTGACCCTTTTGTCTTGGGTATTCAAACAGAGTGGCAGTTGCAACAGCTGATACGGTTTGGTAACCGTGGTCTTGTCGCTTCTGATTCGAGGTTCGGTACTAATAAATTGAAGGTCTGTTTTCCAATTTACATGTTTAATGTTGTTATCCTTC
Source organism: Vaccinium vitis-idaea (assembly GCA_963854785.1). Taxonomy (NCBI): domain Eukaryota; kingdom Viridiplantae; phylum Streptophyta; class Magnoliopsida; order Ericales; family Ericaceae; genus Vaccinium; species Vaccinium vitis-idaea. The sequence goes on along the minus strand of OY978223.1, from coordinate 4,519,814 downwards.
TCCGTATTTGCTGGTGCTTAAAATGCATTAGAAGCTTACTATGCATTAGAAGCTTACTATGCTATTTTCTGCTCACTGTTTTCTTTTCTGGTTTTGTATAAAGTATCCCATTCACAGTCTCGTTGTGTTCAACCCGGAGAACAAGGCCATCCCAGTAGCGTGGATAATAGCACCGAGATTTTCAAGTGGTGATACACATCGATGGATGAGGGCTCTTTATAACAGAGTGCAGACAAAAGATCCTACGTGGAAGTTGGCTGGGTTCATAGTGGATGATCCGTTGGCTGACATCCTCACAATCAGGTTGGCTAACCTCTTTATATTATGCCCTCTTGAGTGAGATGTTCACGATTTTCAAGTACAATTTCAACGCTTTTGACCTGTCACCAGCCACTGGTGCTTAGAGTGTCCATCAAGTAAATTCCTGACTGAAATTTGCCTCAATTGGATTTGTGCATATGCATATTTGTTTGGTTGATTGGTCGGGTTGGACATCGGATACGATTACAAATCGGAGGGTCTCACATTTTCATCTTTTACGTTCAACAATTAGTGGAGGAAATGCATATCCATTAGATAACCAATCCCACAAAGTGAGGACCCACCTAGGTTACGGTGCCCGAATACAATATCCGTCTTTCTTCCCATCACTATTAGTCCCTTGGTATAATTTATCTTTGGGACTTCTTAGCCCTCCATTGTTAGTCCAACCATTTAAGCAAAGGCATTTCGTGAGGAGGAAATATGTTTTTGTGTCTATGCAGATGACAATTCGGTTTCTAACACCCTCATTGCCTGCAATGTGCTGTTTCTGCTTGCTTAGTCCCAAGTGCATGTGCGTCGATGTGGACTGTTTTTCCAATGCACCATCCATATATTCATTTTTCACCACCTGAAGATGTCGAGAGGTGGCATTTGATAGTTCTGATCAACTAGTGTGCAGACACCTTATTTGCAGTGCAGCAGGTCATTATAGGATGTGGAGCTAAAACATAATTTCTGCTCGTAGCAAATTTTATTTGCATGATTTGAGTTTGGCTTTAAATGTCTTCGTCTGCATCTTTTCTCAGGGAAATCTTTCAGTGCTCTGTATTGATATCCTTTTGGCGAGTTCGTCACGCATGGCACAAGAACTTAGTAAAGACATGTTCGGATACTACCCTACGTGCAGAGATATCAAGACGGATTGGTCAGGCAGTGCACAGTGTCTGTAGAGGACATGGAACTGTGGATTTGTTTGAAGATTTCATGGAAGATTTCATTGATGGATCAGATTTTATGGATTACTTTAAGGCGATATGGTATCCTAGAATAGGTTAGACACTTACCTTTTCAAGCATGGGAGTGTTTTTTTGGGTCTAATTTTTGTCCCTACTGAATAAAGTTGGTGAATTTGTATTTTTCATCAAATCATGGGGGGAGCCCAACTATTCCTGTTTGGGTATTGTGTTTTGCCAAACTAAATCTTAATAATTGCTCGAATCGTGTTAATGTTTAGGTTTTCATGTGGTGAAATAGCTCGAAATTTCTATAGCTTGAAATTGCTATTTTCTACCTCTTACCCTTCCGCCCATCTGTCCTAAGTAGCAGATGGGCCCCTCCTCAATCAAAACTCTACTGAGCTGGGCACATATGCATTTTGATATTTCTTTCTACCTCAGGTTCATGGTCTGCTGCCCTGAAGACTCTTCCGCTTGCAAGCCAAGAGACTTGTGCAGCCATGGAGTTTTACCACAACCAGATGAAGCTTAGGTTGCTAAATGAGAAAGACCCTTGTGTTTATCAACGTGCTGATTGGTTGGTTGGTAAGCTGGGCACTAAAGTCCATTCATACTTCTGGCTCGATGAGTATTCGGAAAAAGATGATTTTGCACGATATTGGAAGGACGAATGGATGAGCGGTTTGACATCTTGGCGCAAGTCATTTAAAATTCCAGACTCTGATGTTGTCACGGAGGGTAAATTGGTAAAAGTTATTGACCAGGAAAACCGAGATAGAGCTCATGTTGTACTTAACCCCGGTTCAGAGTTTGCAATCTGTGATTGCAGTTGGGCAGAAATGGGCAACCTTTGTGAACATGTTTTGAAAATTATGAAGGTTTATCGCAGTAAAGGGTTTTGTTTGCCATCTGTCAGCATGTTTCAGTATAAGAAAGCTTTGATTGATCTGTTCCAGTGCCCACCCCATGATTCTTTGATTCGGGATCATGCTGTTTCCCTTTCTGTCTGGGTGCAAAAGCAGTTAGATTCAATGGTTGATTTAAAAGGTGGACAAACCTCCGTGGATCCTACTGAGGCACAAACTGCTGGGACACTTACTATTAATCAAGAGAGTAATAGGATGAATGAGAATAACTGTACAAATGAGCATATATCATCTGGTGCTGAAAATGGCCAGGGTGATTTGTGTGGTAATTTGGTTGATCAGCAAGAAAGTGATGAAGGCATTTGTGGTGGAAGAAACGGAACAGAAGCTTCTCGTTGTGAGATGGAAATTGATCCATCATCAGGATTTTTCTCTGTTGATGGCGTTGTATCTGTTAATGCCCTCGCAGAAAATGGAGAGAGAGTGTTGATTGACGCAGGACCAGACATAATTAAGAATCTTGCTTCTACGGACGATTCATTCGCAAATCTAAATGGTTTTGAAGATGATGTACTGGAGAAAGAGCCCTGTGAAAATGCTATGGATATAGATCCACTATCTGTTCCCGTAATTGTATCTCAAGATCAATTCAAAATTGTCGATCAGAATGGTGTTCACAGCACTGACAAAGAACCATCAGTTGTTCCCCATGTAGTGCATGTTGAAGCTGCAGGTGGTATTGACGAGAGTGTGGGGATGGGCGTGCAAAATAAGAGTGAAAGTTCAAGTCAAAACCATCTCTGGACGAATGATGTTGATGCCCCATTAGCAGGACCTCAAGATAGCACAGCAGAGGATTCCAATCTTGGTCAAGACGGAAAGGAAGTGGATTTTGTTTCAAGAAGTGATCATGCTTCGGCAGCCGTCTCCGACTCCATCAGCAATGATCAGAAACTGGTTGATGTTGATGCTGCAGGTGGAATTGACGAAAATCTAGCCGCGTGCCCTCAGAATAACTCAAGTCAGAATGGAAAGCCAAAGGATGCTGCTGTGCTGCTAGAAGAAATTCAAGATGGCATGTTGGAAGATTCCAATAGTTGTCATGATGCAAAGGAAGGGAGTTTCAGTCCCAAAATAGGAACTTGTGAGACAAGTACATCTGCAGAGCCGTCTTCAGTCGATGAACCTTCTGCTGTTAGATGTGGAGATGAACATGTTGCAGGTAGCAATTTTCCCATTGAAGTGGCTGAGGGAACTGTTTCAGTGAAGTGTTCGCAGATCTCACCTATGAAGGTGGTATCTCACGAGCATCAGAAAGCTGCTGATGTTGCAAGTGGTGATGGTTGACATTGGTGCTCTTTCTTTCTCCATGCGAACAGTGGATCAGAATTGTTAATTATCCTATTAAGCAACTTTTTTGAGGTACCTTTTCTACCGTTGTTGCGAATCTATGATTGTTTTAACTCGCTCCCTGTAATTGCGAGTGGAGAACTAGGTTTCCTTTTGCCTTGGCAGCTGATAAATAGAATTGTTTTGAGTAGCTTGTAGTACTATTCTTTGTTTCTTTTTGCTTTTTCTATACAACTTGGCTCAAAACAAAGATGTGAGAGAGAGAGATGGGTCAAATGAAACTGGTGAATTTATATACTAACATAAGCATTTGACTTCCTTCGTTTGTTAATAATGTTGTAGAAAGTGTTCATACATTACCACTTGCATTTATTTGAAGTTTTTGACCGAATTTTTGGCTTGTTTCCTATATCATCCATGTAAAAATTGTGCATCCCTCTTGCAGAAAAAGCTCTAGGTAATTACTGAGCTTGTTTGATTTGTGAATCACCTTTTTTCGGAAGTGTTTATTAGGCCTTAATAACGATTCAGTTATTAATTTGTGGATTTTGAATTGTAAATCGTTCACATTGTAGAAAAGCATGGCAAGTGCAGCTTGCTTACTTGGGTGCAACTAATGCCTTCTTCAGTGCTTCAACATTTCAGGAGGTACACTTGTGTGTTTGCGAAGTTGTTGGACACACATTACTAGTAGTCTTCACATGGAAAGTCCACTTTATCCTCTCAATGAGTTCATAAGAAGAAATACTGTTGACTCGATCATGGCACCGGAAAGCTTTCTAGTGGCACACTGCTGATGTGCAGTCATTTTGCTGTGTGAAGTTGATTGTGCTACGTCAGCCGCCTTTGGCTAGTGGCAGAAGTATGGGTCCCAGACCCCCTTGTGAGGATCCTGGTGTCCATTTGGCAAGGTATGTTGTGAATTTGGTTTGCACTGGGACCAGTTTGGCTCCCTGAGGAGGTGCACGAAGATGTTACCTACCACAACATTGATGCTATGGTGAAGGGGAACCTATATAATGGAACTGCAGAGTGCAGGCCACAAATCAAGCTCTGACACATCCCTGCCCAGAGTCTCAAATGTTGCGGTTTGGACGCGCTTGGGACTGCCAATGATTTCTGTCAGAAGGATGTTGGAAGAGGAGATAGTGAACGTGTATGTCTTGGATCTTCGATGGCTTCATTGTCTCCATGTTTGATCTTATCGAGCCATATCCGGCTTCCATCAGAGTGGTGATCTATACAGCTCAAAGGTTCACTTCCTGTGATGTACTAATAGAAAATGAAACAGCCCTATATTATGGTGTTTGCATCTACAAAGATGACAGATTGCTATGTTATTGATAATTCCATTTGCGCTTTGGGTCTCTACTTCCACATGATTTGTAGAATTACAATATCTGCAGGACTTTGCCAATGGTGCATCATTAGTGGTTCCCGTAGTGACCCAAGTCACTATACCCCCGTAGTGACTTAAATTGTGAGCCCTTTGAAATCTTTATTTGGGATTCATTTATTCTAGAATGTTGAGCACATTGTGGGTACATAAAATTATGATCATCAGAGATTCGTAGACGTACAATTAAGACAAATTTGTTTAACAGTTTATTCTCTAAATGATATTGATTATCTATTTTCGTAAAGTAAATGGTACCAGACCGTATGGCTACCAATGTCCAATTAATTTAATTTTTTAAATGAATAATCTACTCTACATTCCTGATATATTAAACGGTTCTGATTCTAAACAAAAATTATAGAAGGACCACAATTAAAGTCACTACGGAGGTGTAGTCCTACATACTCCTTCCGTCCCTTTTTAAATGTGGTACTTCATAAATCCAACTTATTAAAGAAATATCATCATTAGACCTTTCATATCAATTTTTTTTCCACTTTATACTTTTAACATCAACTTTTACCTTTACTTTCCAAAATTATCCTCCACTTTTACCCATTAACTCTTTACCTACTAACTTTTCAAAATGACAAAATGATAATTGTACAAACTTTTACACATTAACTTTTCAAACCACACATTTATTTAGAGACAACCCAAAATGAAAAGTTAAACACTTAAAAATGGACGGAGGGAGTAATCTTTATCATTTCCTTCAAGGTACGGCTTTATGTTTGAGAAAAATGGAGATGAAATATATGGGAAAAGATAGTTACCCTTCCAAAAACACAAAACAGTGCAGATTCTATTGGAAGACAATTTCAGAGGCAACTGTAATTTTCTTTAGCGTCGCTCCAAACATTGGATTTATTTCGAGAGCATAATAATACAATAATGGTAGAGAAAAACCACTCTACTAGACCATCAACCACACAAGCCTATGTGACACTACGTGATTGATGGTTGCGAAGTAGTTTCAAAATGCTTGTTCTCCCATTACCAATCGTGCAGTGCCGCCTAAGCTTGTGTGATTGGTGGTGTGGTGGAGTGGTGTGTCCTTAGCATTGTTCATAATAATATTTATCAATCTTCCAACAATTTCGACTACCTGTCTGAAACAGAAAAAAAAAGGGAAGGAAATCTTTGGGGAGAATCAGGGTATATGTTCTCCACAAAAGTAATTCTGATGTGTGAAGAGACCAGTGCCGGTAAATGCATGAAGGGATTGTTCATATGAAATCCGCCTCCGGCAAAGGATCATAGGTTGTGGTGTTCGGGGGATAGAAGCTGATACCAGTTTGACCCTTTGATATAAGCTCAAAGTCCCCGGCAGTAAATGACTCGGTATCATTAAAGGAGATGGGTCTTCTTGACTGTGCATATGCGCAATATTCTACATCATATACTGTTGCGCCCTTCGAGAATGTAGAATATGCAACCCCAACTCCTTCCCCTGCATAAAATATACGGGGCATGCTTGAAAACACACGAAAATAGATCATACTTTATTAGGAATGTGAACAAAGAAAGATGGTGTTTGATGAAACATTTTTTGCAAGTTAAACTTGACAACTGAAAAGCAGGAACTTAAAAGCACAACTCCCCCCTGCTTTTGCGAAATCAGTTTTTCCAGCTTATCGAAGCTATTTTTGCCTCGTATTTGTAAGCACACGAAACAGTTCCATTAACATGCAGCATCCAGAGAGTCATTTCAAATGGATGCTATGCACGAATACTATCAAGATAATTTTGAAGATAAGGGAAAATATTTTGTTCTCATTTTGCTATCTGGATACATCAACAAATATACGGATCACCAAATGTAGATCGTGTACATTTTATTTATTTCGTTAAGCATCTTATTGATAGCACCGAAGCTGAAAATTAGATTGCAAGAAATAATTCCAAGAGAAGCTTACCATGCGAGACAAGCAACAAATTTTCTGAAGGGTATTTATCTGCCAGGGCTTTAATAATCTGTGCATATCTATTCCTTGCACCAATTACCGTCTCTTCCCACCTTGGCAACTGAAGTAGCTCGGGTAAGTAATTCTATGTAAGTAATAACAATGATTTGGCAGATGCTGCATCTTTAATATACGGTAGCTAGAAATTTTCAAGTAGAAAACAAACTTCTTTGCTGATTTGTTTCCATTATATTATTGGTAGGAGTTAGAAGGGAAAACGGGAAAAATCCAGATTAACTGTCTATACCTCTGGGTACACTTTCTCCACATTCTGATCCACTGTTCCAGCAGGTAACAGGCCTTCAAGCTCTGAGATATTGAAACTGAAATTACCATCTTTAGGAGCCACACTAGGTCTTATCGCTTCCCGGTTCAACATCTCACATAGTCCATACTCAATAGAGACCTGAAAAATGTCAAAAAAGTGTCCAAGTATGAAACTGATGTGACCTTTCTATTATCATTACCGAAGGTGAACAAAAAACTGGAAGCATAGTTCCAAAAAATGTACCTCGCAAGTATATGGAATATATCAACTATCATTCATATGAACAACCTGAAAATATATATTGATACGGAGACGTATGCAAGAGTTTTTCTACATCTCACCTTTTTTAGCATCTTCTTAGCATTTCCATAACACCAGATTGAATAAGGACCATAAAATCACCAAACAGAAAGGACACAATGGATAGACTACAGAATAATCTTAATCTTCCAGGCCACCATATCGGATAAGATTTGGGTAGTTTCCTACAATTTAGTGTTTGGACATAAACCTGACCAGATCCAAAAACTACCGCTTTGGTTTACAGCCTAGGAGCGGAGTATTGTCAAATTGCTACTTCATTGCCTGTATTTCAGTTCCAACAACAAATCAGCAGGCCACGTGTTCCGACTTTTCCTTTACTACTAGGAGAGTAAGCAACTGCTATAAGCGCCAGACCTTGGTCGAATACTGCCAAATATTCCTGATGGATTGCATTGAGTGAACTCAATCTTTCTTGCTCTGTGGTATGTGAACAAACACGAGCTCATTAAATCGGGTGAAACTTAAAGCTACATGGAAAGTGGCTCTTTCCTGTCGGATCCCGAACAAGACACTAATCTTAGAGTTTGAGGAGTAAGTGTACGCTTTTACCATAGGATCCCTAACAGCTTGCCTCTACGGAGAAGAACCAAGTTGAGGATTTTGCAATGGAAAGTTACTTGGTAATAGCTGTTGAATAGCTTGATATACATTGTTGGGCCCATTCCTAATAGCTTAAGCTTTTGGGACAACCTATGTTACATGAACTCGGCTGCGGGTGCGAGTCCAAGCGTCGGACCTTCCTAAACTTAAATCTTAGGGTACTGGGGTATGTGCCCCCTAATTGGATGTGGGTACGGGGAAATGTCGTGAACACTTGTTGTAGTATATATTGCATAATTTTTTTAGACTATGTATCGTGAATTATATTTAAATATGTATTTAAACAAGAAGGGATTAAGAAATATATGTTTTTACAATTCATGTCCATGTGATAAAGACTAGAAAAATCGCTTTTCTAGCAAATTTGATTTTCTTTTTCTGTAAATAACTAAATATGATGACAATCATAGGATCTGAGTGTCCAAAATTGATACACGTGTCACATACATCGACATGAGTACTTAAGCCAAAATAAATGATCCATGTAATATAGGGGACAACGATTAACATGGTAGGAGCTCCGGTTGGGAGAGGTCTTGAGTTCAAGTCTTTCCGTCGGGATTGCTCCCCCCTTGCATTCTGCTTCACCCCTACATATTTTATTTTGCTCTATCTATGACAATTTGCATCTCCATGTGCAAGAAGGGATTGCACGTGAGGGAAAATGTTGAATAACTTGATATACGTTGTGATACCATGTCCCACATTGGAAGTCTACACGGGTGATCTTGGGCATAAAATAAACCACGTAAGATACTCCTAGTACCTTAGGCTTAAGCATTTTGGGCCATGTGGATCAAATCAAGGTACTGGGCCAATGGTCTACATGGGGCATTACAAATGGGATCAGAGCGACCCGTGTACATTACCATGTGGGTTATGGCACCAAAGAACAGACCCGGGGGAGGCCGTGGTGACTCTGGTCTCTAGGGTACCCAAAGTGTGGTGACTCTGGTGCTCAACCCCTTGCAAAGGCACATGCTATAAAGGTGGGGAGATTGTGATACCACATCCCACATCGGAAGTCTACGCAAGTGATCTTGGGCGTATAATAACCATATAAGATACTACTAGTACCTTAGGCTTAAGCATTTTGGGTCATGTGGTGTGGCTTATGGATCAAATCAAGGTACTGGGCCAGTGGTCTACATGGGGCGTTACACACACACATATATATATATATATTTTTAAATCAAGGGCGTTACACACATTGTTGGGTCCATTTCCTAACAACTTAAGCTTTTGGGACTACTGGTTACTTAACACTAACCTCCTATTTTTCGGTAAAAACGAGATAATGGAACCTAAGGCAAAAAATAATTTCTAGCTCAAGTGTAGTTGAGACAGAATCCAGTATTTGGTAATATCAACCACGTCATTTTGTATGGAGTATGACTTCCACTGTCTACGGCAAGTCTAGTATTACTACAGATCTTCCTACTTCAATCAGAAAATCGAAGTCATGTGTATTGGAAATTACTATCTCATAGCCACTCAGATCAACAATGTTTTTTGAGAGCCATGCTAAAGTTTGCACAAAAATATTGCACAGCTGGAACAAGTATCTGTTCAGCTCGGCTATAGAAGTCAAAATTTATATGTCCATACACAAATTTTAACTAAATACTGTCATCAAATTAATCACACAAATCAATTTTAACTAGATACTATCATCTAATTAATCTCACAAATCAATACATCATTGCCTGTAAAATAAAAGTAAGTACATAAAGCAGTCCTTCTTTGAAATATCACAATTAACTTGAAATTAACTAAACATAACCAGTCCTGCTAAATTTCTTAGAGCATCTCTGGTCTTGATTCTTTATTTATTATTATTATTATTTTACTTTATCAAAGATCTCAGTAAACCCTATCAGTCTTTGAATCAAACCTACACAAAGTGAGCTTTACTCAAATCAAGGAGACTTTTTTACTTGAATTTTAAAAGGCTATTTCTTCTCTGTCAAACTTAAGACTTTTGGGCTGTGTTCGTTTGGGAGTTTTGGGGCAGTTTTGGCACTGTTCCAGTTTTGATTACATCATCACTTTTTTCACTTTTCTCTCTATCTCTCTCCACTTATTACACCTGCTTACATCATCAAAACTAAACTAAACTAAACTAAACTAAACTGTGCAACCGAACACAGCCTTGGTTTTCCAGGTTTTGTTTCTCCATTTTCCCCCTCCCTTCTTTTATTTTCGAAAGGTTATGGAATAGATCTGGAGGGTTGTTTATAAATCTGGAGTTTTGTTTTGTTTTTTTTTGTTTTTTTTGTTTTTATCGGAGTTTTGGTTTTCTTTATCATTTCTGTTCGTTGGCCGGTACCAGCCGAGACAATCCGGTACGACCGGAATCAGCCCAGTACGCTGGAATTTTCTGGGATCGGCCATGAAGTTAGACGAGACAGAATTAAAGGTTCAGCGTACCGAATATGTGCTCAAACGGTGTGTCCTGGCCGGTACTGACCGGTATCAACAACCTTGCTCTATACCCAACAGTTGATGGAGGATAACATATCTATTGAATAACACTCTCACAAGAATCCCACAAACCATACATACACAATACCTCTTTGAGTTGGTATTGCTAATCAGTAATCACTTCCTTTTAATCAGTTGGGATTAATTATCTTCAGAGACTATATCCCTCACTAATCCCTGCCAACCAAACATGGCCTTGAACAATTTTTTTAGGCTGGTTCACAAATTTTTTTTTTACCCAAGCTACCCTTTTAACTACTTGAAGGAACTGCCAAAAAAGGAAGAAAAAACTGTCAGCCAAATTTTCGCTCCCCGCTCTTTTCTACTTATGCATCCCATTTTCCTTACAGATTTTCTTCTTTCCATCTTTGCATAGCACGATTCTCACATGTATCGCTTGTGACTGGGCTTCTAATGTATTGCTATAAAGGAAATACCCCTCTTCACCTCTTGGTGTCAATGGGAAGCCAGCTCACGCTTCCTAAACCACCCCTTTAACCACCCAAGAAATTGCCAATAAGAGAAAAAAATCTGCCACCTCAATTTTCTTTGCTTTGTACTTTCATATCACAACGGGTAAATCTAAATGGAAGATTTGTCACTTCTCTTACAATAAGATTTGCACAAGCAACGCGTGTTGCCCCGGTGTCTAGTATGTATATACCACACGTCCTAGAAAGATTGTCCGGTCCGCAAAATGAGAACCAAAAAAATGCATTTTTCATTGAAAATTACTCCGGCTTTTTGCGTGCTAGATATTAATTATCAAACAGGTCTTTTATTTCATCAAAAAGTTTGAATTTTTCTTGATAAATATGCATTTTTTTGAAAGTTGTCCTTCGGACCAGACAATCTTTTTTGGAATGGGGAGCAATACATATCCATCATATGCACCTAAGCATCATATAAACGTTAAATTGCGGCATGATGAGTCACCGAAGAGAGAGATTATTTCCGAATTACCCCAATCAATCAATCAATAATATACAAAAAAATCAATCAATCAATAATATATAAAAAAAACAAGCATCATATACACCTAACTTATATAAGCATCTATCGGACGAAAGATGTGACCTTGAGTTTGGAGGGATCGATTTCGACCCCGTCTGAAGTCATGCGGTTGGGATCGATGACGTCGTCGACGGCGCAGAGGGCGGAGACGACCTCGGCGGCGGTCTGGAGACACCGGAGGAAAGGAGAGACGAAGACCCGATGGATCGGGAAACCTAATTGGGTCCGAAATTTCCGACCCGTACAAAAAGCTCGGACCTTACCGGCCTCAACCAGGGGCGGGTCCCACGGCCTCGCCGCCGTTGCAGACCACAGCGGCTCGAAGTTGTCTATCCGATCGCCGTGCCTCATTACGACGACGTTCTGGTACGACTGCATCGGTTGTTCTCCCGTTGGGTTAATTGATGAGTCCATTGGTTTAGGAGACAAGAGAGCGACTCATACATACATTTATATAGTACAATTTCCAGAGAGAGAGAGAGAGAGAGAGAGAGAGAGAGAGTATGAGGAGGTGGCAGGGTTAAAAGTGGTTCCTCTCACGAGGCTTTGATGCATTTTCGGGGAAAGTGTAAAAAGGGTCCCACCAAAGATTATGAAGAGAGGATGCACTTTCATGAAGGAAATATTCGAAGAGGTCTATGCGAAATTTCCCAACGAGTATGGATGGTCAATTGGTCATTTTCGCCGACTCTGTAAACAAAGGGCATTAGTTTGTTAATTCAGTTGGTTAACGCTTCTGTTAGGTTCTGTTAGTTTGTTATGTTTTCCGTTAACTGTAATTGGGTAGTTTAGGAAAGTAAAGTCGGTGGTGGAGTTGGTTGTATAAAATGCCAATCACCCTCATTTATGAGCATCGAGAAATACAATGAGAAGTTGATCAGTTTCTTTCTTCTTTATTCTCTTCTTCTTTGATTACTTAGGGTTTTGATTCTTCCATAGACCCGTTCGAATTCGCTCCGATCTCCGCTGCGAACATATCGACAATTTGGTGATCTGCTTGGGGATTAGATAGGATATTGAGATTAGTATTTTTTAAAAAAATTCGGGAATTTGGTAGGAGGTGGAGATATACATATCCCTGCCCCCAATCAAGGTTCTAAAACTCGTTAGGCGCTCCCAGGGCGGTCGCGCACCTTCGAGGTTCCAGACTGAATGCTTGGCTCTTAGTCGGGTGACTATTCAGGCGAGGGGCCTTCTAGTGTCTAGGCGACTAGTACATGGCCTTCTCGACCTTCTTTTCGAATACTGCCCCGAATCCATTCCCTGATCCATCCTGGCCCCGCCCTATCCCCGAAACTTAGAGATATATTCCTGAGTTATGAAACTTTGGATCTTACTAAACTTAGTGTAGGGGCCCTCTTCCCGCAAAGGTCCTAACAAACCAACGTCCATACTAGCCTCAACCACTAGGAGGACTCATCCGCTAGGCAAAAATGCCTAGGCGGAGCCTTCAGGCGGCTCAAGAGGTTCACTGGAGGCCAGACCCCCTTGGACTTGCTAAACAATCTCTTGGGGAGGGTCTACAGGAATGACGAAGTAACAGGGGCCAGGTTGCCGGAGGCGCAGTCTTGACCTCGGTGACCTCGGATGGAGCTCGGTCCCCTCGTTGGCCTGTCCTCGGATAAAGAAGCCAGTCAAGACCTCGGCAACCTTGGGGGCCTCGGATGGACTCCTCCCCCTCGGAAAGTTGTGTTCGGATGGAGGTCCGTATAGGCCTCGGCAACCTTTGGGGCCTCGGGTGGACTCCTTCCCCTCGGGAAAGCTGTGCCCGAATGGAGGTCTAGACAACCTTTGGGGCCTCGGGTGGACTCCTTCCCCTCGGGAAAGCTGTGCCCGGATGGAGGTCTCGACAACCTTTGGGGCCTCGGATGGACTCCTCCCCCTCGGAAAGCTGTGCCCGGATGGAGGTTCGTATAGGCCTCGGTAGCCCGTGGGGCCTTGTCCCCAAGCACCATCCGAACCCAGTCGATCGACCTCGGTACCGGGGGGTCACGTCAGATGTCAAGGGGCTCGATCGAGGCATGTCTGACATTTAATGCGATGGTAAGGATGGAGCGCGTGAGGTCCTCTTCAGGCGTGCCCCTAGGGCCACGGCCTCTTCAGGCGTGCCCCTAGGGCCACGGCCTCTTCAGGCGTGCCCTTAGGGCCCCAGTCTCCTTCTCAGACGGGCTCTGGGCTCCTCCTTAAGCGTGCCCTTAGGGCCCTGGCCTCCTTCTTAGGCGTGCTCCTAGGGCTCCAACCTCCTTCTCAGGCGGGCTCCAGGCTCCTCCTTAGGCGAGCCCCTAGGGCCCCGGCCTCCTTCTCAAGCGGGCTCTAGGCTCCTCCTCAGGCGTGCCCCTAGGGCCACGACCTCCTCAGGCGTGCTCCTAGGGCTCTAGTCTCCTTCTCAGGCGTGCTCTTAAGGCTCGTCTCCTTCTCAGCCGTGCTCCTAGGGCTCCAGTGAGGTTTAGCCCAGCTCCTCCCTCTCAGTGCAATACCAGATGGCCAAAGAAGTTATTCCGTGAAGTGTCCCCCACACTTAGTGGTCTAGATGACTACTTTGGAATTAGGCATTGATGCTAAATAATATCATATAAATATAAATCATGATATAGCTTATAGAACATTACGCGAAATAAGTTACTCTAAAAATTGGCTAAACAAGAATAACAAATTACTGAAAATAGGGTAGGGGAAATTATCAGTGAGGAGTAGGGAAAGTTAATTTCTGGAAAAGGAGTAAGAAAATTTAGTCTTTTCATTTCCAATACAAAATAGAGGTAGGAAATGCGAATGGAAAAAACTCCGATTTTACTCTTTTTTTTCATTCTCTTCTCTAAAGAAAGAAACGAAGAATGAGTTTCAAACAGTCAAAATTAGAAAATGCAAAAATGACAATGCAAAAACTAGGGTGGCAACCACCCCAATTTTTTTGTTAAAAATACTACTCATCCGTCAGTCCAAAAAGCTCCTTAGCTGAAGTGGGCCTAAAATTACGAGATGGGTATATATTTGTACCATACCTCTGCATTAACCATAAGTCCCAAAAAAATATTTTCTTGATGATAGAACATGCATTTAATTAATGTACAAAATGGAGTCCGAATTTTTGTGAAATTGTTACACATAAATTTTTGCGTTCTCTTTTATTTTCTTCCATTTTTGGTTTAGTTATTCCGTATTCAAGAACTAATCGCTCTGTCTGACTTGCGCGTGATTCATTAAAATTTGGATCCAATCTTTAGATGATCCATCTCAACACATAACTATATATTGAACTACTTCAGACTACAGTGTCTCTCACTTGGTTTATTTATTTATTTTTTCCAACAAGAGGAATAAAAAAAATAAAAATTATGATTCAAACTTTTTTTTTTTTAATAATTAAAGACAACACAGTCAAAGAGCCAGATATTTTGGCTTTGTTCAAAATTTTTTGAGTTTGATCACAATTTTTTTATTTTTCCAATTCCAAGCAGAACAATAATCCACAAAAATTTAACGCGATCCTAACAAATGTGAGAAAAATTTAAATAAAGACAAAAATAAGTCAAGTAATTCATTTAGCCAAAACATCCCTAAAAATTTCTTGAGATTTCTGGTTACCAAATGACGACTTTGTATATATACTCCAACATCCTCGATTTTATTTCTTTTATTTTTTTGATTGCAAAGTTTTTGTTATGAAAAGGATGAAGTTTCTCACAGTCTCGTGTTGCACTTTTTTTTTTTTTTGAATTTGGGATTACTCGTAGTGACTTCAATTATGGGCATCTATAGTCTTTTTGTGTTGCACATGTCACTTTTGTGGACAACCCTGTTACACAGCAAGTGGCAACGTGTGACACAAAATAAAGTCCTCCATGCCTTTTGCGTAGAAAGAGAAGGGTGGAAAGTTATGTTTTTTTTTTTTAATTTGAAAGACAAAAAGTCTCTTACTTTATGATGTAATAATGCCAATTCAGATAGTCTTTTTCAACTTGGATGCCAATTCAGATAGTAATGTTTTTGTAGATGATCCATCTTTGCTCAACGCTTTCCCAGCAGCCTCCTTTAAGCTCTTCATTTTTTCCCGAACCTTCTTCCCTTCTTCTCCTCCCATAAGATATTCTTTCACAACTCTTGCAATTTCTTCTCTTCCCACTATTCCATTTTCATTCATTTTTGGTCGCAATGCCACATTCAAACCCTCGTTTAACATTATAGAGTTCATTTTTTGTTCCGCGTAGAGTGGCCAAGCAATTAGAGGCATGCCGTGAACAGTACTCTCCATAGTTGAATTCCAACTGCAATGGGTTAAAAATCCACCGGTCGAGTTGCGGCGGAGCACCTCAATTTGCGGGGCCCACGATGGGACCAACAACCCCTGTCCTTTTGTCCTTTCCAAGAATCCTTTTGGTAGGAAACTACAAGGGTCTGTTTGGCTCTGATCAGAATTGAACATTGCTGCATTGGTAGATTCATCACTAGGGCTTCTTAAAACCCACACGAACTTTTGCCCCCTATCTCTAGCCCTATCCTTGATTTTATGATGCACCGCGGGTTATTCTTCTAACTTTATGATCCTGCTAGGCGGATCTTGAGCATATGAGTACTTCCCTTACCTAGGTGAGGTATTTGACACTATCATCACGTTCTTCTGCAAAGCCCATGCTCATGTCCTTGATGCCTCACTTTCCTTTGGAATATCTAGGTTAATGGGATGCGAGCACGGGCTAATCACATTCCATACAGTGTGCCTTTTAGGACTCACTACATGTTATTCATTTATATGCATGCTTTTCACTTTATCCTAGCCTTGCGGGTTGTGCACGGCATTATACAGCTATCGGCTAAGCTTATTACATTTTCATTTTGCTTATTTACACCTACGCTGCGCGGGATGTGCCAGTACTACTCATTTTCCCACCCCGGCGGGTTCTGCCGGGGACCACGCACTTTTTTTTTTTTTTGTCCTCCCTGGGGTATGTCCCTTTTGTAGGTTGTACATTCGCTTAACCCCTTTTAATTTCAAGCTTATTTACCAAAAAAAAAAAAAACTTTTGCCCCCTATATTTCCAATCCTAGGGCTAGCTCATTGCTCTGATCATGAGAGAGGGGTCCCACCACTTTCGAAGAGACAAATAAAACAGACCCACTTGGTTGATCATCTAACCATTTCAAACAGTCGGGTCTATCTGACCCATCACTTGAACCTGTTTGGATAACAGGTCAAATCGGGTAAATCACCCGGCTCCACTTGTAAGGCTTCTATGGCTCCCTCTTTCAAGTAGCTTCTTGTACCCGATGTGAGAGCGGTTTTGAGCCGGGTTAGCTAAGTCTCTGCCGTGAACCGGCACGCAACCGGGTAATTTCACCGGTTCGGATAAATCTCTATACTCGCACGTAATCATTTTATTTATCAAGTTAATTGGCAATGAGTGGAGAGATCCCTCATATTATTAAGTGATTATCCATTTCATACCTAAGCAATGTGAGATTGTATTACTTATTACTTAATATGTACGACCTCTGCCTGTTTCACTGTTGGGTGAAAACCGGTTTCGGGCTTAATGGTTAGGATGGCGGTGGTCGCTGGGTACTGTGTTTGTCACTGGTCCGTCTCCCCCCTTCCCGTTTGGTGGTTTCGGCTCTCCGCCGGTTCTCATTGTTGGATGTAATTGGTCTCTGGGCCTAACGACAAGGGTTGGCTGTGGTTGCTAACGGTGGTCGAGTGGTGGTTGCATCTAATCACTTGATGTTTGACGGCGAGATGAAGTTGATGTCTAGGGTTCATCTGTTTGTTTCGAGTGTGGGCCATGTGGGCTTATTTGATTTATTTATTTTTTGAACTGGGCTTATTTGATTTATTTGGTATGCCTTGTTTGGACTTAGGTTATTAGGTGTGATGGGCTTAGCCATTTGCTTGTTTCTGGGCTTCATTGTTTCTTGGCTAGGCCCTTGGGTGTTTATGGGCTTGTCCCATGTGATGTTTTAATTTTTTTCAGCCCTTGGTTGAAGTCCCCTCCCCTCTCTCCCCATCTTGATATACCATTTGTCAAGATTTCTTTAATAAATTATTGCCGATCAAAAAAAAAAGAAAAAGGGAGATCTGAAAAGTGAAAAATTTCGATCATCAAAGTGGCCTGCAGTGGGCCCAAATGGACTATCCAGTCCATTTGCATGGACTACAAAGGGGCTTAATCATGAAAAACATATCACCGGACCAATATTATTCAACTTAATCCAAAGTAAAGACAGCATAGAAGGAAGGGAAAAAAAAAAAACCAGTACAAATCATACAAAACCATGTAAAAAAGAAAAGAAAAAAAGAAACCAAGTTAAACAAACGAAGACAGCACAAAGGGGGGAAAAAACCCTTACAAATCAAGGTAAAAAAAACAAAAAAAAAACTGTCTTTAACCCAAAATAAAGATTATTCAACTTGCCAATAATTGTTAGATAAATAAATTAAGGGACAGGATTATTATTCCTGCGATATTTCTTGCACCAAATGGTCCTCCCAAAAGCCACGAACTTAACTTCATGATCATCTCTCCCATTGAGTATCAACATTGGCACAAAAGTAGCTCTGAACACTATCTTCCCAAACAATGGAAAGCCCTCCCTTGGACGTTGGTGTATGTATATCTTCTCTACGTACGGCCCAAAATTCCTGCATGGCCCAAAATTGTTATTGGCCCAAGAGCCATTATGAATCTAATCAAATTTCGAGGATCATTTTTTTTTTTAAATGGTGAAGAATTTCTTTTATTAATCATCAGGATCAAAAGATGAAAATAGATCAATAAGAAAACAAATGCATTGAGAGAGGTTCGAAGAGAGCAAATACTCTTCTACTACTACTCCTCGCAAATACAAAACCTATCTCCAAGCCACTCAATTTGTTTTAAAAGCAAAAAACTAAAAAATAAATGAGCACCACATTGTGGTTAGGACACTAACTGTCATATGACTAACTCTCTCCATCCTATATCTTTTTGTGATTTTTTAAAAGTCATCCTACTATTTATTAGATAAATATAAATTTTTATTTTTTTTTGAAAAATGTCTTAAATATTACCGCACCAAATTGAAAAGATCACAACTAAATTTGTGCAAATATTCCAAAGTTTTTTTGGTAAATTTTTTTATTTTTTTTGGTAAATTCAAATATTCCAAAGTTCCTCATGAAAAACAAATGAAAATGGAACAGAGCGAGTATCAAAGTTGGGTACTATGCGATTACATATAGGATGAATATGAGCCCTAGATGGCTAGATTCAAGACTCGTGCATCTTTCTACAGTCTTTTTACATTTTTGTTTTTGTGTGTGTTTGTATATGAGTGTTGGTGCCGGTATCTTTTCCCGTGAAACAAATTGTAACAACTATCCAGAATGCATGTGGCGACACAAGCATGCATGCATGGTGTGTATTTTCCCACAAGTACAATGCATTGATATACTAACCAAGTGAAAAACAACCAAATTTGGTTGTGAGAGAGTGGATAGCCTTTAGAGAAGGTGATGAACAAACACCGGCCGTCCTCCAAATTTGTATCCCACGGTCGCCATTCCTCTGCATTAGGGTTCAGGTTGGACACTGACCCACCACCCATTTCCAACTCATTGCCGCCGTCTGTGGCGGCAACACCACTACCGGGTATTGCCGGAGGCCGTTGTTGACTACTTCCCTCCTCGCTATCCCTAACCAATTCGTCACTAGTCTCTTTGCCTTTCCCTTTGCCATTCTCATTTCCTCTTTCTCCTTCAACATCACCCCTACCACGCCTCAACCCTCTCTCCTCCAAAATATCCTCGAAAATGATACTAGACACACCATTATACAACTGGGACACCGATCGGGACACAGATTCTCTCTCTAGAAAAATCTCGAAGAGGGAGAAAGTAAGGTTTACGAGGCTAAAAGTCAAGGGAGACGTCGAGAAAAAGGGTATTGGTGATGAACAAGGCTGATCAAGGGACGATAAAGCACGTTCGGCCTCGGCGCAAACTAGAGAGAGGAAGTTATCGTCGTCGCGAGACGCTAGGTTTTTCATCAGGTTTTTGCACCCTATTGATTCCAAGTACATCAAGTAAGAAATGATCCTTTTAGCCTTGTTCACATCCATGTCAATGTCTATAATTCTAGCGAAAACTCGCCTTTCGGCCGCATGGGCGGCCGTGAGTTCCGTCAGTATGGCCATTTTAGGGTAAGGGAGAGAAAGACGTGTGTGTGTAGGGTGTGGGGAGAAAATTTGGTGGGGCGTTGGAGTGAGGTTTTATTGGGGAAAATTTGGAAACATTGTGACTGTTGGGAGAGAGGTGATTAGGGTTTTTGCACCCTGAAACCTGGGCGGGTGCAATGGTTGGGAATCTGGGCATTAATTCCAAATGATTTGCAGTGTTGGCATAATTATAACGGTCGTGTTGAATCACTTTGAAATTGGCGGGAAAAATATAAGCAGTTTGTTTTTGTTTATTCAGTGGAGGTTTATGTGGACCCGGAGGCACTGTAGCGGACCTTGTAGTGCATTTTGTAGTGTGATTTCAATTTTGGCAATCAATGGTTCAAGTATATTTGTTAACTATTACCGATAAAAGTATACTCTTACTCATAAGAGTGCTTTAACGAATTTGCATCATCGATTGCGGAGATGGACGGCTCGGATACTGCACTACAGAGTATCCAATTCTGGTTTATGTTTGTTAAATCAGTGGATCATTTAGCAAGTAATTTAGGTTGTTTCTGCTACGGTATTTTCGGACTACAAATTGTTAAAAGAATGATTCTCTTATTTGATATTTATAGTCCAAAAATACTGTAAACTCATCCTAAAGTTGGTTCCTTACAGAACTATGTGCAATTTCAAATTTATAAATAATGTACTATCTACTAAAATGATTTTTTGTTTTTTGTTTTTTTGTTTTTGCAAAAGAATCTCATTGGAAATTGTCAAACAAAATCCATATTACACAAAAAAAATTTCAGTAAGTACATTATTTTTAAACTAAAAAATTGTATGTAATTTCTTAGGGGACTAACTTTAACTTTAGAGGAGGGAACGAGTATTTTCTTTGGAAAAATAAAAGTTTGATGTTTCATAGTGTGCTTGGGGTCTGTCCCACAAAGCTAGGAGTACTCTTAGGCGATCATTTTCCGTGGACTTCGAACGAGAACAATAGAGGACTCTACCTTGACCCGTGAGTCATTCGGCGGGAGGTCCTCCGGGGCCCCTTCGTCTGTCTCGTCTCATATAGTTTGTCATTTTTTTGAGTTTTTTAAGTTCCAATTGTTTCTCCAATTTTGAAATCCAAGTACAAATTTCGACGAATTTCTCTATTACTCTTCTTTCGGGAGCCAATGGGTCAACTGAGACTTGATCCACCTAGCCTCCGCCCCGGCAGGATGTTGGACTTGGCCCACCTGGCCTCCGCCCAACAATCCCCCCTCCAGCACCTGCCCGCAAGCAGCATGCTCTCCTAGAGAGTTAAACCCTTGACTTTGGCTCTGATACCACTTGTTAGGATTAAACGCTTACTATCTCACCAAAACCCGCAGGTGTTAGTGAAGGCGCAACTTTATTTCTTTATTCCCTATCATGCCCAAGCGCTAACGGGTCAACTGAAACTTGGCCCACCTAGCCTCCGCCCAACATTCTTCTTCTTCTTTTTTTTTTGTCTGATGGTCAAAGACATTCGAGCCAGTTTTTACACCCACCTCGATTTTATAGAGATTCGGGCCAGTTTTTACACTCACCTCGATAATTCCCTTTCTCCCAGTCCGGTCAAAAACACTACTCCAACGTATGGTGCTTTCGTTTAGTTGGCATTGTGACAATTATACTTTTCTCTAAGTGCGTGTTTTTTAAAAAAAATAAATAAAGAGAGGCTAAGGGGTATGATGAGATTTCCAAAGCAGTAGAAATAGGAAAGTCATTATTCACTAGTCGATGGTCTATTAATGCATTATTTTTCTATTATACTTGGTTTATGTTGTTATCCACATGATATATAAAATTTCTATTATTAATAATAATAAAAAAAGATTTTTGAGCTTTGGTTGTCGAGCATTCATTAAGGTTCGGCATTTTTTTCCCTTTTGATTGGCCAGGTTAATTCTGGCATTAATTATTTGGCATCAATTATACTATGAGCCAAAGGGAAGAACTATAGAGAGAAGTCGAACTCCCTTTAGTTATTAACTCACTAATTCCCTCTGCCCCTTTACTGAGGTGCATGTCATCAGCAAAGTCGACATTGGACGAGAAGTCACAATCGTGACGGAGGGAGTTGGGCCGGCCACTTACGGTGGTGTTGTCCACCGATTTCCCCAAGGGACAGGAGAAATGGGAGTGGCCAACACCGGGTGGTGTAGAAGATGCGAGGGCGTGCCAGGAGAAATGTATCTCCAAGAGAAATGTAGAAAAGCGCCTGAATATACTGACTAACTTCTTTCAAGCAATTGAGAAACTCGAGCTAAAGTTACAAGGGTTCATGGGGCCTTGAAAAAGGACTTCCACACTTGAAGAAAACTGCGTAAAAGAGTTCAGAGGAAGGGGGAAAAAAGAACGGGGAAGAAGTAGGAGATAGACATAGCTAAAAGAGATCGATCGACTAACTGCTAGAGTTAGGAGATAAAAACTAAATTTAATTTGCTGCTGTGAGCGTTGTTGGTGTTGGAACCCCTGCAATGTTGCACAATGACTTGTATTTATAGCTTCTGAGTTCCTTTGTAACTTCTGGAATGTAACTGCCCATGATCTCCTATAATTTCGCCATGTCTTCTTGAAAATGCATGAGGGTGTGACATGTGTCCCCTAATTGGCCGAAAATAACCAACCATGTTCTCGATATAATTAATCACATGTTAATTTCGGCCTTAACCGCTTGTTTTAGATAACCACCACTCTCCTATAATTTAGGTAACAAACTTTATCTCCTAAATTATAGATAATTCGGCTATTAATTAAAATCCGAATTAAAGTTAAAACAATTTCTAACCAATTCCTTTGCCACGTGTAAATTTTAAAATTTATGGTACAAACATTGCCCCCCATAAACTTTATTTTTTTATAAAAATGAAGTTTAATAAAAAAAATGTTTCAGGAGATAAATGCAAACAAGAGTCCTTAATTGATAGGGGATAACGGCTAGAAGAAACCGAATCGTCCAGGACTCTTGTTACCGTTTAACCCCAACACGTGGCATAACTGGATTGGCTTAGGAAATGTTTCCAGAATACTCAAGATACGCCTTCCATACGTATTTATAAAAAGGATTTAAGAGAGAGAGAGAACAAATACGATCCACAGTAAAAAATAATTTCTCTCTCTCTACCTTTACCTTTTTCACCGCCATAGCCAAAAGCTTGCCACTGTAGCAGTAAAAGTTTCGTCATGGCTACACTTCGAGCACAAGCCTCCGTTGAAGATGAGAACAACACAGGCACCGTGATGAAGAAGTTGATTGCAGAGCACAAACCCGGCATTCGTGATGAGATTCTCTTCCAGGTACCTGACCAAACCGAACACTCTTCTGGATTGCCCAAATATGGCTTAGGGCCTTGTTTTTCAGACGAACTTCCAGATTATTTGGGCAAACATTACCCACACGATATTCCTCTTCCCTTGGCCCGATCTACTAAGGACTGGGCCCCTGATTGGGAAAACTATGCAAAATCGAGACCTTTTAAGGTGTGGGTCACCTCCACTTCTGAGTATAATGAGTGGCTAGTTAGGGTTGAGAAAGTGAAAAGAGACGTTTGGAAGAAAGCTGGGATCCATAATGCCATCCTTATGAGTTACGATATGCCACCCCCTGATACTGCCCTCATCAGTGCTCTTGCATTCTTCTGGTCTACAAGCACGAACGCCTTCCACTTCCCTTGTGGACCGATGACACCCACACTTCAAGATGTGGCATTCATTACGAGCCTCCGTCCCCATGGAATAGAGGCTAATGACGCTTTAGAGCCTCCTAAGATAAGTTTTGAATATCCGAAGAAGAAGGATATTACCTTTAATTATTTTCTGGAACAAAACGTCGTGACAAACCCCAAGGTTGAAGTCTCCGAGATGGAGCACATTGCCTTCCTGATCTACTGGCTAAATAAATTTATCTTCTGCAGCAGCCATTTAAAGATCACCCGGTTTTACACCGACTTGGCCAAAGCTCTCTCTGTTGGTCAGGAGATTGCTTTGGCCCCAATATTTCTTGCCCACTTCTATAGGTGTATGAAGGAATTGGTGGACCACAAGATTTCTGGCTGTACGGGTCCTCTTTGGTTGTTGCAATTTTGGGCGTGGTCTTACTTCTCTGATTTAGCCCCTGAAGAGACGCCAGAACAAAAGCAGAGAAAGAAATCAGGGGATAAAGTCTTCTGCGGCCTGTACCTTAAGTCGCTTGTTCCTAAGGAGCATTCATTCGACGACTGTTTCAAGTACTTTTACTTCCTTGCAGAAGATCCACGCCCAGATTCTGGATGCCGTTTAAGAGGAACTCCACTTGTTCTGATTGGCTGCAAACCCCTACAACAGAGTTATCCCCAGAAGATCCAGTCCATAAAGCAATATGGGCCAGCTTCTTGGTCGCGAGGGATCTTCCATATGGCATGGGCTCTGGTGGGCCAAATAACAAATGTGGGGTGGAATATTACAACCCCACCCAGTGCGCCAGACAGTTTGGCCTAGCCCAGTTCATACCCATTCCCCCTTATCAAACTATTAATTCTGCTCTGAATGAGAGGATGTTGCTCACCCTGGATGACACCAAGAAACTTATGGAGAAGAATGCTGCTCTGATCTCCTCCAAATTCAAACTTGCTCCATTTCCAGAATTTCCTCTGACGACTCCGGCTTTTGACATATGGTGGAGGCAGGCTAGCTTTAGCCAATCTTCTGAATCCCTGGAGCTGATACTGAAGAGAATTTCTCCAATGGCAGTGGCAGAAGGATTGCCAATAACCAAAGAAGCAAAAGTGGAACTGTTGGTGAAGAAGACGAAGGCTACAGAGAAGGCAAAGACTAAGTCTTCATCAAAGAGGAAAGGTACGCCTTCTCATGCCAAAATTTATCAATCCATTCGTAGATTTGAGACCTTCTTTAAATGCAAATGGAACCCCCGTAACCCTGAAGCCATGGAAGAAGCTAGGAGAAATAGAATGACTGAGATTGAGGCTAGGCAAAAAGACTTAGCCGCTGCAGCGTGGTGGAAAATATTCCAGACTACTCCTCCAGGAGATCCCATGCCTACCTTAGAAGATTTAAAGAAACCGTTTGGGAAACCTATTCCCCCAACTCCTGACACTTCATTCGTTATTGCCGACACGCTAGCGTATGAAGGCATGTATGAACTTTTCCCAGAAAATAGAAGAGTCACAGTCGTTAAGACCGATGCCCCCCAATGGGAAATAGAAGATTTCTATAAGCGTGGGATAGTTAGGGTAATAAATTCCGCCCAAAGAGGTTAGAATTTGATGCAAAATCTTCTTGTACTTTTGCTTGTAACGTCTGCTTACTGATTATTGCCTCTTCTTTCAGATGCTGCTCCTTTGGTGGAATTGTCTGATCATGAAGAGGAGGATGAAGATGATGAAGAAACAGAAGAAGAGGCATCGAAAGCAGAGAAAGCTCCACCCCAGAAGCCAAAACGGCGATTGATAAAGGTAAAGCTTTTACTTCTTCTTGCCATTTATTGTTTCTGGTTGGGCTCCTATTGACAGCAGCTCTTCTTTCCAGGAGACTTCTGTTTTTAGATCCAAAAGAACCCGATCCACTACTAGGACAGAAGATGCGCCTATCTTTGCTTCATTAGAGGAGGTATTGGAATTTCCCAATCTCCTCCTTCTACTTCTCTGAGTATAACTGATCATATCATTTCTTCAGGCTGTGGAAAGCAAGAGGTTGAAAAGGAAGAAACTCCAACAGCAAGAGCAATCTGATGAGACAGGCGATAAAACCATCTCTGACTCAGCGCCAAAGACTTTGGCTGAGCAGAAGAGTACTGATGCAGCTTCTTCTGACATTGGGGTTTCTTCTAAAGAGAACGTCCCAGCTTCTGTCCCAGTTGAAGTCACTATCGTTGATCCAACAGGAAACTTATCACAGAGCTCT
Source organism: Vaccinium vitis-idaea (assembly GCA_963854785.1). Taxonomy (NCBI): domain Eukaryota; kingdom Viridiplantae; phylum Streptophyta; class Magnoliopsida; order Ericales; family Ericaceae; genus Vaccinium; species Vaccinium vitis-idaea. The sequence continues at coordinate 4,494,249 of OY978223.1, read as the reverse complement.
GCCATCCCTGTAAGTAATCATGGCATTTTAATACCAAGATATATATGGAATGCTTCTGACTTGATAAAACTTTGTTGACAGGCCTTCTCCAAGGACTCTAGTCTGGCTTCCCCTACTCGCTCCACTGCTGTGTCGAGCAAGGTCAAAATAGACACTCGGGAGATCCTCAATCGTCTGAAAGAGAAATTGAAGAGAGGGACAAGCAGTAGCCAAGTGTCTTCATCAGCAACATCTTCTAAGAGTATTCAAAAGAGTCCTTCTGTGGAAGAAGTATCCAAGGCGAAAGATGCTCTAAAAGCAGCCTTGAGCTTCAACTTTGAAACCATGATCCAGCCTGAGATTCTCACCAAGTTGAAAGGTGCTTTGGAAGTTCTCACCTCTTCTGAGGGTATCCCAGATGTGCCTCAAGATCAATTAAGGCAATTTAAAGCTGTCCTGCCATCTCTCATCCAGGATTATCAGAAGAATATGATTGAAATTCAGGAGACGAAGAACAGGCAGTCTCGCTTTACAGATCTGGGGCAGGCGCTGGTCATTGGCATGGATAAAATGGAGAACTTTCAACATCGGAAGGAGCAGCTCTCTCTCCAGAAGAATAAAGGCATTAAGAAGATCAAAGAGATCCAGGATAATATTGCACTTATGCAGCAACAAATGGTCCAGCTCCAAGCAGAAGACATTGGCTATGATGAGAAGATAGAGGAGGTCACACATGAAGAAGAAGAAGTTGCTACTGCTATCCAACCTTTGATAGAAGAGCACGACCTCCTAAATGCCGAGATTCCTCAGGTAGAAGCTCGGCTTGAAACACTGGTGACCAACTTGTCCACTTCTACAGCTCCTTGGGACAACTTTAAGGCTAATGTTTTGGAGAAATTGTAATCTCCTCTTGTCGCCTGGTTTTTGTTTCTTCTGTTATTGTTGAACTTTTAAAACTTCTGTTTTTTGGAGAGGTACTTGGCAAGCTTTAAAACTTTGGTTTGGAATTATGGTTTACTAATACAGCTATTTGTGTCCATCATCTCCCACATAGTAGGATACCATAACTTCAAATATTTGCCATTGATTGGATGTTTATGCATTTCACCATCTAAATCATGTAGCATGTATGTACCTCCTCTCAAAATTTGTGAGACTTGGAAAGGACCTTCCCACGTAGGAGACCATTTGCCATACTTGTGATCTTTCTTCTCGAATGGCAACACTGCCTGCCAGACCAAATCTCCTTCAGCAAAAGATTTCTCCTTGACTCTTTTGTTGTATGCCCGAGCCACCTTCTGCTTCTGGACAACTAGGTGATCTAAGGCAGAAAGCCTCAGTTCATCCAGATCTTCTAGTTCCATATACATAGCCTGATTATAATCTCCAAAATCTAGGCCATTCTGGAAAGCAACTCTAGCAGATCTGATGTTTGTTTCCATTGGTAAGACTGCGTCATGGCCATAGGTAAGAGCATAAGGAGTAATACCAGTGGCCGTTCGCTTAGACGTTCTGTAAGCCCATAGTGCGTCTGACAATGCTTCATGCAAAGTCCTTGGTTGATCTTCTACCTGTCTGCTGATAATCCCCTTCAGGATCTTGTTAGTAGACTCGGCTTGTCCATTGCCTTGGGCATAATAAGGAGTTGAATGTGTCATTGATATCCCAAATTGTTGCATCACGGCCTGAATTCTATCCCCAAAGAAGACAGATCCTCTATCGGCCACTATATGTTGAGGAATGCCGAAACGATGTATGATCTTCTCTTTTATCATGGTGATAATTTCTTCTTGAGACACAGAAGTCATAGGGATAGCCTCAGCCCATTTGGTGAAGAAGTCAGTGGCCACGACTATATAAGTGTGTCCTTTAGAAGAAGGAGGAAAATTTTTGCCAATCATGTCCATGGCCCATCCTCTGAATGGCCAAGGCTTTATTACTGACCTCATTAAAGAAGCTGGAATCCTCTGCATAGGACCGTGGGCTTGACAGGCTTGACATCCTTTAGCAAACTGAATGCAATCGTTTAGAATGGATGGCCAATAATATCCATATCTTCTTAAGAGCCATCTCATTTTTCTTCCAGACTGATGTGCTCCACAGATGCCCTCATGAACCTCCCCCATAACCTTTAGAGATTCTTGAGGTCCAATACATTTGAGAAGAAGATCATCTTCCAGACTCTTCTTGTATAGCTCATCTTCTATAAGCACATACTGTACCGCTCTTTCTCTGATCTTCTTAGTTGAAGAGAGGTTTGGATACTTCAGGAAGGTAATAATCTCAGCCCTCCAATCCTCTTCTTCCCCCCCGAGGTCAGTAGTGAAGGTTTCCATAGAAGCACTTTTTCTCCTGACAGAAGGTAAGCTCCTTCTTAGAATAGTGATTGTTCTCTTGTACCATCCTTGGGGAATCTTGATTCCGGTGGCGATCTGTGCCAATTCATTCGCCTCTTGATTGAATCTTCTAGGAATATAGAGGAGACTGGCATCATCAAATTCGTCTAGCAATTGCCTCGCCGCCATGTAATAAGGAGCTATTTCTTCACTGTTGCATCTGTAGATGCCCCCCAATTGGTTGATCACCAACTGAGAATCTCCAATGACTTCTATAGTAGCTGCTCCCATTTCTCGTAGGATCTCCAATCCAATAATTATCCCCTCATATTCAGCTTGATTATTTGTACATTGGAAATCAAACTGAAATGACATTTGAGTCTTAAATCCGGCAGGAGATATTATTAGGATTCCACAGCCAGAAGATGAAGCTGTTCTGGAACCATCAAATAATAATTGCCAAGGAGCATATGAAACAGTAAAAACGTCTAAGCCGATTGCTTCTTCATCAACATCCAAACATGGATGATCTGCTAGAAAATCGGCCAACGCTTGTCCCTTTACTGCTTTTTGGGGAATATATTGGAAGTAAAACTCCATTAATGCAAGTGACCATTTACCAATTCGGCCTCTAATGATGGGCCGAGAAAGTAAGTACTTAATTAAATCGGTCTTGCAAACCAAATAAACCAACACAGGCATCATGTAGTGCCTAAGTTTTATTGCTGAAAAGTACAAGGCTAGACATAACTTCTCCACAGGAGAATATCTGCTTTCTACAGCAGTTAACAATCTACTAAGATAATACACTGCTTGCTCTTTGCCTTGTTCATTATTTTGAGCTAACAAGCTCCCAATAGAAGTTTCTGACGCTGAGATATAAAGTCGAAGAGGCTTCTTCTTGATTGGAGGCATAAGAACAGGAGGTTGAGTCAGATACCTCTTGATAGCTTCAAATGCCTCTTGGTGACGAACTTCCCATTTGAAATCCTCTTCCTTCTTCAGCTTCAGGAGCTCTGAAAAGACTTGAACTTTCCCGGCCATGTTTGAGATGAATCTTCTGATGAAGTTAATGAGGCCGAGAAAACTCTGCAGCTCCTGCTTGCAAGACGGAGGCTTAGCTTCAAGGATAGCCTTAGTCTTGTTCTGAGGTACTTCAATGCCTCTTTGGTGAACTAGAAATCCAAGGAAATTGCCTGCAGAAACTCCAAAGGCACATTTCAGAGGATTCATCTTGAGGCTGTATCTTTTTAAGCGCTTAAAACTAGATCGCAGGTGCTCCAAGTGTTCCTTGAATGAATCAGACTTGACCACCACATCATCTATGTAGATTTCCATAAAACGGCCAAGCATATCATGAAACATTGAATTCATTGCCCGTTGGTAAGTTGCTCCTGCATTTTTAAGGCCGAATGGCATGACAACCCATTCGAAGGCCCCCAAAGCTCCTGGGCATCTAAAGGCCGTCTTGTGGACATCCTCTTCTGCAATGTAGATTTGGTTATACCCAGAATGGCCATCCATGAAGGATAGCACCTTGTGTCTGGCTGCTCCATCGACTAAGACATCAGCAACTGGCATAGGGTATTCGTCTTTAGGAGATGCCATGTTGAGGTTGCGGAAGTCAATGCACACCCGCACCTTTCCATTCTTCTTAATGACTGGAACAATGTTGGAAAGCCATTCCACGTATCTGGTTGGCCTTATGAATCCAACTTTCAGGAGATGCTCCAGTTCTTCTTTAACCCGTAGGTTTAATTCTTCTGACATTCGCCTAGGCGCTTGTTTGAAGGGTTTGAAACCTTCTTTGATAGGGATCCTATGCTCCACAAAATTTCTTTGCAACCCAGGCATGTCTTCATACTCCCAAGCAAAACAATCTTTATACTCATGAGGAGATTAATGTAAGCATTCTTAACTACTTCTGGAAGGCGTTGGCTTACGTAAATAGGCTTTGGATGATCTTCTGAGCCTAAATTTACCTCCTCCAGAGGATCCTGAACATCAGCCTTCAAATCGTCTAGTTTTGCTGGTGGTGCTTCCAGATCTCCTAACTGGATAACATCGTCAGAAGGTGTAGAATCTCCTTCAAAGAATAACTCGGTCGTCAAGACCGAATTATCTTCTGAATCCAATGATCGTAGGCTCTCCTCTGTAATATGGGCGATCAATCGAGCCAAGGCAGCCTGTAAAGCCGCCATCTTCTCACTGGCTGTTGGAGCTTGATCCATAAGAAAGGGCTTGAAGAAGTGGAGTGCTCGGCCTATTAATCTCTGTAAGGAGAGGGCCGACCAACTGTTTGTAGATGGCTTTGAATTCGTCTACAGAAGTTTGAGTGGACAAAGTAATTGCTGTAGGCTTGCCATATTTATCAGTCCCGGTGAACTTGACTGGACTGATTTCATTGTCATACAACTTGGCGTCTGCATGGTTAGAAGAGGCCAAGAAAGGCCTCTTGTCTGCCCAAACCACTTCAATATCATCACCATGCCAGAAGATTAGGCATTGATGAAGAGTAGAAGGAACGGCCATGCAAACATGAATCCAATCGCGGCCCAACAGTAGATTGTAGCTTGATCGTGAATTAACCACAAAGAATGGAGTGGTCAAAATCTTTGATCCAACTTGCAAGTTCATAATGATGATACCTTGGGCCGTGGTGATGCCTCTAGCAAAATCAGAGATGCTGGCGCTAGAAGGTAACAAATCTTGATCTCCTTTGCCCAATTTAACGAGCATGAAACGTGGCATGAGATTTGCAGCAGATCCATTATCTACCAATATACGATTGACGGGAATACCATCTAGATGACCTTGAATGTAGAGAGGACGGAGATGCTGGGTCATCAAAGGATCTGGCTTCTCAAATAAGACGCTGGCCACAGGAGATGGGCGATATGCAGTGGGCTCGTCTTTCAGAACCACAATGGAAGGAATCTGGGAGTCAGAAGATACTGGAGCAGACGCTTTCAGTACTGGTATAGGGGCAACAGGCGTGACAGAGCTGATTTCTGGGGTATCGCCTGTAGCCTCTACATCGCCAACCATAGAAGATAGCTGTCCTTCCTTAGCCATAAAAGCAGTGGGAAGAACAAACACCATGTTGCAAGAGAGATTAGCTAAAGAAGATGAAACTTTTGTGACAGGGGCCTCCTCTTGCACAACCAGCATATCCTCTGAGGAACGAATGTTGATAGGACGTGGCTTTGCGAGGATATCCTTCCAAGCAGGTTTGCGAGCCTTTGGAATCTCAGCAGAGGATGGCTCTACATTTTGAAGAGTAGGTTTCTGTACTGGACGATATTCCATGCGAGGTTTCTTTTGCACATGCTTAGGAGCAGGATAGCGTTTTGGTGAGATAGGTGGAGGAGTAGGAATCCCCTGTGCCAACCTTTCAGCCTGACAGATCCTCTGCCGTCGCCGCTTCTGAGATTTTGATAGAGGAATCTCAGGCTGTGGAAACTTAGGATGCTTCACTTTGAACCAATGGTTAGGAGAAACAGATCCAGGCGGCTTAACCATCCTAGGCCTGCCTTCTTGTGGAGCTGTGATGACTAAGGAAGACATTTGCTTCTGGATTTCGTGAGTGATGGGTTTCAGGCGATTAAACACCGAAACACGCTTCTGAGGAAAACGGCGAGGAGAGAGTGATGGAGTCTCTTCCCTTGGGCGCTTGACCACCACACTTTGTAGACGCTTTGGCTTCTCCGGTTTTCCACATTCACAGCAATGGTGGACAGATGGCTTCTTTGGCATAGAAGAAGATCCTCTACGACTTCTAATAACCTCCTGATCCCACCATATAGGAGAAGGGTGATCATCAGGAGAGTCATCAGGGTCATGAAGGATCTGCTTCCCTTTAGCAGCTTGTGATGGTGCACCTAAAGAGATCTTTTGTCTTGGAACAGTCCTGGGTGCTCCTCTCATGTCCACATAGACCATGTTAGCTCCAAAGTCAGCAGGGAATGGATCTTCATCTACTGCCATCCCCTTCTTTGCAGCTTCAGGGAATTTGAAATCCCCTTTATCAATTCTGTCCTGGATAGCATTTCTGAAGATGATGCAATTGACCGTGGTATGGTTCCAGGAGTTGTGATACTTGCAATACTCCTTGCCTTTGATCTCAGCAGGAGATGGAATCTTGTGACCAACAGAAAAGCGTAGAAGCTTGTCAGCCATGAGTTGGTCGAAAATTTCTTCTGCTTTCGTAATGTCAAATGTATAAGCCCTGGTAGTCTTGGGCGAAGCCATGAATCCTTGTGCTTTAGTGGGCTCGACTTTGACGAAAGCTTTGCAGGCGTATGGCTTTCGGTTAACAATTTCTGCAACTGCAACTTCTGAACTTTCTTCTGTCTCCGCAATGGCCACTTGGTAGTTAGGATCCCTGTAGTAGGTTCCCTTAGACGCATTGCGGCGATCCTGATCTTCTGTCAGCAACTGTTCATAACGAGTGGCTCTTGCAGCCAACTCAAACAAGTTCCTGAAAGCCACATCAACGAATTTCTTCTGTAATTCAAGACATAAGCCATTCTGGGCCAGACGAACATACTCGGTCTCAGGCAAAACCACTTTGCATTTGAATCGAGCAGTTTTAAACCGAGTAATGTATGTCTCGGCCGGTTCTCTAGGCATTTGGTAAAGCCTAGAGAGATCAGCCAGAGTGACCTCTTGCTCAGTCCTGTAGAACTGCTTGTGAAATAATTCTTCTAATTGAGCCCATGATTGGACCGAATTAGCTGGGAGATTTATATACCATGTGAAGGCAGTGGCAGTAAGAGAATTGGGGAATAACCTCATTTTAAGGAATTCATTACTTGCCGCCTCTCCACACTGCACGGAGAAGCGTGCCACATGCTCCACTGATGACTTGGTATCTTTTCCAAAGAATTGGGAGAAGTCTGGAACCTTGTATCCCTTAGGAAATTCCACTCGATCCACAGCCTCATTATAAGGCTTCTTGTAGATAGGCCTTCCAAACTTCTGCAAAGCAGGTCCAAACTGATCTTGGACATATTCAATGACCTGCTCTTTGCTCAGAAGCACTGGATTTTGGGCAGTTGGAGATGGTAGTACCCTTTCAGAAGGTGCGACGTTAGAAGCACTAGCAAAGAGAGGATTGGGATCCTTCCATCTTCCAGGAACTGCTCCAGGGTGAGAGGCTGCTCCCATCCTTAACTTGCCACCGACTAGAACATCTTTCTGTTCTCCTGGGTGGTTGAATTGAGAAGAAGAAGAAGACGCCTGGTAGTGAGGTAAGACGAAACCCTGAGGACCAGGCATCTTGAGTTGGTCATTGCTGGCGCCATTTCCAGTTGCTACAGAAGCGACTGGAGTTAGTTTTTCGTTAAGAAGAACTATCATGTCTTTGATGGACTTAGTGAGATCCATCTGTGACTCCTTGATCTCCTTGAGTGGACCAACGATAGAGTCAGTGAGACCTTGGGACAATTCAGCATTTGTCTCCAGAATGATGTCTCTCATGCCAACAGCCATCTCTTGCAAATCTTCTTGAGATGTCGCGAAGGACTGGCCTTCTGCGGCTTCAACTGGGTCATCACCAGTTCCCGTACCTTTAGCTCCTCCTTTCTTGTCTTTTCCCGCCATCTTGAATCTTCAAAAATGTGTTATGGGTCCCACCGGGCGTGCCAAAAAATGTTGTCCACCGATTTCCCCAAGGGACAGGAGAAATGGGAGTGGCCAACACCGGGTGGTGTAGAAGATGCGAGGGCGTGCCAAGAGAAATGTATCTCCAAGAGAAATGTAGAAAAGCGCCTGAATATACTGACTAACTTCTTTCAAGCAATTGAGAAACTCGAGCTAAAGTTACAAGGGTTCGTGGGGCCTTGAAAAAGGACTTCCACACTTGAAGAAAACTGCGTAAAAGAGTTCAGAGGAAGGGGGAAAAAAGAACGGGGAAGAAGTAGGAGATAGACATAGCTAAAAGAGATCGATCGACTAACTGCTAGAGTTAGGAGATAAAAACTAAATTTAATTTGCTGCTGTGAGCGTTGTTGGTGTTGGAACCCCTGCAATGTTGCACAATGACTTGTATTTATAGCTTCTGAGTTCCTTTGTAACTTCTGGAATGTAACTGCCCATGATCTCCTATAATTTCGCCATGTCTTCTTGAAAATGCATGAGGGTGTGACATGTGTCCCCTAATTGGCCGAAAATAACCAACCATGTTCTCGATATAATTAATCACATGTTAATTTCGGCCTTAACCGCTTGTTTTAGATAACCACCACTCTCCTATAATTTAGGTAACAAACTTTATCTCCTAAATTATAGATAATTCGGCTATTAATTAAAATCCGAATTAAAGTTAAAACAATTTCTAACCAATTCCTTTGCCACGTGTAAATTTTAAAATTTATGGTACAAACAGGTGGTGGTTAGTTGGTGTTAGAAAATTAACATTAGGATTAGGGTTAGGTTGATGACAAGGACATTTTAGAATCAATTATTAAAAATTTTCAAATGGGTGTAGAAGAAGAATTAGGCTAGCGAGAAATTTGTTGGGTTTAAATTCGGAGGGAAGGACATTTTTCGGAAAGTTGAAATTTTTAAAGTTCAACGATTGTAAGTTTTTGCCAACTAAGTTTTTGTTCAACGATAAAATTTGACATGTCAAGGGTGGATTTGAAGTGAAAGAAATACTCTAAAAAAACTCACTTTTCGAATCTCGAAAGATAAAAATAGTTGAAATATGAAATGAAAGTAGACAATAATTCAAGAAAAAAAAAACATTTATAGCAAAAAGATGAAAAATAGGGATTATGGAGATGTCGGAATGGAATTAATGGAATTGATACGAATAGTGAAAGTCTCTTATTAACTCGCCATTTGATAGAAAATTTCATTTTAATCCTCTTGGAATCTCAATAGAATATCAAAACATGGTGGGTTGGAGATGTTCTAAAACCCTTCAATTAGGACAAGGGGGCCTGCTGTGCCCTCGATCTGGGGCATCATCCCGAGCTAAAAAATGTAATCCAAACTGTTCACTTTGTAGACTATATGAAACATATAATAGCCCGCGAAACATCGAGCAAGTCAATTAGATCCAGTAAGCAAATCAAGTTTTTCTTTAGCAAATGAATATCAAATAGTATAGTTTAAAAGAGAAAACATTCTTTATACCGGCGGTGTAAACAAAAAATTTCTTCAAATTGATTGATTCGATCAATAACCTATGTTGCCAGATCAAATTGGTTTTGTAAGTAAGTATTCCCGTTTAACTCTAAAGTTTAAACGATTCAGATTACTCCATACTTTCAAATTCGGGACGACACCCGGATCAAAGGGCCTGGGGGACAACACCCCTTCTCCCTTCAATTACGCATATTATAATTAATAAGTGCTAAAATCAAAACATTCCACATCAAATAATCCAAGTAAAAGTGTGAACAATATTTCATTTTCACCTAATTAGTTAATGCATTAATTAAAATTCTTGAAGTTGTCATTGTTCTAATAGACAAGGGTGAGGTTGAGGGTTCAGTTGAATCTAAAGACTTAAATTTGAAATAAAATTGGACAATAGCTGATTTTTTTTATTATAAAATTAGGAAAATTTTAATTAAACATTCTTTTACAATATTATCTTTATGATGCTAACCTATGTGATTTGAATCTTTATGATTCCATCCTGTAAATGGAAATTGGACTATTGTGCCCCTATTTTGTATTTTAGTAGTATATATTCTATACTAATAATATATTCTAATACTAATTGACATTCCATAATTAAGTCAAACAAACAGTTACAGTTACCAAATTATAAGGGATTGATATCAATGCCTAGCTATATGCACATTTCCTTAATGGATAATTAGTAGCCAAATTATATAGGTAACGTGTATCATTACCTATAAGCACATTTCCTTAATGGATAATTAGTAGCCATTTTGCCGTGTATATCCTTACCAATATACTACATGTTTTCAATTCCCATGATTAAAGGGATTGGTTATTTAGGTCTTCTCTTTCTGCCTGCTGTCTCCTGAAACAACTTCTCTCTCCTCTATTCAAAATCTACTTTTTCTCTCCTCTCTCCGGCGACCTACGACGAGCGCCGACTTTCGCCATCAACCCCATCATCCACGTCCAACGAGGTAGCCCACTCCGACTGTCCATGCTCAAATTTATCGCCATGGCGGCCGCCACGAAAGCCGCCACCGACTCTCTCTTTGAATCAAGATTGTCACCCATTTTAACGGTAGATTGGGTTTTGTTTTCTCCCTTTGATCGGCCGTAGAATCATGTTTGGGCTAGGAATCATTTCATGATTTGAAATGTTTTGCAATGTATATCATGGCATGATTTGAATACGAGGCAATTTTTTCTATGGTAAATTAAATTACCATATTCTGTTATGTCGACTTCTTCCACTTGTCATGTGCGTGTTATAGCATGTTCTCATTAGTGGTTAATTTGTTTACCATGTTAGTGATTCGTACAATGAACATGATTTATTAATTTATCATGTTTTTTTTGTATTTATCGTTTTTAATTTACAAAGTTTTTTACACAGTCTAAGATAGTTCATTAATTGATAATGGTTAATTAATAAACCATGTTCTCTGTGTAAACTCACCATTTTGCCATGATATCTTATACTTAAACAAGAAAATGGGTACATGGTTATTAAATAATCCATGTTTTATGCATGCAAATTAGAGCAGTAAACATGGTTAATCAATAAATCATCATGTTCCCAGTGTAAACTCACCATGAACATGGTTAATCAGTAAATCATGAACATTATTGTCGTATTAGTTTATCATATATATATTTTTTGCATAGTCTATGAAAATTAATTAATTTATCATGTCTTCTTTGTTTGTTGTCATAATGAATTTTTCATTCTTTTTTTTTTGTTGATATTTTAGGTGTGAGAAGATTAAGAGAGAGAATTATAAGATTAGGGGAGAGAGAGAGAGAGAGAGAGAGAGAGAGAGAGAGAGAGAGAGAGAGAGAGAGAGAGAGAGAGAGAGAGATTAAGAAAGATTAGGAGAGAGAAATGTTAGGAAATTATGAGAGAGAATTATTAGAAAAATCAAGAGAGAAATAATAAAAAAATTAGGAGAGAGAAATGGTGTTTTGGAGTTTATTTGAATTCCAGGATGGAACCATAAGTATTCAAATCTCATAGGATGGAATTATAATGATATTTTTGTCATGCATGATGCCTAATAAAGCTAAAAGAAATGTGTGATTGGAATTGTCTTGAATAGCGAAATTTTAGTGACTCATTTTCTGAATAAAAGTTTTATTATTTAGAGATGGTGTGATAGAATATTAAAGGGTATTGGGTTTGAGATATTCTAATAAACCATACGGCAGGGATATTATTTTGTATTGGAATCATAACATATGCAAAGTAAAATAGTCCCACAAAAGTTTGACCAATATTTCTTCGTGGATCTGAGAAGTTTAAGCATTAAAAATTGTTGGTAGCTTATGCTAAACAAGAAGTATTTTAATACAAATGTGATCAACGAAACAATTAATTAATCGACCCTATGAAATGATGACAAAAGAAATAAGGAAATCACGAGAAAATTTTCAATACAAAAGTTATTTGTAACGTCTCTCTCAAATGAGAAAAGACTTATACATACAAAAGATCCATATCATATGAGAGATCTACGAATAAACGTTGTAACCGAATGTTTTCTGGAGATCACCGAATGACCTGAGAATGATTACAAGGAAATCCCAAAAATTAAACAAAAAATGATGCTATTTCTCCCCTGTTTTGTCTTTGTTTTTCTGTCTATGCGCAGTTATTAAGTCTCTCTACAAATTAAGATTCAATCACGGTCTGAGGCTCTATTTGATCTTGAATTTACGTACGAATTCGCCGAAACAAGTTCTTTTTTTTTTTTTGCGTCAGATTTCTCTGGAGTTCCAAGATCGCAACATAGTACTTGATTAATATTTGTCTAATTTTTCCATCTAAATGCCAATTCAGATAATGCATTTGCTGAAGATCCATCTTCATTTAGCACCTTACCAGCAGCTTCCTGCAAGCCTTTCATTTTTTGACGAACCTTTTTCCCTTCTTCTCCTTCCATAAGTTCTTTCACAACTCTTGCAATTTCTTCTTTTTCCACTTTTCCAATTTCATTCATCTTTGGTCTTAGCGCAACATTCAAGCCCTCATTTAACAGCACAGCGTTCATCTTTTGCTCTGCATAGAGCGGCCAGACGATTAAAGGCACGCCATAGACAATACTCTCCAGAGTTGAATTCCAACCGCAATGGATTAAAAATCCGCCGGTGGAACCATGACGGAGTACCTCAATTTGCGGAGCCCATGACGAGACAACTAATCCTTGCCCTTTAATCCTTTCCAAGAAACCTTGTGGCAAGAAACCAAAAGGGTCTGTTGGGCTTTGAGCATTAAAAAAGGCAGTTTTGGCAGAGTTTTCACTGGGACTTCTTAGAACCCACAAAAACTTTTGTCCACTCATTTCCAACCCTAAGGCTAGCTCATTGATCTGATCATGAGACAGGGTTCCCCGACTTCCGAACGAGACAAATAGAACGGACTTGCTTGGTTGATCATCCAGCCATTTCAAACACTCGGCTCGATCTGACCCGTCACTCGAACTTGCTTGGATAAGTGGTCCTATCGGGTAAACTGGCGGCTTACCTGGTTCTTGCACTTGTAAAGCTTTTATGGCTCCCTCTTCCACGTCCAAAAAACTATTGATAATTATGCCATCGGATGAAGTGAACCGGGTTGTATTTTCAAGAAGCTTCTTGTATGCGATGTGAGACCATGTGAGACCGGTCTTGAACCGGGTCTAAGAGATCCCTACCGTGAACCGGTACACAACCGGGTAATTTCACTGGTTCGGATAAATCTCTATACTCGCACGTAACCATTTTGTCAAGCTTTGGCAAATGAAAGCAAAATAAAAGTGCCATGGCCGTTGAAGGGAAAAATATGTACGGAGGAACACCGATTTCCTTAGCCACATCAAAGGCGTCGAGTCGGAACGGATTGGCGACAAGAGCCACCAGCCGATTCGTCAAGTTTAACACTTTTAAAGCATCACGGAGGAAAGGGAGCGCGAGGGATATGGTGAATAAAGTTTGGGATTTGGCATTTGTGAGGTTTCCGGGTAAGTCAACAGGTGGAAGGAAGATGTGGTAGATGCTTTCGGGGAGGGATTCGAGGACGGAGATTTGGGTTTGTGGTGGCGGTCCGGTGGTGGGGATGATGAGGGTGGAGGAGATGTGGTGGTGGTGGACAAGGTGCTTGGCGAATTCCACTAGTGGGATAAGGTGGCCCATCCCCGGACTAGGTAGAAATGCTACTACATGGGGCGTTTGATCCATTTTGTGGTCTAATAGTTTTGGCTGCATGAGTACTGTAGTGGTATAAAATTGCGTTAATGTTTGGTTCTTATAGCACAGAAAGAAAGAGATGCGGGGGAGGTGAATTTGACTACAAACGTAAGCATTTCATTTGTGTAGTCAAAGAGATAAGTCATTGATTATTCCGCCGAAGTTGACATTGTTCTAACAGTCATTGGTCGAGGGGTGGTATGATACAGTGAACCGAGTGAATGTCAGTCGTCGGCCTGCTGTTTTCTGTGCCGTTTTGATTTTTTTTTTTTCATGCTTCTTACACTTTCTGGTCATTGGTTAGGGATGGTTATTTACTTTAAAGGTATGATGAAAGTTGAAACACAATTTAAGTGGTATGTACTTCTTTCATGATGATGTTATCTGAGATTCATCCCATTAGACTTTAGCAATATTCAAGTTAACAAATTTTTCTCGTTTCTCACAAAAATAAAAAGAAAGAAAAGAAAAGCACGATGCAATAATCTTAAATCTAACCGAGATGAACTTTCGTTCACTCGTATGACTACCTTCACTTAACACACTCGACTCCTCCCAAATTGACTTATGGGTGATCGTCATGTAATTTAATCAAGGCCAACTCTGAGATTTATGGAGCGAAAAATAAAATTTTCAAATGGGCTCTAAAATCTCAATTTACTGATTAAAATTATTTACAAAAGAAAACATAAGTGAATACAAGCATTTGCAAACATAAATATCCAAAATCAATAATTATCAATATTCCAAAACAACCATTTTAAACATTATTCTTCCTTTAGCTGCAAATGTGCTAATTAATTTTGCATAATCAAGTTTTTTCACCATGGTTTTTTTTTTTTTTTGGTACTTCGGAAATATATTAAAACTTAAACAAGAGAGTTAGACTGCAACATAAGTGTAGGAAGTTGATTACAGAGGCTAGAGCCCATAACAACTAAGCAAATAAACATAGGCAGAAATATAGGAAGAAACATAGGATATGCTGCAGATATAGTCATAGAGATTAGTCCAAGATTTGACGAAGGTTGAGATTGTCCCTTAACATAAATTCCCTTATCTCCACTGGTGGTGAACTTGATACCACCAGGTCTTGCTCTTGTTCTGCTCCCAGATGCGCTAGAAAGTCTGCACAAGCGTTTGCTCCACGGTAGATATGTGAAAGAGTGCTTCCCGTGCGGTTTAAGAGGTACTTTCCATCATGCAGGATGTTGCTTTGAGGATGATTAACGCTTGGACCTTCGTTGAAAAGAAGGACCGCTGTTTGGGAGTCCGATTCTATGTGCACATTGGATAGACCTTTCTCCAAGATTATGGTAAGACCTCTATAGAAACTCCAGATTTCTGTCTCCAAGCTTGATCCTGCTGTTAATTTCCCATGGTATCCCAGCACCAAATTTCCTTGATCATTCCTAAAAATTCCTCCGAAGCTAGCTTTCCGAGTGCTCTCGTACCAACAACCATCCGTATTGAGCTTTATGTTACCTGTAGAGGGAGGAAGCCAAGGTGTAAGTTTGTGTTTCGTTGGGCCAGACATGAGAATGGATTTGTAGGCTTCCACTATCTCGGTTGCATAAGAACAAAGAACTTTGGAACTCATAGTCGGATTGGAATCGAAATTATCGAAACTTTTTCTATTTCGATCCTTCCAATTCTGCCAGAGAATAGAGCAAAACAACACGTTCCAAGGTACCTCAGTTCCTATTCTTAGAATTTTTTGTTTTTTTGTTTTTTCAAATTAGCCGAGATCCATTCCAAGGTGGAGTTAACAAATCCATCTCTCATTCTCTGACCCGAGGGAATAGTATCCCAAAGGGCAGCAGCCTTGGGACACCCCCTAAACAGATGATCAATATTTTCAGGAGAGTTATCGCATCTCGGACAAAGATCTGAAGCTGTGATACCTCTCCTAGCACGAAGGAGGTTAGTGGAAAGCTTGTTATGGAAAATAAGTCAAATGAAAGTTCTAAATTTTTGAGGAAGCTTCAATTTCCAAAACCACTTCCATCCTTTCGTATCATTAGGGTCCTTAATTAATGAAATTATAGGCAGCAGCAGTAGAACAATCACCATTAGGAGAATCCACCCAAGTAGGATGGTCCATAGACTGGGAGTAATTGGGAAGAGTAACATTAAAAATAGGGGCACTTAAATAATAATCCTTTTACTCACTTGAAATTAGAAAATCATCCTAAGTCTTTTTAGGAGTTATGTTTCCATCCCGAGATTCAAATAAATCCTAAAATGCCCTTTATATATATATAATTATAGGATCTATAACATATTAGGGGATTGAGGACTAAATTAAAAGTTGCATATAGGAGGCGGTAGGAAGTGGACCAATTTCAAAATTAGGAGGTCCTCGACTGCAATTACGGGATTGGGATAAATCCTTCTCACATTATCTTCTGATAAAAAGAAAAAGAAAAAGAGAGAAGATAAATCCTTATCCCACAAATCTTGCCAGCAGACTCTTCCTCTTCCTTTAAAAATCTAGACTCAAAAGAGATTTCAATAA
Organism: Vaccinium vitis-idaea; assembly: GCA_963854785.1. NCBI lineage: Eukaryota > Viridiplantae > Streptophyta > Magnoliopsida > Ericales > Ericaceae > Vaccinium > Vaccinium vitis-idaea. The sequence continues at coordinate 4,478,052 of OY978223.1, read as the reverse complement.
CGCCATTTTTAGTCCAAAGTCATCGCCCATCAACGTCTCAATTCTTCACCCAGGTTTGGGATAAATTCTATCCAACGGCGCCGTCGATAGTCCTCTTTCCTGGTGAAAAAGTAGTCATCAAGAGTCCTCGTCGTTGTCAGACCTCCGGCGTCCCAAATCTTCCATTCCCGTTGCCGAAAATCCCAACTCGACTCATTGGGTTCAGAGACTTCTATCGTCCAACAACGGATTCACTAACAACTGCGACCATCATACCTTCAGCTTTCTCATTGACAATCACACCTTCAATTTTATCACCTGATCTTTTGGATTTTGCAACATTTTTCTTAGAATTACACATGGATTTTGTTTAGTTCAATTCATGGTATAAGTGGTTGGATCTGAAAAATTCATTGGGGTAAATTTTATCACAAGTGTTTCACATAATATACACCATTTTCCGATTTTTTTTTCCTTCACAGTGTTGTGGGTTAATGTTAATGTTCTTTGACTGTATTTACCATGATTTCTGGTGGGTATGTTTGTAGGTGGTGAATATTGGTAACTAATTTACCATGATTTCTGGATAATCAGTGTTACGATAGATCCTAGAGTAAATCAATTTACAAGTATTTACCATGATTTTTTGCACAGGTTTTTTTTACCATGTTTTACTGCATTTTTTTTATATTAGAATATAAAACCATTTAAAGTTAATGTTCTTTGACTGTATTTACCATGATTTCTAATGGGTATGTTTGTAGATGGTGAATATTGGTAACTAATTTACCATGATTTCTGGAAAATCAGTGGTACGATAGATCCTAGAGTAAATCAATTTGCAAGTATTTACCATGATTTTTTGCACAAGTTTTTTTTACCATGTTTTGCTGCATTTTTTTTACAAGTATTTCGTCTGTGTTTACCATATTTTTGTTATATTGTTTTTTTACCATAATAAATGAAATTTTTTCTTACATGGTATTCAATAAAACAAGTACCATGGTAAAAATAGGAAGTGCGAGTTGCATAAATTGTTACCATAGTAGTCTGATTTTACCATTTTTGTATACGTTATGATTTTTTTGTACCATGATCATTGCTACAAGTTCTTAAAAAGTTTTTACCATTATCCGATATAACAAACCATATAAACTACTGTATTATACATATGGTTTATATATTTACCATGGTAATCCGACTTGCAAAAGTTTTTACCGTACTTTATGAATTTTTTTATCATGACCATTGTAACATGTTCTTTATGATATATACATAGGGATTATTTGTTGTGCCCACACCAACTTCACCGAAACCTAGCAATGCCCAAACAAACACCTCAGCTTGGAAACTGATGAATATGATACGAAATGGAAAGCTGTGACTTTTGATTTTAGAATGAAAAGATATATATCATTCAAAATAATCCCCCCACCTTCCTCTGAAATATTGGATAACTATCATCCCGACCACTTTGCATTCCCCCATTGATTTCAAAATTCCTATAATTTCGGAAAACCAGAGCACTATATTTGGGAATAATATCATCTCACTCATTTTGTATCCATTTTCTATATTCCATGACTTTAGGAAATTCGATCATCTACCATTTAAAAAAAAAAAAATCCTTGATTTTAGGTAACAATATCATGCTTGAATTTTAGGGAATCTGTTGCCTCCACCAACCTTGATTTTAGGTAACAATCCCTACAAATATGCTGTAATAGCCCAAATTTTCAAAAAAATAAAATTTGTGATATTTGTAAATACTAATTTTCCTAATTTAATTTTTACCCAATTTTGACTTTAGTTGACCATTTGCGGGTCTCTTATTTATTTATTTATTTATTTATTTATTTTCCTTTAGACAAGTTAGTGCTCGAGGTGCACAGAATGATTTCAACTGACTTGTCACCAGTGGGCCCGGACGAACGGCCAGAATAATGTGCGTAATGCGGAGGATGATTTTGAGCTACACAGATGACACTAGCACGACTACTATAGTTGTGGGACCCGAGTCAACCAGATACGCTCACCTGGCGAGCACATCGTAATGCGTGTTCTACTTTCAAAAATTTTCCAAACGATTCTGAGCACATGGTGACGTTGCCCACGATTTTCCAAGTTCGCACGAATAAATTGGTAATTTTCTGAGACCGAAACCCGGACAATTCGAACACTGCTCGGAGTAAATTATACTGCATTATATCATATCGTGCTTCGCGCCTCACCCATTCCCCACGCCTGCTACCCACCACTCATCCCACCTACCACACTTCACTCCACCTCACTCATTCCACCTACCACACTTCACTCCACCTCACTCATCCCACCTACCACACTCCACCTACCACACTCCACCTACCACCCCATTTCCCCTACATAAACCCACCACCTCTTTTCCCTCATTATTTTTGGTAGAGAAAGAGGGAGAGATTGAGAAATTCTGGAAAAGAAGAAGAAAGGAGGAGAAGAAGAGAAAAAGAGGAGAGAGATCACCACCACGCTTTCCTATTCTCGTCCACAACACGCATCCATTTTCATGGCCAATTTCCTCCTAGGTAAAGTCGTTTTTAGGCTTAAGTTTCTAAACAAAAGTTGTAGAGGTTGTCGAGTACTTCGATTTCGGTATAAGAATCATCCAAATCGGTTGAGTTTTGAGTGAGTTATAGCCTTCCAAAGTTCAGTAAAAATCTCGGGTACATTTTCCAGACAGCTCTCTGCTCTTCCGTAAATCTCCATTTTTCTCCTCGTTAAAGTGGATTTCGGGTTTAGATTCCTTCACGAAGATTGTAGATCACTTCAAGCCCTTCGTTTTAGGTTCAAGAATCACTCAAAACGGTTGAGAGATGACCACGTTATTGCGGCCCGAAGTTTCCGGTCTAGTCAAACCGAGCAGCTCACCGAACATTTACAAATCTTCATTTTTCTCATTGTTGGAGTGCGTTCTAGGCTTAGACTTCTTCATCAACGTTGTAGAGCACTTCGAGAGATTCGTTTTAGACACAAGAATCGCTGGAAAAGGACGAGGTTTGAACCCGATATCGCAGCCCAAAGATTCTGTTCGCGATGGAGTTCTTCATTGCCACTCGAAATGCCACCGGACTTTACCGTCGAGCTTTTCGTCCGGACCAAAGGTAGAAACTCGTACCCAACCTATTCCAAGCTTTTGAATGAGTTAGAATAGTCTAGGAGTAGTTTATAGTTGATGGGTTAAAGCCCCAAGTCAAGGGTTTCACGAAACCCGAGCCAAAACGCGATATACCCTTTTGACCCGAAACTTTATTTTCGTGCTTAGTAAACTGATTCATTGTGGTTCATGTTGTTAATTATTCCAAGCATGTTTAATACTTTACTAACTGTTTATATGAGTTTCTCCATGAATTTATTGTGCTTAACCTTGTTCTTGATCGTTGTGTTAAAGTTAGGGGTTTAAAGTGTAATTTTGTGAAATTTGGTGTGCGTACTTCTGTATTATTTACGAAACCTATTTTTTATCAACTAAATGTCACTACTGAAAATTTAGGAGTGTAACGAAATGACTAGAATGCCCTTCGGGTGTAAAATGACCATTTTGCCCTTGTGTGTGTAAATTACATAATGTGTAGTTTTGTACTTAGTAAGAAAATCAAGGAATTGCGTTTTGTGACAAGTTAGGACTTTATTAACCAAAATAAAGTATTTTTACGTATTTACCCTTGTCGGTGGCAAAATTACATTATTGCCCTTGTATTATGTTTATTTACGAAAAGGCCTCCAAAGTTTGTAAATTACGCTAAGGGCCCTAGAGTCGTGAAATTATTTTGATCACCCTTGTACTTACTTGAAATGACGTTGGTGACCCTTACTTTCTTTAAATTACGTTTTGACCCCAATAGTTTAGTAAATTACATTTTGGTCCCTGTAGTTTGAATCTATTACGTTTAGACCCCGTTATTTTCGATTACTTGAATTTTGTGAACTTGTGAATCGAGATATTTGGTTGTGACCCTTGTGATATCGTTATCACTTTGCTTCTACTGTTAAAAGCACTTTTCATAAACGTGTTGAATGCTAGAATGGACAACTAGGTTCCCGGGTTAGGTGATCGTGCGCGGATATCACATAGACGATAAGGTTAACGGAAAAGTGATGAATTGATTATGGGGAGTCACTCCGAGATTTGTTGAATGGCAGTCAGCCAAGTGATGAATTGATTATGGGGAGTCACCCCGAGATTTGTTGAATGGCAGTCAGCCAAGTGATTTCGTTTTGGAGGAATATTTGGCAGCCTGCCAGGATTTCGAAACCCTAGGATATGACAATCTGTGATTACTTCATTTGAATTTTGAGGCGTTAAAAGGGTGGATGTATTATAGACCGAGTCACGGCTATATACCTACAGGAGCTGACAGTTGTCACTCGTAGCCCAGTGGTACAGTCAGTCCCTGGGAAATTCATCCTTGCGAGGCGGCTGACGGTTGGATTAAGTAAGTAACTTATACCTTCCGTCGGGGCTCCCAGTCAGGGCAAGCAAGGGGGGAGTATATCACGGATTGGTCATAGTCCTTAGTGGTTATTTGGGAGGAAAGTTCTCTAGGTTGAGAACTTAGATGAACATGTAAGTTAATGGCTAGTAATGAAATCAGCTATGTGTTTAATTTATGCTTTACGATTTATTTCCTGTTTATTCCTTTAATTACTGCTTTTCAATCATATATGTTGTACGTGCATGTTAAGCAAGGGTTGGGAGGGTTAGAGTAGCTATTGAGTGATTTATCGCTCACGGTGTTACACTTCGTGTGACCCTGGCATAATACCATGATGTTGCTTTGCGACTCGGACGTATTATGTCAGATTGTGATCAAGCAGGTACCGTTGGTGCCGCAGGAGACGATTATTTCGGAGCCGAGAGTTTTTCCAGCAGAACAAGCTCAGGAGGAGCCGTGGAATCCCGAGTTAAACCTTAATCTGTAGAACCCACCCCCTTTTATTTTAATGTTGGATCTGTAATATTAATTTCTCAAACCGTACTAAGTATTTTGTAATGGGCTGCACTTCACGTTTTCCAACGTGCACTCTGATGAAAACTCTTTTTATTAAATTAATCCTTATTAGTTATCTTAATTAATGCTTCCGAATTATCGGGGCGTTACATATGCAACAGATTATTTCGGCAATCAATGCCACCTTATGTCTCAATTTAAGATAGGCAATGTGGAGATAAATTATGGATTCGAAATTGAGATAAATTAGGGATCCGAATTGGTAACTTATATATATTAAGGGTAACAATGGTAAATCCCATCTAAAGAGGATGGAAACATAATTCCATAAAATGAGCAGGATGAAACTGTACGTGAGTTCCAAAAATTGGATGATTATTTAATTACCTCTTAAAAATATCATCCCGAGAGGTGCTGTCCACAATGTGCTCAATTAAGCTCAGATTCCAAGTGCCATTAACAATAATGTCAGCCACCTTCATGTTGCCTTGTGTGTGGATTCAAGGGTGTTTAGAAGCAAGGGTAGCCGTGCCACACCACCAGTTATTCCACAAATCAACAGATTTACCATCTCCAATGTTCCATTTGGTACCTTTGGTAAGAATGTCTCTAGTGTGTATGATGCTACGCCAAATGTGAGAGGCAGGTTTATTGCTAGGCCAAGATTGAATAGTGTGATGCTTTAAATACTTGTCCCTAAGGATTTTAGCCCAAAGATTATTATCATTATTAACAAGTTTCCATCCAAGTTTGGTTAATAAAGCCAAATTTTGGTTTCTAACTTTTTTCAATCCAAGACAGCCAGTATCCTTACTCTTACAAACGGTGTGCCAATTCACAAGGTGGATTTTCTTCTTTTCTGGGGTATCTCCCCAAAGAAAATCTCTATTCAAATAATCAAGCTTATCACACACACTAGCGGGAAGATGCATAGTTTGCATGGTGTAGCTAGGGACAGGGACGGAGGCACACAGGGGCTAGGGGGCAACACCCCCCCCTCAATTTCAGGTTTTTTTTTTATTACAAATAACGAAAATCAAATCTAAACAAAGACTAGAGGAGGAGAAGGCTGTGAGAGAAAACTGTTTGAACTTGTATATCTCTTAGAAAGAAAACAGAGAGAAAATCTGTGAAAGTTAGAAGTTCTTTTTATGAAAAAACCTGAGCAAAATCTGTTCGTAGCGACAAAGATTTCTTCAAAAGAGAAGAATTTCCAAGTGCATCGAAGAGGCTCTGTTCCAGGAAATGTTGCAGTGAGGCTTCATTGTTGTCTTCGTCTTTTTCAGGCGAAATAACTCTCTCTCTCTCTCTCTCTCTCTCTCTCTCTATGGGTAATGAGTAATATATGCATATAATATTATAATGTGTGGATGAGATGGCAGGGGAGGATTCTGGGAAACTAGTAGGTTTTAGTGGGAAGAGGAAATGTTGCATTGGACAGTGCAACCCATTATATCACCCTTTTAGAGATTCAATTGTCCACAATACAATACACCACAATTTGATATATTTTCGGTAATGTGCCTTGATAGGCGCGCGATATTACATATATAAGCGCCTAAGTAGAGGAGTTGGCGCGTTAGACGTGCGGTTTTATAATCATTTATCTATTTAATGCGTGCGTGGTAGTGTTTGTGGTGCTTGCATGAATTTATCAGGTAAGAAGATGCTTTTGGCGCCTATTGCATGGCTTGAAGCGGAGCTGGGATGTGGGAGTCGAAGTTTGAAGTTGGAATGCTGAAAAGGGCGGCTTAAGGGGTCGGTATCGATACCCCTGATAGCCGTATCGATACCAGTTGGTTATGAAGAGTGCACAATTTGTCCAGAATGTTTAGTATCGATACCCCTGAAAAGGGTATCGATACCTACGTCGTACGCGGAAGAAGGAGATAAGGGTTCGGTATCGATACCCTTACTAGGGGTATCGATACCGAGAGCTTTCGGAAGCATCAGATTGGATACTACGTCGTTTTGATGGTCGTAGAACTAATTCTTTAACGATTTTATTCGGTTTTTATTAGGATTAGGAGTGTTAGTATAAATACCTAAGTTAAAACCCATTCTAGGGTTCCACAATTTTTACCTAGGTTTTTAGTTTACAAGTTTTCGGCTCCAGATCTGAAGTTCTTCGTTCGTTGTTACGCTTTCAAGTTCTAGTACCAGAATTCCAGGATTTGTTTTGCAGATTATTTGTCAAGATTAACTTTGCCTTTGCAATTACGGTATTAGTTTTCATTGGTTTTATATCTTATTTATTCAAAGCATGATTAGTTTTAGTTTCAATTCATCTTCTGCAATTAATTTCAATATGTGTGAGTAGTCGTATTGAGTGCGGCCGCGGGACAAAGGTGTTCCGTGGCTAGGCTAATTCATATTTTACCTCGGTGCCGAATTACTTTAATTAATGCGCAGTTTTTGAATACGGAATTTTTCTAGCAAACAAAACCCGGGCATCGCCCGTTCCACATGCGCGCAGGAATCGGTGACAAGTGTTGTGCACTTGTTAGAAACTATTCTCATATTTTTAAACCTATTAATTGAACCATTGTGGCCCGAGTGAACATGAATTAGGCTAGCTGTGGGCACCGTAGTACCCTCGGCTGTGCTCTTCTGTTTAAATTCAGAGTTCAGAAATTAGATTAGGTTAATTTAGTTAATTAATCAAACCAATTGAGCAAGGGGTGGCTACCTGAGAGCCAATTGCAAACGTAGAACTAGCATTGTTTGAGTTAAACACCGTAGACCGTCTCTGTGGTTCGACTCCGGTACTTCCGGATTTATTGTGCTGCACCGGTCGATAGTCCTACGCTTGGGACGAAATCTTAGTTAATTTTTAATCACCCGAACGGTCAAGCATGCCTTTACTCTCAAAGATAGTTTCTGGGATATTTTTATGGAGTCTTGAGGATTAATCTCTTTTTCTTTTTTTTTATAGGCAGGATTATTTTCAAAAATGTTGCGTGTTGTAAGAATTCTATGGGGTGCTTTGGGTAAAAAACCAAAAACCAAAAAACCAAAAAACCACTTTTGTCCTTATTCAATTTTTTTTTGCATTCGTTAGTTTTGCATCAAGATTTTGTGGTTTCTGGATTCCTCTCGACGAGACAAATCTAACAAGTATAAAATTATGGTCAAAACTCAAATTTTTTTGAATAAAGCCAAAATAGGTGGATTATTGGCCAATAATCCACCTATTTTGGCTTTATTAAAAAAAATTTAATTTTTGTGAATAATTTTATACTTGTTAGATTCGTCTCGTCGAGAAGAATCCAGAAACCACAAAATCTTGATGCAAAACTAACGAATGCAAAAAAAAATTGAATAAGGACAAAAGTGGTTTTTTAAAAAACCACTTTTGGTTTTTTACCCAAAGCACCCCAATGGTGTACTTATTTTCGTAGTATAACAGTATCGTGGTAGTTTGTTTCAATTATATATGCTAAGATTGGGTAAAATATGACTAATTAAGTTAATGAGAGAAAAAAAAAAGTGTACAATCAAGTTTTATATATATTGCTAATGATTTTAAAAAATTCACAGCCGAGACAGCCGATTCCCGCGACGTATCGCTAATTAATAAGTCCTGATTCCGATATACCGATATCCCGACCGATACCGCTATTTAAAACTATGTATACAATATGCTAATATTGCATAAGGTGAAAACTAGTTTTATATTGTTGTGCTACGCTTTAAATTTTTGTAAAGCATAGTAGAAATTGGTGCCCCCACTGGGGGAAATTCCTAGATCCGTCCCTGGCTAGGGACGGTGGAAGAGGAGGCTTGGAATTCCAGCAATCATAAGAGTGTTCCACCATGGTCTTTTCAATAGACAACAATCATTACATTCATCTTTCTTGTCACATGGTTGACCGAATGTAGATTTTTTCCAACTTTAACTTCTCAAAGATTTTGTATGACTTAATTGTAATTAGAATATTCAACAATGTTTTGTATGCAATACATAAATTTGAAAAACAACTATCCTAACTTTTTAATTACGGAGGTGAGCCCATCAATGGGTTACTGTAATTCTTTTAGAGAAACAATTCTCTGACTTTCAATTCGGAACAAAAATGTCTCTGAAATATAGGTAAGCTAGCTCATCTTTTAAAAAAATCTTACAAAACTTGCACATATGACACTGAATTGTCTCACGTTTGGATCTTTTCACTCGGGTTTTACTTTTTGAATTGGACCTAAGCGCTAGCTTTACTGGCTTTAGCCCAAAGTTAGTTTTGAATTTCATATGCCTATCTTTTTTCATTTTGTGTCAAACGGTGAAAGAATTACATTCATGGATATCATGAGAATTACAGAATGCATTTATGAGACATAGATTGCATCAAATTATTTGCGAGTCCATAACAATTAAATCAAACTCAATAGATAACAAGCCAAAAAAGCTCGCTATCGATATGAAATAATAATCATTTGTTGAATTCAGCAAAATTTAACATCATCCTAACCTCTCAGTTGAGCTTTTAAAAGAGTTAGCAACTAAATTATCCCCACTTGATTTATATCTCGGTCGGTGATGTCGGACAATGTCACAACTTCTGTTTGTAGTTTATATGAACTTACTAATTTCTGTAACTCCCATCTTTGCTTCTAGTTTTTAGGTGTGTGGTGTGGTAAGCTCAGCTCTGTTTCTACTTGGCTTTGGGCTGGGCTGTTATTACATGATGGCTGTGTTGGTTTCTCAGGTTTGTTTTGTGTGCTTTTTTAGTGGTCTGTGTGTGCTAGCTGCAATTGTATAGAGGCCTGGTCTTGGGTTGCAAGAAGCAAATACTGCTGGTGCTACTTCTGCTATTATATAATGTTGCTGCAATGCTGCTACTGTTGTCTCCAACTGGTTCTGCTCTTGGTTCATGGCAAAGTCTCTGTTTTATTACAGATTCTGAGTTGTTTACTTATAAAAGTTATAAAAAGTTAAATTGGTGCCAGATCTCTATCTTTAAATTTAATTAATGAAAGAAAAAGGTGCACCCACCTTTGTTTCATTTTGGTTTGAAGAGCCTTTTTGTGACATTACGCTTTTTTCTTTTGGCATCGATTGGATGGGGTATAAGACACTTGGATAAGTTAATCCGTTCGGATAAGGGGTGGTGTGATATATTTTATTTGGTTTGGATGCGCAAAATGCACCTGGATAAGCTTTCTTCCTTTCCTATATAATCCGGTCGAAGGGGGGCGCGGGCAGATAAAATTTAAATGGGTTTCGAGGTGTCCAAAATTAATCCGGCCTCATGATGCTTGTTTTATCCCCCTCCTACCCCATTTCAACTACAAAATTACTTCATACGTACATTATATGATAGGTTGTTTCTCATTGGTTTGTCTTCACTAGGAAATACATTGATCTTTGCTGCGTATCTATTATTTCGAACACATCTTTCAAATACACAGTCCAATAACGTGAGAACGTGAGGTTTCACAATTTATTTTAACAATATGAGTCGTTCATTATGTAGCTTCACAAGTGTAAATTGGTTACGAGAAATATCAGATTGATTGGATATCGATAAGTGTTTAATTCAGATCTATTGATTAAGGGTAAGAATTTTAACAATCTATTTTTCTCAAGGATAAATGTTAAAATTTTGTCATTGCTACTAATGTCCAATCAATCTAATTCTTTGTATGGATAATGTTCATGTCTAGATCAATAAAATGAACGATTTGAATTCTCAAAATATGTTTTTGTAACTCACTGTATTAGGTAGTGTGCTTAAGAGATGTGTTTAAAAGGCGTGTAAATAAAATTGTCGTAATCAATTATTCGTGGCATTTTCCATTTCCTAATAAAGTTGATTGTCCCCACGTTATCTATACATATTATAAAAGCGGGAAGGCGATTTTCCATCGTCGTTTGCTGAACCCAAGATCGATTTCAATATGGCTAAATCATTTCGTGTGTGATTCGCATCCACCAATTTACAATTTAAAATTAATTGCGAATAATATATATTACCGGGATCCACCACATAAGTTAGCATATAAGTTATTGAAGTTTTGTGGGTGCCGCAATAATGTATGTCTTTTTCTACATTAAATAAGACAGGCTAGTGAAACCCAAATTAACAAATTATAATTTTAAATCAAATGAGAAGAACATTACTGCGACTCACAACATATATATCAATATAAATATTCGTGAGGCCGACGGTATTGTTATGTAGAATATTAAATTACGTATAAAATTATTGGGTTCCGAAAATATAATCTGATGGCCACCATAGAGGCACAATTAAAGGACCATGGAAGCAATCAAGGTTGATAATGAAGCAGATTGAATACACTAATAATGAGTTTGGATTTGTGGAATCAATATTAAAACACGGAAATGACTACAATACACCCCCTTATTTAGGTGTATGATATGCACCTATTGTATGATTCAAATTATGTCACCTCATCTACAATCGTAACATTTTTAATAATATCTTTAATAATGTTAGGTGACGAGTATCGAACATGTACATAGCACACGACCGTGCTGGTAGTAGAAATGTTAATAGTGACAAATTTCTTGTCCTCGTCAATCGTCATGACTTGTGCCATTGCAACTTGTTGGATAGGACCACTACATTTTTGGCAAACAAGAAGTATCTCAATACAAATAGGATCAACCGAATCAATTAATTAAACGAACGGCTCGTGAGGTCTAATTACGGGTTTTACATTAATAATTTAAGGCGTTCATTAATTTTAAAATAATTTTTTGAGGGACCCAAGGAAAAAATCAGCTTAATCAGATAATTGTGAGTGCTTGATCCAATGTAACAAATTCTCATTCTTAATATGATCCTGAATTTTGAATGAAAAATTGATACATTGAATCAAGCACTTATAATTATCCGATTGAACTAATTTTTTGCCGACATACCAAAAATTATCTTAAAATTAATGAACGGCTTGGATTTTTTATGGAAACCATAAATGAGTCCCACAGGTCGATCTGTTTGCACATCGGTGTACCCATATTTGTATCTGAAGTCGAGTTCATCTAATAAAATATATTGATAAAAGAAATAAGAAAATCACATAATGACTCGGCAATATAAACAGACAAGAGAGTGCTTACAAGAAGACAGAAATGACGAAAGTACATGAAAGGAAGTAAGAATTAATGATTAGTACAAGGAAATCGAAAAACCAAATTCAGATTCAAACACTGTCGGAGGCTTTATTTGACCTTGAAAAGTAGAAGTACTTTTTTTTTTTTCCGTCTAATTTTTCCATCTGAATGCCAATTCAGATAATGCTTTTGCTGAAGATCCCTCTTCATTGAGCACCTTCCCAGCAGCCTCCTGTAAGCCTTTCATTTTTTGACGAACCTTTTTCCCTTCTCCTCCTTCCATAAGTTCTTTCACAACTCTTGCAATTTCTTCTTTTTCCACTATGCCTATTCCATTCATCTTAGGTCTTAGCGCAACATTCAAGCCCTCGTTTAACATCACAGCGTTCATCTTTTGCTCTGCGTAGAGCGGCCATGCGATTAAAGGCACGCCATGAACAACACTCTCCAGCGTTGAATTCCAACCGCAATGGGTTAAAAATGCACCGGTGGAACCATGACGGAGCACGTCAATTTGTGGAGCCCATGACGAGACCACTAAACCTTGCCCTCTAGTCCTTTCCAAGAAACCTTTTGGCAAGAAACTGAAAGGGTCGATGTGGCTTTTAGCATTAAAGAAAGCTGCATCAGACTTGTCACTGGGACTTCTCACAACCCACAAAAACTTTTGCCCACTCATTTCTAACCCTAAGGCTAGCTCATTGATCTGATCCTGAGAGAGGGTTCCACCACTTCCGAATGACACAAATAGAACAGACTTACTTGGCTGATCATCCAACCATTTCAAACACTCGGGTCGATCTGATCCGTCATGCAGACCTGTTTGGATAAGTGGTCCAATCGGGTAAACTGGCGGCTTACCCGATTCTTCCACTTGTAAAGCCTTTATGGCTCCCTCTTCCAACTCCAAGAAGCTATTGACAACTATGCCCTCGGACGAACTGAACCGGGTCACATTTTCAAGTAGCTTCTTGTACGAGACGTCAGACCGGTCTTGAACTGGTTCTAACAGATCCCTACCGTGAACCGGTACACAACCGGGTAATTTCACTGGTTCGGGTAAATCTCTATACTCGCACGTAACCATTTTGTCAAGCTTTGGCAAATGAAAGCAAAACAAAAGTGCCATGGCCGTTGAAGGGAAAAATACGTACGGAGGAACACCGATTTCCTTAGCCACATCAAAGGCGTCGAGTCCAAACGGGTCGACGAAAAGAGCCACCAACCGATTCTTGGAGGTTAACAATTTTAAAGTGTCGCGGAGGAAAGGGAGGGACAGGGACATGGTGATGAAAATTTGGGCTTCGGCATTGGTGATCAGGTGTTCAGGTAAGTCGACAGGTGGAAGGAAGACGTGGTTGATGTTTTCGGGGAGGGATTCGAGGACGGAGATTTGGGTTTGTGGCGGCGGTCCGGTGGTGGGGATGATGAGGGTGGAGGAGATGTGGTGGTGGTGGAGAAGTTGCTTGGCGAATTCCAGTAGTGGGATAAGGTGGCCCATCCCTGGACTAGGTAGAAGTGCTACATGGGGTGTTTGACGCATTTTGTGGTATGTGAAGGGTTTTATGTGAATTGGTGTAGAGATGTGCTTTGATTTGAGATAGGAATGCATGGATGGGTTGGTTCTTATATAGAACATCAAATTGGAGAGAGAGAGAGAGAGAGAGAGAGAGAGAGACGTATAGGGACGTTCCAAGTGTCCGAATTCAATTTTAATGTTTGGGGACTCGAGGGTGACGTAAGTACAAACGTTTTGGCAACTCCTTGGAATAGTCAAAATAGAGAGTGACAGATGGGGTTACGTAGATGTGACACAGTTTGGATCGAAATGGAGTGATTTTGGATCAAGCACTTAAGAACGTCCGATTGAGTTAATTTTTGCGTAGCCCCCCTCAGAATTCGATTCTAGAACGAATGGACGGATCGGATCGATCATATGGGACCAACAAATGAGTCCCCGCCGCCGGTCGATACATGATCTATTGATCTGTACCAAGGGCTCGGTACCCCTGGATTTTCCTAAGTTTGAGTACTGCGAGTACTTTTAAAAGCAAAAATGATTGTGACACAAACTTTGAGCCACAACCAACCACAACCCCACTCACATGGGGTGTGGGTCCCACATGGGCCCCACACCCCATGTGAGTGAGGTTGTGGTTGGTTGTGGCACAAAATTTGTGATATTGGAGGGTTTTGTCAAATTAATTGAGATGTGCGCATAAACTGATTCAAATATCTGGTTTATAAAAAGTAAAAGAAATTGTTAAGAATCTTGATTATCTAACACTGTTATTACTGGATACCATTTGGTACGTCCAAGGGAATGAAGCAAAAATTAAGATACGTTACCCGTGATTAAACCAACTACATTTTAAAAGTATTTTATAAGAATTAAAAGTTGTTAAAGTTTTTATTGTTCTAATTGTTGGGAATATGAACAACTTTCACCAATAGCCAAGGTGAAGGGGGCGGAGCACTCTCAGATTGGACGTGTGCGATCTTAGAGCACACGGATTTCAGTGAAAATGGTACTAATTGATCAGGAGCAATTTCGGTCATTGTGTCTTACCTACTGATATTGCAGTGTTACATATTGTAATTAAGAGCAACCCCAACAGATGACTGAAATTTTTCTCTAAAAAAAGTAGTGAACAATGCACATTTTTCATTTTACCAATTCATGTCTCTAACAATCCTCTCTATTACCCTCCCTATTATTAATAAAATATAATATATGGGGGAAAAGTAAGAGAGAGAGAATAAAAAAAGAAAAGAAAAAAGAAAGCAACAGCAAAGAGGGGGAAGGAGAGAGAGAAAGAATAAAAAAATGGGTAGGGAGTGAATAGTGCCTTCCTAAATGGGGGGATTTTAGGGAGGTACTATTCATTTTTGTATTTTAGGGAGGGGTTTAGGGAGCCTCTTGGAGCCTAACTTTGGGGTTTGGCTCCCCAAAATAGGGATGGGAGGGGGATAGAGAGCATTGTTGCACTTGCTCTAAGGTAGGGTGTTTTCAGATTAAACACAAGAGGAGGTGAGAGAAAACTTTTCTCAAAGATAAGAATGAAACTTTGTACTCCATATTTTTTTATTATACTGAACTGGTGTGGCTTCCGTGATTTTTCATTCATTGAGATTTTTCGCGTATATCTTTGTATCATTTTGGTTTCTTGTTTATTACGTACTTTTTCTATTTTGCGATTTCCATCACTTTGGTTTCCAAGATCTGTAGGGACATCATGGAGTGAATGTGTTATTCGATTCCTTACAGTAATAGCTGTTGGTGGATGGCATTGTATTATATTTTGTAGAGTGGAACCCAATCCAAACCTTGCTTTTAATATGGCTATGGGTGATTCAGGTAATTTTATATCTTCGGTGGTTAACCGAAACCATATTGCAGATTAAGTAATTAGTATTATTGATGGTCTTGGTAGGGCAAGCATGAGCTAGATTGGTTTCGTTGAGTTGCAGTTATTTATTTATCTTAATAATTTTTCGTACATGTAATCATTTTTAGGGTTTGGAAATTTATTTGGACTAAAATTTTATTTTAAATTTATTCAAAGATATGATCACGGTTCATATTACTATGTAATCAAAACCACGAGTATGAACCGCCTAAACCAATCCATACCACACGTGCTGCTCTCATTTTTTGGATGAAGACCAAATAAGTCAACTCAAATATCAAGAAAAATTGTCCGGTTCTAACCAGACTGAATTGTGGATTATCGGTTCAACGGTTATTTTCCTCATCCCAAGCTTTAGGAATTTGAATATTTTTCTTCCTCTTTTTTTGAGAAGCAAACAAAGGATCTTCCTTTCCAGGGTTAGGACTGGATTAGGTATGGCCCCAATGCCTTTAGCACATATACAACCATTCCAAATTCACGATTAATTTCAAACGTTGTACATTTAATTGTTAACAATAGTCGAGCACCACAATCCCTTGCACCCAAATTTGTTTGGTGCGGATCCCACATACTCCCTCCGTCCCTGTTGGGATACCAACTTAATAAGGGTACGTAATTATTGTACTTTTAAAAACATGTTTTTCTCATTTTACCCTTCAATCATTACATTTTCTTACATTTTTATTATTTTTACCACTCTAAATGGCTCTCAAAATGGCTCTTAGGTGAGACTCCTAAAATTTACCAAGTCGTTTGCTCAATTGTGGTCTTCAATGGGCTCCCAATACAAGCTCTCAACGGTGACTCTTAAACATGACTCCTAATACATTAGCTAAAGTTAGGTAGCATTATAGCTAACTCCAAGTCGGACCTAAAGTCTTTAAATCTTTTTTTAGTATGGGATTTTCAAAAGATAAAGGATTTTGTTTGAAAAAAAATTCCATTTGACATACCAATTTATGGGACCCCCACTTTTTGATTTTTTTTTTTTACAAAATAAAGAATGCTCTTACTAGTCCATTGAGTGCACATATCCTCTCTAAAATTTGCAAGCTCTAGGAGTGAAAAATGGATCTCAATTAGACTTACATGTACACCTTAGGGGTTAACTTAGGAGCTATTTTTAGAGGGCTCATTGTTGATGTTGATTAGAGGAAGATTAATTAATGGGCTAACAACAAAATGGGATTCGATGGTCTCTCTATAAACTCGAACCCTAAACCTCCCATTTGGAAGCCAAGAGATACTACTAGACGGCTCCTAAAATTTACCAAGTCGTTTGGTGGCTTTAAATCTCGCGGGAAAAGATATTTGGTCGTTATTTGGTGACAATAACGAATCCTATGATTCACCGAATCTGGCGGCATTCCACCATACTCCGACCTAGTCAACGGATTAGCGGCACCTTTCTCCTCGTCCAACAGAGGCTTCCAATTAGGTGGCATACTACCGTGATTTGGAGTCGGCGAGGGAGAGGGAGAGGGTTTCTTAGATTTGGATGATTTTAGATTTGGGTTGGGGTGGGGTGGGGTGGGGTGGGGTGGGGAGGGGGCCAGGGGGTTGGGGGGGGGAGTTTTTTGCGGGAATTTTTGACTTTTTGATCTAAAGAGTTGGGGGAAAAAATCCAATTTTTTCCCTTAAAATTTTTGGGTTTCATTATAAATTCATTTACTTACTGAAATTGCGTCCCCATCAATGACCTTTCCATACCCGATTTTAGCCAAATTTTTACAATATTGATATAATTAATAACCACAACAAAATCACCGGTCTCGATCATCTTGATTGTGTCGCGGTCACGTGGCCGCTGTACATTCAATTACAGCACAAGATTTAGTTTGCGTCCCGATCAAGGACCTTTCCAAACCCGATTCCGCCAATTTTTTATAAGAATGATTTAACTTATAGGCAAAACAAAATCAACGGTCTTGATCATCTTGATTGTCTCATGGTCATGTAACCACTGTAGATTCAACTACAACACAAAATTTAGTTTGGGTCCTGATCAAGGACCTTTCCAAACCCGATTTAGCCAAATTTTTACGATATTGATTTAATTAATCGACACAACAAAATCAATAGTCTCGATCATCTTGATTGTGTCGCAGTCACATGGCTGCTGTACATTCAACTATAGCACAATATTTAGTGGACAACCCTCAATTTTCTTGGGTGATCGGAACGGTCTATCTTTTAAATCTAATGGAGTCCATCATTCGTACGAAAAATTAAGTGGATCACATATCCGTAGCCATTTTATCATAAGAAAAGTATCATTAAAAAATAAAAACAAATAGGGTCTAGATCGACGAGCTTTCTAAACCTGATCGAGCCAAAAAAATTCGGGAATGATTTAATCAATAAGCGCAACAAAATGAACGGCCTCGATTTTTAAGATAGTTTGCTTTATTGAGACCTATTTGTACCGAAGATTGTTACGAAATACATAACATTTGATTAGAAAATATGTTTTTGTCACAATAAATCTTAATCAGGGTTAACTTGGGTTAGAAAAAAATAATATTTTTTGATGCATGGTGTCACATGTCGTGCCCCGTGCCATATCGACCCACTTCCATGCCATGCCTGTCCAAGATCGTGTCATGTCATGTCGTACCGTGCCCATCTAAAACCGTGCTCGTGCCGTGTCATGCCACATTTAAACGTGTTGTGCCGTGTCGTGTCCGTGCCAGCCCGACCCGTTTGACACCTCTAATCTGACCTCCCTCTCTCACTTTCTTTTACTTTTGGTCGAGAGGGTTTCGGCCCGTTGTAAATATGGTAGAGGATAATAATGTGATCGAGATAGAGGAAAAACGTCGACTTTTTTCACTTAGTGAGGCATTAACACTCACCAACGACTTTGACGAAGATTTAGTAATTGGAAGGGGCGGGTTCAGTAAATTCTAACAATCCTCCATTGTTTATTTGGTAGGGGACATAGGAGAACATCGTACAATGAATCTTGCCATTAAGCGCTTAAATGCGGAATCAAAACAAGGGGCCGACAAACCGAGCCTCTATTGTTTATTCGGCAGGGGACATAGGAGAGCATGTACAATGAATCTTGCCATTAAGCGCTTAAACGCGGAATCAAAACAAGGGGCCGACAAATTTTGGACCGAGATTCACTCGTTGTCATATCTTCGACACCCTCACCTGGTGACATTGCTAGGCCACTACAACGAACCTTTTGAGATGATTCTCGTTTACGAGTACATGGATCACGGAGCCCTTGCCGGTCATCTGTACAATGCAACTCTTACTTGGGAATAGATGCTGCAAATTTGTATCGGTGCGGCGCATGGACTAGTGTATCTCCATTTTGGTACAAATTCCAAACCTGTTATTCACAGAGACATTAAAAGCACAAACATTCTGTCAGTGTATAGATTTTTAAGGTTATTACCAAGTCAATTTTTACGATGGTTGATTTGAACTGTTAGAGTTTCACGTCTCGCTAATATCATCACTATCGCCAAAATTAGAGATCATTAGATATCGGCGACTGTGTGATCGGATCACATTTAATTGTCCCCAAGGCATTAAAGTCCTATAGTGGACAACCCTCAATTTTTTGGGGTGATCGGAACCGTCTATCTTTTAAATCTAACGGAGTCCATCATTCGTACGAAAAATGCAGAATCAAAACAAGGGGACGACAAACCGAGCCTCTATTGTTTATTCGGCAGGGGACATAGGAGAGCACCGTACAATGAATCTCGCCCTTAAGCGCTTAAACGCGGAATCAAAACAAGGGGCCGACAAATTTTGGACCGAGATTCACTTGTTGTCATTTCTCCGACACCCTCACCTGGTGACATTGCTAGGCTACTACAACAAACCTCCTGAGATGATTCTCATTTACGAGTACATGGATCACGGAGCCCTTGCCGGTCATCTGTACAATGCAACTCTTACTTGGGAATAGATGCTGCAAATTTGTATCGGTGCGGCGCATGGACTAGTGTATCTCCATTTTGGTACAAATTCCAAACCTGTTATTCACAGAGACATTAAAAGCACAAACATTCTGTCAGTGTATAGATTTTTAAGGTTATTACCAAGTCAATTTTTACAATGGTTGATCTGAACTGTTAGAGTTTCTCGTCTCGCTAATATCATCACTATCGCCAAAATTAGAGATCATTAGATATCGCGACTGTGTGATCGGATCACAATAAATCTTAATCAGGGTTAACTTGGGTTGGAAAAAAATAATATTTTTTGATGCATCGTGTCACGTGTCATTCCCCGTGCCATATCGACCCACTTCCATGCCATGCCTGTCCAAGATCGTGTCATGTCATGTCGTGTCGTGCCCATCTAAAACCGTGCTCGTGCCGTGCCGTGCCACATTTAAACGTGTTGTGCCGTGTCGTGTCTGTGCCAGTCCGGCCCGTTTGACACCTCTAATCTGACCTCCCTCTCTCACTTTCTTTTACTTTTGGTCGAGAGGGTTTCGGCCCGTTGTAAATATGGCAGAGGGTAATAATGTGATCGAGATAGAGGAAAAACGTCGACTTTTTTCACTTAGTGAGGCATTAACACTCACCAATGACTTTGACGAAGATTTAGTAATTGAAAGGGGCGGGTTCGGTAAATTCTACCAATCCTCCATTGTTTATTTGGTAGGGGACATAGGAGAACATCGTACAATGAATCTTGCCATTAAGCGCTTAAATGCGGAATCAAAACAAGGGGCCGACAAACCGAGCCTCTATTGTTTATTCGGCAGGGGACATAGGAGAGCACCGTACAATGAATCTTGCCATTAAGCGCTTAAACGCGGAATCAAAACAAGGGGCCGACAAATTTTGGACCGAGATTCACTAATTGTCATATCTCCGACACCCTCACCTGGTGACATTGCTAGGCTACTACAACGAACCTCCCGAGATGATTCTCGTTTACGAGTACATGGATCACGGAGCCCTTGCCGGTCATCTGTACAATGCAACTCTTACTTGGGAATAGATGCTGCAAATTTGTATCGATGCGGCGCGTGGATTAGTGTATCTCCATTTTGATGCGAATTCCAAACCTGTTATTCACTGAGACGTTAAAAGCACAAACATTCTGTTAGACGCTAACTGGATTCCAAAAATATGTGACTTTGGGTTGTCCAAAACAGTTACAACTCATTCCTCAATCCAGCACCAATATCAAGGGGACAATTGGTTATCTGGAACCATAATATTACCTTACCTGCAGATTGACCCCCAAATCGAATGTCTATTCCTTCAGTGTGGTTTTGTTGGAGGTTCCATGCGGGAGGCAGCCAGTCAATTGACGACCGGAAATGGAGCAGGTCGGCTTGGCTCATTGGGTGAAACAATGTATGGAAGATGGTACGCTTGACATAGTGATTGATCCATTTGTGAGAGGAAAGATTGCACCCCCAGTGTCTGGATAATTTCGTTGAACTTGTAAAAGCGTGTTTGAAACAAAGTTCAAAAAACCAGCCAACCATGGGCGACATACTGAAAAGGCTTGAATTGACACTAGCTTGCCAAACTAATTATCGCCACGGGAGGGAGAGCGACGACGGTGGTTCCTCAAGTGCATTGAACGCTTGAATTCACACAAGCTTGCCAAACTAAGTATCGCCAGGGGAGGGAGAGCGACGACGGTGGTTGCTCATAGAAGTGTCAAACGAGCCGGGCTTGCACGGGCACGACATGGCATGGAACGGCATAGCACGAGCACAATTTTAAGTGGGCAAGGCATGGAACTGAGTCGGGCACGGCACGGTCAAGACACACATGCACGGAAGTGGGCTAGACGCGGCACGACCCATGGCACAACACAACAAATACAAATTTTTAATGTACCAAAAAAAAATTAATGATGGATTTTCTAATTATATACTATACACTTTTTAATAAATCAATTCAAATATTTTGTGAATCTCAATACGCCGAAACTCAACTAGATTATACAAAAAAAATAAATTGGATTATATGTTATATACTTTTGAATAAGTCAATTTAGCTATGTTATTAGATATACAAAAAAAATTTCGAAAGTAAACAGTACTACCTTCACCGAAGACTCCCACCACCTCCACCACTTGAAGCAACATCTTTGACATGCATATAATACACAATAGGAAAGTATCTTATCACACTGAGCACACGAGGTTACGTTGCCTATAACTAGTTTAATTAAAATAATAAAAACTTACGTTTGCCAGTTCGTCACATCTACGTAACCCCATCTGTGATCTGTCCCTCACTAAATTTGACGACTCCACTGATTAGTGCCGGAGGTTTGTACTTACATCATTTTGGGCGTCACCATACGTCTCTCTCTCTCTCTCTCCTCGTGTTCTAGTGTAGTGAGTATATGCAAGTGGGGATCAAAAAAAAGTATATGTAAGTGTCAGAGCCGGTTTGAGCTAAAGCCCGTAAAATCACCGCTTTAGACCTTCAAATTTAGACTAAATTTTGAAGCCTCCAATTTTATATGTCTGTATAGTAGTTATGCTTTCAAATGACTTATTTATGAAATTTTTTGTTTTCCTAAGTAGTTTTAAGTTTCAACTACGATATATTAAAAGTTAAGGGCCCAATTTGAAAAAAATCAATTTAGGACCCCTAAATTTCAGAGCCGGCCCTGGTAAGTGTATATATAAGAACCGAACCATTCGGGCATTCTTATCTCGAGTCAAGCATATCACTACACCAAGTCACATAAACCCTACACATACTCGCAAAATGGATCAAACACCCCATGTAGCACTTCTACCTAGTCCGGGGATGGGCCACCTTATCCCACTAGTGGAATTCGCCAAGCACCTTGTCCACCGCCACCACATCTCCTCCACCCTCATCATCCCCACCACCGGACCGCCGCCACAAACCCAAATCTCCGTCCTCGAATCCCTCCCCGAAAACATCAACCACGTCTTCCTTCCACCTGTCGACTTACCTGAACACCTGATCACCAATGCCGAAGCCCAAATTTTCTTCACCATGTCCCTGTCCCTCCCTTTCATCCGCGACACTTTAAAATTGCTAACCTCCAAGAATCGGTTGGTGGCTCTTTTCGTCGACCCGTTTGGACTCGACGCCTTTGATGTGGCTAAGGAAATCGGTGTTCCTCTGTACGTATTTTTCCCTTCAACGGCCATGGCACTTTTGTTTTGCTTTCATTTGCCAAAGCTTGACAAAATGGTTACGTGCGAGTATAGAGATTTACCCGAACCAGTGAAATTACCCGGTTGTGTACCGGTTCACGGTAGGGATCTGCCAGACCCGGTACAAGACCGATCTGATATCGTGTACAAGAAGCTACTTGAAAATGTGACCCGGTTCATGTCGTCCGAGGGCATAATTGTCAATAGCTTCTTGGAGTTGGAAGAGGGAGCCATAAAGGCTTTACAAGTGGAAGAATCGGGTAAGCCGCCAGTTTACCCGATAGGACCACTTATCCAAACAGGTTTGACTGACGGATCAGATCGGCCCAAGTCTTTGAAATGGTTGGATGATCAACCAAGTAAGTCTGTTCTATTCGTCTCGTTTGGAAGTGGTGGAACCCTCTCAAATGATCAGATCAAGGAGCTAGCCTTAGGGTTGGAAATGAGTGGGCAAAAGTTTTTGTGGGTTGTGAGAAGCCCCAGTGACAAGTCTGCCGATGCAGCTTTCTTTAATGCCGAAAGCCAAACAGATCCTTTTGGTTTCTTGCCAAAAGGGTTCTTGGAAAGGACTAAAGGGCAAGGCTTCGTTGTCTCGTCATGGGCTCCGCAAATTGATGTGCTCCGTCATGGTTCCACCGGTGGATTTTTAACCCATTGTGGTTGGAATTCAACGCTTGAGAGTGTTGTTCACGGCGTGCCTTTGATCGCCTGGCCGCTCTACGCAGAGCAAAAGATGAACGCTGTGATGTTAAATGAGGGCTTGTATGTTGCCCTAAGACCAAAGGCGAATGAAATTGGCATGGTGGAAAGAGAAGAAATTGCTAGAGTTGTGAAAGAACTTATGGAAGGAGAAGAAGGGAAAAAGGTTTGTGAAAAAATGAAGAGTTTACAGGAGGCTGCTGGAAAGGTGCTAAATGAAGATGGATCTTCAGCAAATGCATTAGCTGAATTGGCATTCAGATGGAAAAATTAGAGGAATATTAAGAATGTTGGGATCTTGGAATTCTAGAGGGATCTGCTGAGCCAAATCCTCTAAGTTCGTGTTGGTTCGTGTCTTGTTAACGAGTTGTAAAGTACTTCTGACCTGGTAAAAATGAAAATAAAAATAATAGTTTCAAAAAGACCTTGCATTTTCATTGTTTTAATCTGAATTTGTAGAGAGATTAAGTGAAAATGGACACACACACACAAAAAAAAAAAAAAGAGGAAGGAAATAGCTTCATTTGCTTTGGGTTTTTCTTGTAATCATTAATTCTCAATTCCTTTCATGTACTTTGGTGATTTCTATTTCTTTGTATTCTTTTGTCAGGTTTTTTTTTTTTTTTTTTTGAACGATAAAAAATTTACTCCTAAACGATTTTTTGTCAGTTGATATTATGTCATTTTGCGTTTTATATCAATATTGATAGGATATTCCCTTATGATCGTCGTTTATGCCATTTTATTAAAATACTTCTTGTTTGCCAAATATTTGTCACTTATTAACATTTCTACCTTGACGTGAGACAGTCAACTTTATTCTTTATTAGTTACGGAAAATGACATGAATATATAATTGATTAAGGGAATTTTACTTACACGTATTTCAAACACACCATCTAATAAGTCAAACACACCACCTAATAAGATGAGTTACACAATATATTTTGACAATTCAAATAGTTCATTTTGTAGTTTTCGACATGAACACTATCCATACAAAGAATTAGATTTGATCGGACATTCATAGCAATTCCGAAATTTTAAAAAATTTCGTTGAAAAAAATGGATCGTTAAAATCCTTCCCCTTATTCAATTGATTTGAGTTAAGCATTTATCGATATCCGATTAATCTAATTTTTTGCATGACCAATTTTCACGTTTGGAGCTATAAGATGAACAATACTTCATGTTGTTAAAATAAATATTGAGAGGACTGTACTAGATTGAATAATAAGATGATCAAAGCAAGCTTAAATTATCTAAAAGGCATCAAGCACACAAAGGTATAAGAGAGGAGGACTCTCTCCCTCTGAAAGTGGGCTGGTGTAAAAAAATTGTACCCTAAAGGAGTGAAAAATATGCATTTATATGCCTTGGAACGCATGCACCTAGAAATAACCAATCAGAGAGCTTCCCGACGCTGGGTGTCACGCACTAAGAATGCACTTCAATTCTGGCACGCACACAAAAGAGTGAAATATGCATTTATATATCGTAGGACACGCCATCGTATCATAGGATTTCTACAAAAAAAAAAAAATAGGATACGGGATGGACTACATATCGTTTTCCTGAGGAGACGATAGAAATCGTAGGATTTCTTGCAATGTACAATGTTGCATCTTGATTGGTACCGAAACTAGGATTCTGGAACATTTAGTTTTCTTTCCAGTATTCTGAATCAGATTAGGAGCTGGCCCAAGCTTATGAAGTTCTTGGTGATCCAGAGAGAGAAGGAAAGTTGGCAAGATAGTTGGAAGAAGACTTAGAATATTATTACGAGAGTGATGACTTTTTCTTACCCTGTGAAACTACTAGACATGTGCTTATATAGACAAGAAAAGGTAGTAAAACTAACGTACGTACAAGCTATTAATAGGCTTTATAGCCTTTACAGATGTTTAAAACAAAAACAAGGGGGGCCTAGCCCTCTCTTACAAATGTTAAAAGAAACTAGTGATGAATACGGTGAAGATACCCTTAAGGAGGGAACGGGAGCAGGTGGTGTTTCCGATCATCCATATCATATGTTTTTGAATAACTTTTTGGTAGAGGAGCTTCTGGTGGTGAGAAGCTACTTCATTAATTTTTCTTTGTTTTGGCTTGGCTGTTGCTCTTCTTTTAATGATTCATCCTGTTAATTTACCATTTTACAACTTTACTTTTGAAGGTAGTTCAAGAGGTAGAAAGAAGCAGGGTGGTAGTTCAAGTGGTAGCTCTAAAGGTTTCTTACGAGAAATCTCTCGCGCCCAAAATGTGAAGGGTACGTCCTGTGTTCCATAAAAGTGTTCGATTAGGTATGTGTACGTATTTGACCTGGATTCATATGTATACATATAGATGAAGTTGGCAGCAAATAACCTTTTTTTGTTTCATCTTTTCTATCTTGATTCTTGTTAAGTCTGGCTTGATCAACATGCCATTGTGTTTAACATAGTTGTGGTGATTGGTGGACGTTGATGGTTATAGTTAAGCAAACTTCACTCTTCGTAAAAAAGTTTATTTGAATCGGCATTGGTAATTTATCAGGAAAGGATCGATGAAAGAACGGTATATCTGTAAGACGTTGAGGCTGTCGTGGTATCAGGATCTTAGGACATCCATACGACAGATTGGACCGTCATGATCCAACTGATGCAACATGTTTATTCCGAACCTTAAATCTCAATTCCATTTTTGTTTTCTCAAGTTCTGGTGTGCTGTCGTTCTTCGATGCAGGAAAGTCATCAGTGAGTGAAATTGATGCCCATAGGCCACAGTGCAAAGTTAACAAGGTTACCCTGGAAAATATGGTGGAGATTTAATTTGAGAAAGGGATTTCTGCTTACAGAAATGAACTGTTTCCTTCTGTTTTTTTTTTCCATGTTGCTCATCAAAGTTGCAATTCTCGCCCTGTTTTGCTAGCTCGGAAGGATCTTAGTGATCACTGTGTTCGTTAAATTACATGCTTTTCATTCTGTCTAAGGAACTGTTTGTCTAGTACTTTAATTCTCTCCTGCTCACTTGAATCTTCTCAAAATTTACTTCTTTATTGTCCTATATATCATTTTTTTGTTCACAGATTGTCCAATATATCTTGATTTCTCTTATCCTGGCTTGTCTAAATTGGCCTTTTCTGTACTTAGTTTCTTTCTTCCACTATGAAATGTTGCGTGGAGCTCTCTAGCAAAAGTGATAATCTCTTAAGTACCAAAAAAAAAAAATGATAATCTCTAATGTGTTTATTGGTCTTTAAATGAATTTACCCCCTAAATGAATTTACCCCCAAAAAAAATTTAAAAAAAAAGAAGGATTACAAGTCAATTTTATAATACAAGTGGTACTAAGATTGACTTCAAATCTGCATGGCATTTCTATTTTCAACTTTTGTTTCTTTTTGTCGTTTTTTCTTTCCTTGTCCCTCCACCTGTGTCAAGGGACAACAATTTCCCCTCTACTCGGCTTTTATTTTCTTTAGGTTCCCAGCATGATTGTCTAGCTTTAAGTAGGTTTATTTTTGTAGTGGTGTGTCGTGTCCGAGTCTTATTTAAGTAGGTTTCTTTAAGTATCTTAATTTCTTTAAGTAGGTTTCTTTTTGTAGTGGTGTGTCGTGTCCGAGTCTTATTTAAGTAGGTTTCTTTAAGTATCTTAATTTCTTTAAGTAGGTTTCTTTTTGTAGTGGTGTGTCGTGTCGGAGTCCTATTTTTCATTCTTGATATGATATCTCTCCTCTCCTGGAATCCTTGAAAGGGAAAAGGGTGAATGAAAAGGAAACAAACAGAAAGAGAATTCTTGATGAAGCAAGAGAGGTTAGTGAGAT
This sequence comes from Vaccinium vitis-idaea, assembly GCA_963854785.1. Classification (NCBI taxonomy): domain Eukaryota; kingdom Viridiplantae; phylum Streptophyta; class Magnoliopsida; order Ericales; family Ericaceae; genus Vaccinium; species Vaccinium vitis-idaea. The sequence continues at coordinate 4,450,952 of OY978223.1, read as the reverse complement.
CAATAAGGAGAATTTGATTGGAGGGGACGACTATCAATAAGGAGAATTTGGTGATTTACTCAATGATGTCATGTGAATCACTAGAAACATATGTAGTAGTATTAAGTATAGACCAACGGTAATAGCGTAACTTTGTAGGTTCAGAATTTGCGAGTAGCAGTAGTAAAAGAGTATTGTGCACTTTTCGACGTTCTCTCAATGCATTTCTTTTCTTATTGTACTATTTTCATTCTTTTATCCTTGTGATAAATGAGAATTTTCTTCAACGTTTGAAAAAAAAAAATATTCGGTAGTCCTTCGTTGATAACCTACCACATCAGATACGAAAGATATGGATATATAATTATTTTCAAAGTTTGGGAAGGTTAAGGACATCTTCATCCCCAATGAAAGGAGTAAAATCACAGGGCAAAGTTTTGGATTTGTGAGATTTAGTACCAGTGACGAAGCAGATCTAGCAATAGCCAGAACAAACAACACATGGTGCTGGGATCACTATTCAGAAAATAATTACCAAATCCATGGTGGTATTGCTCGGGGAAACCTATCAAGGGGCTTTAGCAATCAGTTTTGGGGAAGGTATCAAAACCCTCCTCTTACTCAAAACAGAGGAACTCAGAAAAGAAGTGATTATCTGAGCATGCATGCAGGCAACAATAGTCGAATTTGGGGCAAATCAAGACAAAATCAGCAACAAGAAAAAAGTGGAAAAGAGGTATGGAGAAGGAAGGGCATAGTTGAAACTAGCAGACAAGGAGAAGCAAAAAATGCAAAGGAAGTGAATTTACAGCTTCAAAAGGAAGGTAACGTTTTTGAGCTCTAACCATCTGGTAATGCGATGCTATATAGAAGTGTTGTTGCTACAATGAAAAGACTCACTCATGTAGAAAAGATTATAGAAATGTTTAGAAAGGAAGGTTTTGAGAAGATTCAAGTGAGACCAATGGGGGGCAGGTTTATACTGATAACTTTTGCTGATGAAAAGGAAAGGGATCGAGCAATCAAAGAGATATGGTTACAAATTTGGTTTGAAGTGATAAAACCTTGGAATGAAGAATCTGCTCAGCTTGAAAGGTTTGCGTGGTTAACATGTTATGGGATGCCACTTTCAGTATGAAATTATGCAATGGTATAACAAGTCCTAGAGGGGGGGTGAATAGGACTATCAATTAAAAATTCACTATCACCAAGTGATTCACATTCACCCCAATTCCATGGTCAATTAATCAAATCAACAAGTTCAAAGTAAGGAGATCAAAGCAAGGAGACAAAACACGAGGATATACGTGGAAACTACTTAGGGTCTAAATACCCTAAGCATAAAACCACGGCCTAATCTACTAATTGCTATAAATCAAAAGGTTAAATCAAGAGTTACAAGATTAGGAATTACCAACTTGCCCCAAGCTACACCTAACTCCACTCCTTGATTTAGCTCCCCGAGCCCCTTCTTGATTCCATAGCTTCCACGAGTCCAACACCCCTCGATCTCCGTATCAAAGACGGCTCCGAATCATCCGGCCACGTAGATATGTAGGCAACACACCATGATGTATGAAAGATATGATTTTTATGAAGATTTTTGAAAAACAAAATCAACCTAGAGTGGATCCATGAAGAGGAAGACTCTAGATTGAAGAAAGATGAGAAGAGCAAGCTCAAATCATCAAGAACATCAAGTTCCACAAAGAGAAGAAGGAGACACACTCTCTCTAAAAAGGGGGCTGATTTTTCCAATGAATGTCTCACCTAAAATGAGAGAAAAATATGTATATATAAGTGCAAGCAAGGTCTAGAGCGCTGCAGTGCAACTGGGACGCGTTCCAGCGCTTCCCAAGCAATGAGCGCTACAGTGCATCTAGGGCGCGTGTCAGCGCTTCCCAAGCCTAAGCCTAAGGAGCGCTACGGCGCATCCACGGCGCGTGTCGGCGCTAGCCAAGCCAAACTAAGCCATGCTTCAAAGATGCGCTCTGGTGCAACCAAAGCGCTTCCCTCCTTCATGCCTTAGAATAAAAAGATATTTCTAGAAAAATGCAAGGATTAGGCAAATGGCTTACCCTATTTAAAAACATGCATTTAGTTAAACATTAAGACTAAATGACAATGCAAAATGCATGAATTATACCTTTCAATAATCAAAGTAAGCTCCGGCATGAGCACCATCTTCTCCTCAACGCTTCAACACATGGAAGGGAGCATCTAGACACAATCCTAGACTTCTATCCCCCAAACCCAAACAAAATACATACTCCAATGGTTTGTCGTAATCCGGAAATTGCCAATTACATTAACAATCTCCCCCTTTGGCATTTCCGGGACAAAACCATTCAAACAACAAAAATAATACAAGGAAGCAAACTCTAACTAGACTGAGAATCTTCAAAACTCAACCCAACTAGATACCAAAAACTTCCAAGAAGAACATTGAAATCCTGCAAGCACAAACTCATCCAACAAAGGTGGCAATATCCAACATATGAAATCCACAATATAAATAGCGCAACGGAAGAATACCAATAGACTATCATATGCAAATTATTAAAAAAAATGAGAAGCACTTGAACAAATAGACATAAGCAAAGCTAGATAGATAGCAGGAAACCCCATCCAATGGGTGCAATATCAAACATAATATCAAGATAGATAAACTACTAGAAAAGCACGCAAAATAAGTCAAGCATGCAACCCACCCCTGGGTATACGCCAACAAGAAATAAGTAGCAATACTTAAGCAGCAAACAAGAGCATAGTACCAAGGATAAGAAAGTAAACCTCCCCGTCACTCTTAAACAAAAGTAAAAAGAACATAACTTCTTCTCAAGAAACTACCACCAACTTCTTCTCAAGCATCTTCTTCTCCCCCTTTTTGTCCCGGGAAAGCAAGAAACCCCAAAACCATGAGAAGAGACATCCGGACAACCAACCATCAAACCCCATCGGCATCCATATCCGCAAGATCATCAATGACGCCATCTTCAATAGCGGGAGAGGGATATTCCAAAGCAAGACGATTTTCAATACGCCCGAGAGATGAGGAGATAGTCATCAAAGCATTTCGAACACAAGTGAAACTTTCCGAGAATTGGGTATTGTAACCCTCAACAAACTCAAAGCGAGAATCAAAAGAACCCAAGCGAGTCTCAAACCCTTCCATACGAGCATCAACCCCATCTAAGCGAGTAGTAATCTCATCCAAGCGACCCTCAAAACCATCAAGTCGGACATTCAAGTTACCAAATTGAGCTTCAATATAACCCTTGAGATCCATTGAAGGAGCATTAGGCAATGATTGTGCCAAAGAAGGGTTAGGTAATTGGAGTGGAGGTTCACCCAAAGAAGCACTGGAAGTGGAAGCCCAAGAAGGCACAAAGTCCATGGGAGGATGGATAGCAATAAAAAGAGGCTCAACTATAGGGTAATTAGGTTCTGGAATGAAGTGAGGGGCCGGTATTTTGGGATCACGGATCTGAGCTTTACTTGATTTTACGGTTTGAAGAGTGATGGATGTTTTGAGCTTGGTGAAAGGTTCATCAGGAAATACAGGGACATTTTTTGATAGAAGGAACCGGGTAATGAGAGACATGTAAGGTAAAGCATTGGTTCCAGGAGGGTTAGAAGCATATTGCCAAATAGTGTTCCAAATTTTCCAAGCTAAATCAATAGAGTACCCACGACCAATTCCATACACAAGTAAAGCACGATTGTAGCACAATTCATGAGTATTATCACTAGGTTCAATAATAGAGCACACAATGTTGTGTAAGAGGCGATATTGAGGAGCTAGAAAACCCTGTTTGATAACCGACAAGTGAGTGTACATATTTTCAGTCAGTTCACGAATAACTTCACTACGATTAGGCATAAGAGATGATGGCTCAAGGGGCCACTGCTCGTTCTCAACAACTGGCAATACCACAAGATCACGGATAGCTTGAACCGAAAATTTCAAAGACACTCCCCTTACTTTAGTCATGAAGTACCCAACCTCAGAATTAACTTTAGTCATATTGGCAAGAAATTCCATTACCATCTCAGGACGAGCCGCAACGTGGCCTGAACACATGCCTACCCACCCCCGGAGAATAAACTGTTGCTTGATATTAGTAGACTCAAAATCAGAGAGAGCAATATTGCGTTCAATCAGGTTAGTTCCCTTTTTAAGCAAAGTATTCTCATACATATCACGAGCACGAGTAGAGACAAAGAACTTGAACCCCAACCGAGACTCATCGGGGCGAGTCCAACGAAAAGCAAGAGAAGCCATGAAGCAAGAAAAATGGAGTGACGACGAGAAACCTTACCGAAATCTGAAGCTGGAGGATTCTAGATGAGAACCCCAAGAGCAAAACCCAAAAACACACAGCCGAAAACCCCTATTTCTTCTGTTAAAACTCCATTGTTGAGAGCATCCTAAAACTTAGATAGAGAGTGAAAATTTTCGGAATGAAAAAGAAAAAGTAAGGCTGAACCACTTTTGAAAAAAGGACTAGATCAGCTGCAGCGCAAACGGAGCGCAGAAAGGACGCGAATTAGGAATAAGCAGCTGAGATTTGATCTTACGGTGCTGTGGTGCAAGTGGAGCGCGTGAACACCAGCTGGCAATAGCGCTGGCAGCGCAAGATCAACGCCTTGCTAGCGCGTGAAGACAGCTGTCCCGCAGCAAAGGAAAAACAATGACGGTAGGATTTAAATCTACATAAACTAATGGTTTAAAAAAAATAGCACAGGGACACGCTACTGTGGTTGATGTCACGAAGGATATCATGGTAATGATGATGTGTGGGCCACCATTCAAAGCAAAGCACCACAGCACAATTGAAGTGCATTTTCAGCGCGAGAAGGAAAAACGGACGAAGGTGATTTGGATCTGGTAGATAAATGGTGAGGATAAAAATTAGACAAAGCACAAGGACAATGCTGACGTCAGCGAGATGATGCTGTCCCGTACAGCAGCTATCTCGAACAGCGCCAAAGTGTATCCACAGCACAAATGGAGCGCGCGTTGGTAAATAGACGTTTGTGATGAAATTAACCACGGCTGGACCGTGTAAAAAATGCCACGTGCACGAGAAATATCCAAACAGTGCTGGACCGAGAAGATATGAATATCCAAAGCACAGTGTGGACAGCTGTACCCGAGGCAGCGCTGTAGCGTGCTCGAGGCGCGTAGCAAGTTCAGAGAATTTGGAAATTGCAGGACGAAAAACATAAGGGAAGTGCTGTAGCGATAAACAACCCATTGCAAGTTCAGAGATTTCTAACCAAAATAGGGGTGAAAATGAGGAGAATTTTTCTAAGGCATAAGCTAGCACTCCAAAAATTTAAGGCAAAAATTGGAAACATAATGAGGGCCAAAATAAAATGATTCTCTTTTCATGAACAAAATAGAAAAGACTCCCCCTAACTCAAAAGACCCTTAAACAATAAATCATAAGAGACACAATGCACAATACTCCCCCTAAGCAAATGCATCTCTCCCCAACTTCAAAAATACCTATCACATAAGAAGAACTTTAAGAAATTTTAAAACTTCCTCACCAAATCACTCACACAAACAAAGAATAACTAAGAAACCAAACGTGCAAAAAAAAAAAATGAACTCTCCCCCTCACTAGATGCACTGCATGGTGTATGCACACAACCAAGCATCATCAAGCATGCAATGCCACACAAAAATTCAAGCACTTCGAAATCAAAAATGTACATCCACACATCATAAACAAGAAGAAGATGAACATGCTTGCTTCGAGACACGATTTTCTAACACAACCAAGGTAGCAAGAGCAATGCATAGCACGACAATATCATGAGTTCAAGTGATTATCAAGAGAATTTTATGCTCTCTACTATCAAGGTGAGTGGGTGATCTCTTAAAGATGGTGCAAGAACCTCAAAAATGCCAAGGGACACCCACCCAAATCCCGAGAAAAATTCACACAAGATAGACAAGTGAAGTCAAACCATAAGGCACTTGGACCTAAAGACTTCATGCACAAACCCCATTTTGATTTCTATGACCCAAGAGGTACACACAAATCTAGGATGGTGCAGTGATTAGGTAGCCATTCTCCTAGGTGCGAGATCAAAAAGAGGGGATACAATAGTGCAACAACCCCAAATCTAGAATAAAAGGTTACACAATGAATACTTTCTTCTTTTCTACACAATGAATACCTTCTTCTACTTCCCTTCTACACAATGAATACTTTCTTCTTCTTCCACACAATGAATACCTTCTTCCCCTTTTCTTTTTTTTTTTTTTAATTCTTTTCAACAAGCATGATTTCTCTTGAACAAGGATCTCACTCTTTTATGCACCAAGGAAGCTTTCACACTAATCCCTAGACGGTAGCTCGAGGGAAAAATCAATGGGGGAAAGCATCTAAAGGTGAACTCAAGCATTTGGTCAATCAAAAATCCAATCAAGTAGAGTCTAACCAAGATACGAATGAGCACCCTTAAACACCATAAGGATCAAGCCCCAAAAGAGTGTGTGCAAATAGAGGAGAGCATGAGATTCATTCGAGACAATGACCACAACATGATATCATCACGCATGCATACTTCAATGATCCCAATGGTTATGCTCAAATCTCAATGCCCAACCAACAAGTGCATCAAACTTATTCTCATGCATGATGAAAGAAGTATCCACACGACAAGCATACAAGCATTCGACAAGCAAGCACACACACAAAATGACCAAGACATGATCCTACATGCATGCAACTAATGAAAAACAAAAGGCAAAATGAAAAACAATACAAAAACTAAGTAAAAACACATGAACACTCTAGACCCAAAGATGACATGAAGCACACAAGAGTGACATGCAATCCAAATAACCTCAATGAAGAGAGGAAGAACCCCCAAACTCCCTAAGAGTATTTAGAGGTTGTGAGACATGTGAAGCACGATCGACTTTCTTCCAAGAATAATTTGATTTGTTTTGATCACAAGAAGCACTATTCAAATTCTTAGCATGCAAAGACAACTTGTTTATCTCTTCAACAATGTATGATGATTGAGTAGCAAGATGAGACAACTTGGAGAGAAATTCATCATTTTGAGACTTAGGTGGCAAAGGAGTAGCACCAAGAGGTCTTCCAACATTAGGTTGACCAAGAACCACGCTACGTGGAACAAAGCGACTCATGGGTTTTTGTGTTTGACCCCTCTTGTTATACTCTCTCTTCAATCGATAGCAAAAGGGACGAATGTGTCCCTCAACCCCACAATGGTGACAAGTAACAACCTTTCGCCTAGAACTCTCAACTTTTATAGGTTTGCTCTTTCTATTATTGTTCGGGGTATCACACTCATCATCAAGGCCGCAAGTATCAAAGGGAACAAATTTCTTCTTGGGAGGTTCATCCTTCAAAAAAATGAAATTTTTAGAGGAAGAAGGACTTGAGTTAGTCCCGGCACTCACAAAGGAAAACATCCTAGTAGGCTCTTCACTAGGCTTGGAAGGATGTGATGAAGAATTCAAGAAACCTAGGCCACTCTTATCCCTAAAAGACCTAGTCATCTCCGCTATTCGTGAAGCCCCACAATCATTCCTTTTTATTACTTCATTAGCCTCAAAAAGATCTTTCTCAAGTTCAACAATTTTAGATTTGGCCTTTTCAATTTCTTTCACACCTTCAATTCTCTCCTTTTCAATGAGTTCAAACTTTTCAACCAATTTGGCATTATAGACTTTAAGCTCTTCTAACTCACGAGAGGTGACAACAAGATCCTCCTTAATCAAAATTTTCTCTCTCTCCACATTTTTAAGATTAGACTCAACTTCCTTCTTTCTTTTCCCAAGTTTCCTAAAGTCTTTGTAAAGTTGATCATAGATCACATTAATAGACTCGGTCTCACAATCCTCACCATCATTCTCATCATTTTTAGCAATTTCCACTTTGGAACTAGATCTCTTACTCTCAACACTCTCATCACTAGAGAAAGAGGACTCGGACAATGTTTTAGGAGAAGGAGGAGAACCAACCGTTGTGACCAAAGCATTGACATTGGAATTTCCCTCGCCCAACTCAAAAGCACCACACTCGCTACCCTCATCGTCACTATCATCTTCCCACGTGACCTTGTACCCCCTTTTAAACTTCCTTTTAAGAGTATTAGCGCACTCGGATTGAATGTGACCGAACCCATGACACTCATGACATTGTATTCCTTGTTGTTTTGTGGATTTAGCAAATGAAGGTTTCTTGCCACTTGTGTCAAACGTGTTCTTCTTATAACCACTCAATGGTTTCGGACTCTTACCAAAATCTTTATGTTTCCGAAGAGTTACAAACCTCTTGTATTTTTTGACAAGTGCACCCAACTCCTCATCGTCAATACTCTCATCCGTGTCACTATCCTTGGTGATTTCCTCTTTATCAATTTTGAAAGCAATATCCTTACCGGCCTTGGAAACGGACTTCGAAGATTTGAAGTCCTTCAAGTGATTTAGTTCAAAAATTTGGAGCTTACCAACCAACTCGGCAAAAGTGATATCATCAACATCCGACCTCTCTTCTATGGAGGTCACTTTGGTCAAGAATCTAGAGGGAAGGGACCTAAGGATCTTACGACACACTTTAAGATTAGAAAGCGGTTCCCCTAGGCTATGAAACATGTTGACAATTTCGGTGAGCCTAGTTATGAAACTATCAAAATTTTCTTCATCAAGCATTTTGAGTTCCTCAAATTTTGTGGTGCACATTTGGAGTTTAGACACCCTCACCGTTTCAATACCCTCATGAGAGGTTCGGAGAAGTTCCCAAGCCTCTTTTGCGGTGACACAAGACGAAATGCGATTGACTTCGGATTTGGACAAAGCATTGTAAATGGTATTCAACGCACGTGAGTTAAACTCACAACTTTCAATATCCGCCGGACCCCATTCCGCTTCGTTTTTCTTCCTAACCTCTTTAGTGCTAGGATCCTCAATCGTGGGTTCTTCATAACCATAAAGAACGGACCTCCAAACTTTAATCCCTAATGCAATCAAATGGTTCTTCATTTTTGATTTCCAAAGAGAGTAGTCACTCCCATCAAAGTAAGGGGGTCGAGAATTTGACCCACCTTCCATAGGACCCGTCCTATCCATTGCACAACAAAGGATCAACTCAAGCAATTAAGCAAACAAAGAGCACACGGGCTCTGATACCAATTGAAATTATGCAATGGTATAACAAGTCCTAGAGGGGGGGTGAATAGGACTATCAATTAAAAATTCACTATCACCAAGTGATTCACATTCACCCCAATTCCATGGTCAATTAATCAAATCAACAAGTTCAAAGTAAGGAGATCAAAGCAAGGAGACAAAACACGAGGATATACGTGGAAACTACTTAGGGTCTAAATACCCTAAGCATAAAACCACGGCCTAATCTACTAATTGCTATAAATCAAAAGGTTAAATCAAGAGTTACAAGATTAGGAATTACCAACTTGCCCCAAGCTACACCTAACTCCACTCCTTGATTTAGCTCCCCGAGCCCCTTCTTGATTCCATAGCTTCCACGAGTCCAACACCCCTCGATCTCCGTATCAAAGACGGCTCCGAATCATCCGGCCACGTAGATATGTAGGCAACACACCATGATGTATGAAAGATATGATTTTTATGAAGATTTTTGAAAAACAAAATCAACCTAGAGTGGATCCATGAAGAGGAAGACTCTAGATTGAAGAAAGATGAGAAGAGCAAGCTCAAATCATCAAGAACATCAAGTTCCACAAAGAGAAGAAGGAGACACACTCTCTCTAAAAAGGGGGCTGATTTTTCCAATGAATGTCTCACCTAAAATGAGAGAAAAATATGTATATATAAGTGCAAGCAAGGTCTAGAGCGCTGCAGTGCAACTGGGACGCGTTCCAGCGCTTCCCAAGCAATGAGCGCTACAGTGCATCTAGGGCGCGTGTCAGCGCTTCCCAAGCCTAAGCCTAAGGAGCGCTACGGCGCATCCACGGCGCGTGTCGGCGCTAGCCAAGCCAAACTAAGCCATGCTTCAAAGATGCGCTCTGGTGCAACCAAAGCGCTTCCCTCCTTCATGCCTTAGAATAAAAAGATATTTCTAGAAAAATGCAAGGATTAGGCAAATGGCTTACCCTATTTAAAAACATGCATTTAGTTAAACATTAAGACTAAATGACAATGCAAAATGCATGAATTATACCTTTCAATAATCAAAGTAAGCTCCGGCATGAGCACCATCTTCTCCTCAACGCTTCAACACATGGAAGGGAGCATCTAGACACAATCCTAGACTTCTATCCCCCAAACCCAAACAAAATACATACTCCAATGGTTTGTCGTAATCCGGAAATTGCCAATTACATTAACACAGTATGGAATATCCCTACCTTTAAAACTATTGGAAGCAAGTGGGGACATTTCATTGATGTTGATGATAGAACAATGAGACAAGAATCATACGAAAAGTGTAGAGTGCTGATTGCTACAGAAGAAGAAAAGAAAATTGAAGGCAAAATCCAGCTAAAGATTAATGGAAAGTTTTTCATTATCAAAGTGGAGGAGGAAACATCTTTCAGAATATTAGAGGAAGATCAACAAGCTACCATTTCTGAATCAAAGGAAGAAGATGATGAGGTGGACACAAATGCGGGTGACAAGGATAACAGAGTGGAAAACGGAAACCAATCAGGGGATGAAATGGAACCACAAATGAATGAAGGTGTTGATAGGTGATGCAGGGTGGATTTCAAGAAAAGTCATATTTTATTTATATTGATTTACATTTAGTATTTTTATTTAATATGTTATAATTTAGTCAAAATATTCTAGAAGTATTTTGTTTCCTAGTTTCTTCTGATTGAGGTTTCCTATTTTATGTTTCCTTGTTTTACAAGAATTAGGGTTGCTAGCTAGTAATTTTATTTCCTTTTTAGTTTTAGAGTTGCGGCTAGTATAAATAATTGATGTCAGCCTTGAGGCAAGGGAGTTGATTAATATGTTGAGTTTTTTCACAAGAGAGAGTATCTCTTTTTCCTATAATTCTATTAATCTGCGGGTTATTAGATTGTAGAAGAGTTGTTTCTTATTCGTGGGGGCGATCCTTGTTCTTGTTCACGATTCTAGATGCCAATAGTGAAAATGGAGGTGGCCAATTTATTGTGCATCTGGAAAATACAAATGAGCATGCGTGGGCTGGCAGTCAACAAGCATTCAAGACACAGGAAAAGGTGGCTGAAGTGGTTAGAAGTGAAGCTTTCCCAAGAAAGAATAATTTAGTGGCTCTAGAAGAAGTTGAGGCTTCAATTGTAAAGGATTCAAATCCATCTCATGAGTTGGATTCCTTCGTAGAAGACTCGGAAAGCCCAATAGAAGAAGCCTTCTCCAATTTTCAACATTTACAGAATATAGCCCAGAAATCTGAAGCCCAATCAAAGAAAAAATTTGACGTTGAAGAACAACAAAAATTGGCTGGGGAGATTAATCAAGATGAAGAGGAACAACAAAAGAAGCTTGAAAGGAACATACACTTTGTTCGGATCACTTCTCCGGAAAAAAAAATTTGGAGTTGAAAGTTCAACTCTGACAGTTTCCAATTTCCCAGTTTCCCCCCTTAATAATTGGGGTCACACGTCAGCAGGGGACCCACTAGAGGACAATCAGAGGCGTTAGGATGGGACTGCATACAGCTTGATGATGGTGGTGAGATCTTGACATCTGGGACTGCATACACTTTTTACTCGGAAGACAGAAAAAAAAAAGATTTGAGTGGGGCCTACAAACCCAGTCATTGCTGGTCAAAGTGAGACTTGGAACTTTCAACTCCAAAAAGCCTTTGTTCAAGTCAGAGTTTGACTTTCAACTCCAAAATTTTTTTTCTGGAGAAGTGATCCGAACAAAGTGATAATGTTGTTGGATGGACCGATGGTATTGGGATCAGATAACAGTATACGAGCTTCTCAACTTGCAAGCATCAACCTTCAGGTGGAACTCAACCCAAAAGTGGCTAGGAGAGCTTTGAGGCAAAAGATCTCTCAGGAATGCATGGATAATGATGCCAGTGCAGGGACTATAGGCTCATTAGGTTTGCAAGATTATCATCAGAACTCCATTATTCAAGAGCTTGTATCCACTACAGCAGTTGGTGATAGGTTGGGAATTGAATTCACTGACATGGATACCAGACATATGAAGAAACTGATTGAAGGCTTGAAGCTGAAACCAACAGATTTGCTCCACTCCAACGGAGCAAGTCTAACCAGAGATAAATTATTCAGGTAATAAGGACAAAGGTAAGAAACTATGGGGCAGTGTAGAGGTGATGTTTTGATGTATTAGAAGTTGTGGAAGCATCAGGAGGAATGGCAAATGGAAGAGGTCACAGATGTAGTAAAACAAGAATGGCGGTGTGGTCGAAAATGGAATATTGTGTAAAGGAGTACAGTATTGAAGTTTTCAAGAAGGGTCTTGGAGGGATAAGGAGAGTAAGGATTTGAATATGTTCTGAAATTGGATCATATTCTACTTCGTTATACTGCTTTGAGGCGCCACACTTTTGCTGATGTTTGAAGGTGTATGCTTGGGTATTTTGAAGAGCCAATTGGTGTGCTTCTGGGAAGAATTGAGGAACACCATTGTTATTACTGCTGCTTTCTTTTTATGATGGATGGTTTCTAATGTGGTACAACTACTGCTGCATTTTGCATTTTGATATTGATACCGATGCTAGTATGGAGCACATCTTCTGCTATGTTTTGTTGTGATTGATTTTGTGACGGTGGCTGATATTGATGCTAATGACGTTAATTTGTTACTGTTACTGTGGAATGGAGGATGATCTATGATGGAAGGGAGGATGATTTTTGATATGATGGATGCTTGGAGAATTCTTATGGTATACTACTTTATGGAAACTGCTGCTGCTGCTTTTACTAATCTTTGAGAGCTATGATGAAAGCATGTGGTTACCTACTATGTTTCTTGTAATCTTGTTCTCCCTTCAGCATTTTGCTGAATGGTTTTTTTCTTTCCCTGCCTTTTACTTTGCTTTGTGCTTAGTATTTGGCTTTTACCTCGATGTACCCTTTGTCGAGTTTTAATAAATTTTTATTTGCCGATCAAAAAAAAAAAAAAAAAATTTGAACTTGCTACAATGCATGAGATCATCATTTATACATTTCAAATTATTTGGTAGTCCCAGAGCACAGGTACAAGGTTCTCTGGATCACTCTAGCACCCAACATTCTTGTGGAACCTAAAACTAAGTGCATGAACTCCACTTAAATATGTAACTGGAGTGATCTGGATTACCACGTGACTGTGCTTTGTGACTACTGAATTATTACTCATGCACATATGAATGTCAACAAACGGTAAATGAATATTGTATTAATTTTTTATTTTAATAATCTAGAGTCCTGGCTAGCTTGCAAGCATGTCGACTAATCTTGGGGCCCTAAAGTTAACAAACGAGTAAACCTCCAATGGAGTTGATCATAGAACATGGAAGGAAGGAGTAGAGCCAGAAATGCCAATGAGAGGGGTCAAAATGACTTGTATTGCAGTAACCGGGAACATAATTTCTTTTAGTATATTTGACATTTTAAAATATTCGTTGATAAGATATGAATTATGTTTTAAAAAGCCACCGATGACTTTTCATTTTAGAAAATAATGGACATTAATTTTATTGGGATTAGTCCTAACCATATCTTTTCCAACATGCACATATTTTCCTTCTATTGTTCGTCCGTCGATTCCTTGTTGAATTGCATGTCGATTCAACACAACTTCCTCTGCCAGAATAATTTTTTCTATAATTTGGCGGTTGCTTGGGGCAATTTTATGAGTTTCATAACAGGCTTGCGGCAAAACGACATTTTTAAATTGGGAAATTTGGAAAATAAAGATCAAATATGTACTTGTTTGATAGAGCTTTTAAAAACTTGAGTGGGGCCACTTGCTCCTTCCCTCCGCCCATGTATTGGGAGGTTTCAAACCTCAAACCCTTGCAAGTCTCGGGCCTAGATCACCAGACCAACCCTTCGCATTCAGAAACTTTGTAGGGCCTAGAAACATTTTATGGTCGCTGTTAGGTAAGATATTGGATGTACGAACTAAATGTAGATGTCTATTAATTGCAAATAATACAATAAACATTAGTAATTGTGTGAATGTTTTGGTTATAATTAGCTTTGAATTAATCTACGGATTTTCTTTGTTGATTGTTCATGATTTAATCAAGGCTTTTTCCACAAAGACGGAGCCAGAGACTCGGCCAATAGGGACGGTCAACCCTGCGTCCTGTTTCCACGGCCAATCCGTAACCCATGTTTAGACTTCACTCTCCATAGCTCTCTCGATTTCCCGGATATACTCTAATTTTTTTGAAAGCCAGAGAAAGAGGTAGGGAAGATTACTATGTGGGGGCTCTCCGGAAATGGTTTTAAGCTTGGAGAGATTGATGAGGGCTACTCTATCTGACTATCTGTCTGATTATGCCTTTTGCTATCGTCGCCGGAGGCCAAATTTGCCTTTGGTAACTCCGTCGGAACCGTCGCCACAACACACTGCCAATCACTTGTCAAGCCCTTTGAGCGGATGCAGTTCTACTATGATATTCTAATCATTATCAATTGGGTGTAAAAGTTCACGATTTCATTTTTATTGTTGTTCTCTGTGACTCTCTGGTTATTACACTGTAGAATTGAATTGGTCGAGTTTTACCACTCATTTTGGAGCCCCATGCAAATTATCGGAGCCATTCAATTTGTCTAAAATATGTTTTTATGTGTTCCCGTAAAAAATTAACCCATTCGGATATCGTCAAGGACTTGACCGGTATTTGACTCTAAATTTGACATGACAAAAACTGAATGAATCGATCAAGTCGATCAAGCCATTATCGATATCTAAATGAGTTGATTTAATTTTGTTAGTTACTCTTAAAATCATGATTTAAACAAATTGAACGGCTCCGATTATTATAGTAGGGCTTCAATTGTTGTTGCATCAAAAGTTGTGTCAAATATTGTGTCCCTTGAATCGCCCACACACACACATATACCCCAGCGGATCCCACGTGGGATCCCGAATGGGAGAAAAATGGGTGTTTTAAGGGTTTAAAACGTGTTTTTCCATAATCCGAACTGTCTAATGTGTTTAAAACGAATTTTTAAGAGTCTATGCAAGAAATCATCAATTAAAAAAAATGAAAGGGACGGGCTTGATCTAAACAGTTTTTCACAAAAATTGTACATTCATTGGACAGTTTGGATCGTGAAAATTTGATCCGAAAAATGGAGTCCCGGATGAGATCCTCCCGCTATATATATAGAAGTGTTTACCATATGCACGTATTATATGATCTATATTGTGTCACCTCATGTCATAATATTTTTTAGTGCCTCATAACTTTTATATTAAAAATTCATTATTTTTCAAATATATAACTTATAACATTTTTCTCTAAGATTCATAATATTTTAGTGTGTCTTGTAACTTTTATTTATAAGAAATAATCAATTCGTAATATTTTTGGGAGTATGTGTTATACACACCCAAAGAAAAGTGCGCAATGAAGTGTTTCGCATATGGAGTATTTATTTAATTATATTTTTTTGCTCGATTATGGAGTATTTATATTTACCACTTGAATAATTGTAACAGTGACCTTGATGTATCCAAGATGCTCACCCCACGTGTTTGTTCATATTTCATATTATACTGGTGAATTGTTTGAGTTGTTTTGTAAAAAAGAATGAGAAGTGGTATTATTAGTACTATTGCAACAGTCCTTCTATTGTCCCCTAAAATAGTTAAATACTCATTTTTTTGGTATTATTTACACATTTTTTTGGGTAACGAAAATTTTAGGGGTGTATGCCATATGCTTCTTCATTAAATTATATTAAAGAAAATAAAAAAAAATCCCAATTACGTGATTATTGCACCTGATAATAAATCAGGAATTGAATAGGACTGGATTTTAAACGATCTTTTAGGATTAATTTATTCACAATGCACACCATTGACATCTATAACTCATCTCAAGCAACACCTAGCCGGAGGAAATCAAAATAAGCAAGTACCAATTAAAAAAAAAACCACGTAAAAGTAATTAAAAAAAAGTTGAAATAGGTATTTTATATCTTGAACATTGAAAGATGTTTTCCGAGGGAAATGACTTTAACACTCTCTTTTTCATCAATGGCACCCCACTTTGTCTTTTCAGTTAGGTGAATTTAGTTCATTATTTTATAATAATTAAACAGTATGACTTTAACACTATCTTTTTCACAAAATGCATAGTCTATTTTATATAGACTAATGGTCGAAAAAGGAAGTGTCATTTGTAAAAAGGAGAGTGTTAAAATCATTTTCCCTTTTTTAGCAGACGGCCCGGATTTCATTTTCAAGTCAAATGAAAGACAACTTCTAACTCCTCGTAGTGCACAACGAGAGAAAACGAACAAAAAATGCAAAGGGCACCAAAGAAAAGGATATCAAAAATGTACCAACGGTTTGCGGTGCTCACTTTCGGGTCTTACACAAGCAATTTGAACCGTTCATTTTCAGGGTGATTTGGAAAATTATTTTATAATAATTAAACAGTTTCAATTATTCGTGTGAGACTCAAAAGTGGGTCCCGTAGCCGTTAGTACATTTTAGGTCTCCTTTTCTTTGGTATCCATAGTCGGGTTCGAAAAAGGATATGAAAACAAAAAATGAAAAAAAGGCAAAACAAATGGAACAGATTTTTAGAATGCAAAAAAAAAAAAATGAAAATGGAACACATTATACAGTGTAAAATGCAAAAAAAAGAATGTTACTCTCTTCGTCCCAAATTGTTGGTCCCTCTTTCTATTTTAGGATGTCCCAAAATGTTGGTCCTATTTTAAAAACAACAATCAAAATATGTCAAAAACTTTCAGTTTTACCCTTAAAAGTATTCTTTCCCTATCAATTTATTTCACAGTTTTTGAGATTTTATGTCATTTCTAAATCGTTTATATCTTTAAGTATATAATTTTTTTTAGGATTTGTAAAACTTTGTACAAAACAACTAATTGAGATCTATCAAACAAGATTCTTATTGCATATTTTTTGAGATCCATATTGAAAAATATAAACAATTTAAAACCACTTAATAAACTTCACAGTTTTGAAGGATAATTTTGGAACTCTAAGAAAATAATTTTGTCTCCTTAAAAAGTTGGATTCACGAGTAATTTGGGACAGAATGAAGAGAGAGAAATATGTAATGGGGCAAAAAAAGGTTATCGCCCGTTGTTTCTAGAACTGTTAGGATTTAATTAGACTTGGGGACCAAATCACTGTTTATTTGGGATACGAAAGTTGAGGACCAAAGTATTGTTCATAGCACTCGCTTTTTGGACGGCACATATTTATCCCACTCTCTCATCCCTCTCCCCTCTTTCTCTCTCTAAATTTGGGCCGTGCAAAAGTGTTTTGAATGGCCGAGATGTGCACTCGGGCACCACGTAGGATGGTGCCCGCTCGACATTGAAAAACTCCTCGTAGAAGGTAGATGATGTTATCGCCCGTTGTTTCTAGAACTGTTAGGATTTAATTGGACTTGGGGACCAAATCACTGTTTATTTGGGATACGAAAGTTGAGGACCAAAGTACTATACACAGCACTCGCTTTTTGGATTGCCCAGATCTATATCCCACTCTCTCTCCTGCCTTTCTCCTCTTTGTCTCTCTAAATCTTGGCCATCCAAAAGTGTTTTGGATTGCCGAGATGTGCGCTCGGGCACCACGTATGATGGTGCCCGCTTGGCACTGAAAAACTCCTCGTAGAAGATAGATGATGTTATGAAGTAGAGTACAGGAGAGTGCAGAAGAAAACTAATGAAAAAAGAGAAATATAGAATGGGGGCAAAAAAAGTTGTCACACGTTGTTTCTAGAACTGGTTAGGATTTAATTGGACTTAGGGACCAAATCACTGTTTATTTGGGATACAAAAGTTGAGGACCAAAGGACTGTTCACAGCAATCACTTTTTGGACTGTCTAAATTTATCCCACTCTCTTTCCTCCCTCACTCCTCTTTCTCTCTAAATCCGAACCATAAAAAAAAAAAATTGGATTGTCGAGATGTGTGCTCGGGCTAAGATGGTGCCAGCTCGGCACTAAAAACTCCTCGTAGAAGATAGATGATGTTATGAAGTAGAGCACGGAGGAGTGCAGAAGAGAACGAATGAAGAGAGAGAAATACATAATGGGGCATAGGCCATGTTCGGTTTGGTTTTCCAAACCTTGGTTCCCACTTTTTCCGGTGGGACCCCCACTTTGTGCCTATATTTTCTCTCTCCTATCTATTTTTAGCAATGCTATTCTAGTGCATAATTTGTGTGAGATGCGTATGTGGGGACCACTTTAAAGACCCACACAAATGATTCAAGCCGCCCATTAGTTCTAAAATTATTCTTTAAGTTATCTAGAAAAAAATCAGGTCAATTGTATCATTTTAAGTACTTGATCTAGTTGTCTAACTTTCTTTTAAACTTTTGTAAAATTCGGGATCCTAAATTGTGAATGAAAAATTAGAAGACGGATCAACCGGTTATAACTTTTCGAATGAGCTGATTTTTTAAGAGTGACTCAAAAAATTACTTAAAAAATTAATAACCGGTGCGGATTGTTTGTGTGAGTCTTCAAAGTGGGCCTTATGGACGTATCTCACTCAAAATATGCACTAGAGTAGCATTGCTAGAAATATAGAGAAGAGAGAAAATATAGGCAAAAAGTGGGGGGCCGACTGAAAAAAGTGGGAGCCAAGGTTTGGAAAACCAAACCAAACATGGTGTAAAGTTCTTGCGCGTTGTTTCTGGAACTGGTTAAGATTTAATTGGACTTGGGGACCAAAAATCACTATTTATTTGGGATACGAAAGTTGAGTACCAAAGTACTGTTCGCACGCTCTTTAAATATAGGGGAGAAAAGGTGATATTTCACCTCAACTTCCCCAAAATGAAAGTGACTCCAGTTTGGTCCTCCATTATGATGAATTCTGAACGGACATTTCATGTGCCCATGCAAAATATCAATTCGTGATATTGACTTGTACTGCACTTCTATTCATGTAGGCCCTGTTTTTTTTTTCCTTCGTAACGAAGAGTGTTCTAATGAATTGGACTAATTTTTTCAATTTTTCACGCTTTGGCGTGGAATGAGGTGCCTCAAGGACAAATAGTTGCCGAGCAAAATCGATTATGCAACTTCGGGGTGGTAAGCCCCGTCAAGATAAGTCGATTAACCACTGTGACAATTCCTTTGAGTTCAGGCCCTATTTTTTATAATGACTTGGACTAAATAATCAAGGAATCACGTAGTCCTATAAAATGTAATTTTAAAAATGTGAAATATACAATATCAGTAGAATGCGGTGTTATAAATTAATCACAGTTAATTAGTCCTATAAAATTACATATGTTATAGGAAAATATATTTATTCACTGTCAAATAATGGACCCGATATGTTCACATCTCTCTCAAATTACCTGTATTGCAAGGCTGCTGAATCTCATTCATATATAAATTATAACCCTACAGATTTCTACTGATTGATCACTTGTTTTTTTTATTTGATTCATCCATTCTTGAGAAAAAGAGTTCAACATGTGTTTTAAATTGAAAGATCTCATTTGATTCGAGCTTGTTTGGGAGCCTCTTTTTTAATTTTTTGGTTTCTCTTTTGTGGTTTATGGGTGTTTGGCAGCCAAGGGGAGAAATAGTTTTTCCAAAAACTGTTTTTCCATTTTGAACAATCTGGGCCAGAAACCAAAAGTAGGTCCAAGGCTCCTTTTCCATTTCTCCTTTTCCCATTTTCAGTTTCTCCTTTTTCGTTTCCCATTCTACCCCTTTTTCAATTCGGCAGTGTGTTTGTAACTTTGTGGATTGCCTTTTTTCCCCAGAAACCAAAAGTAGGTCCAAGCCAACACCCCCTGGATCCAAATTTTTTTCCCACCCCACAACAATCTGGGCGAGAGGTTTTTTGTTTCTCTATTTTCATAATGAAATAGAGGCAATAACTTTTCCTTAAAGTAATATTTGATATTTTACTGTAACAATATTGGATAAAAAAATGTATTTTCAAAATTGGATGGGTCCCATTTACAAAATTATTTCCCAATTAGAATTTTAAAAAAATGCTAAAAACAATATTCGTGTACATTTTTATAACATAATTAATAATAAGGGCAAAATGGTAAAAAATCAATCCATAACTCATTTTCATCAAGCTTCTCCCAAACACTACTACTTTGCAAAATGCATTCTGTACATTTCTCTCAAACACTCCTCCCAGATTCAAAACTCATTCTGGCCATAATCTAAAAAGCCGAAAAACCAAAAAGCCAAAAATGAAAAGCTAAAAAGTAGGCTCCCAAACACCCCCGAAATGGTACCAAATCTGAATTGTCTTTGCTTTTTGGCATAAAGTAATGATCGGTGGAAAAGTTAAACCATGATTACTTCTTGTTGGAATTTGGAGCCGTGTCTAGCTAGGACTAAATCGGGTCGGGTATGATCGAGTGACCCATTAAATATAGTTATATCTTATTTAGGAGGTAGAGAGATTAGAATTTGTGAGCATCTAGGATGCTCCTCTATTTAATTCCTGCAGAAACACATAGATTGATATGCAGAAAATTACTTGAAAAAAATATTCTCTCTCTAGTGTTGGATCTTTGGTCAACCATTGGTTTTAGGAGAGGTTTTGGAAAAACGGTCCGACAAGTTGGTTTTAGGAGAGATTGTGAAAAAATGGTCTGACACGTGGTATACTGGTATCAAAGCCATAAAGTCATGGATTCTAGTCGCAAGAGCGTCATCGTGAGGGAGAAATGGTTTGGCCAGGAGAGAGAGAGAGATTGTTTGGCCAAGAGTGCCCCTATGGATTTGGCAACACAATGACACTCCCTACGACTACTACAAAAACAAACATATGGGTGTGACGTCAAATGTCATAAAAGACTTAATTAAAACCTTCCCTAACACTAATTGATTTTGGCAAAGATGGTAGAAAAGCGGTCCGACATCTAGTTTTTTCTCTCTAGCAACTCAGACTTTTGCACCGTGGATATTGTGAGTGATACTTGCTTCGGTTCGTAGATTCGTACTTAGAGTTCAAAATTCATCCAAAAATCAGTTCAGTTCGGTTTAAGAGCGCAAGAGGTAACCCAAACCATCTGCATGGTTGTTGTATCTATCAATCAGATATAAAAAACACTCATCCACAAATCGGTTCAGTTCGATTCGGTTCAAGAGTGCAAGAGATAACCCAAACCATCCGCATGATTTGCTGTATCTATCAGTCAAATATAAATTACTATATTTGTTCACAAATATGTTCACTCTCCCTCAAATTACCTATATTGCATGCATGGTAGCTGTATCTATCGATCGTATAGTATAAATTATATCCCAAAAGATTTCTACTGATCACTTGTTTTTTATTTGATTTATCCATTCTTAAGAAAAGGAAATTCAACATGTGTTTTTAAGTGGAAGATCTAATTTTGACAAGGTACCAAATCTAAATTGTCTTTGCTTTTTTCGCATAAAGTAATGATCAGTGAAAAAGTTTAATTAATCATTGACTACTTCTAATCGCCACACATAATCAGACGAAGTGTGGGTTGTTTGGCACTGACTGCGAACCTGCTGCACTAATTAAATTGAGAAACGTGATTAATTAATTACTAATTTTGCTAAGATACTATTGGCCCCAATTTTGATACTACATATAAGTTATATAGATTCATTTCACGAGATTTATTTTTTTAAGTTTTTCAAAGACACCGTGTGTGTACACATTGATATGATTACAAATGATGAGCTATACAAAAAACAAAATGTTGGCTTTATGGGAGTCAGCATTCACCATGTACTTGAGACGCTCCCTGCTAATGACCTTCACCCGTCAGTTGTATGGGCAGCATTGCGAAGAGCCTCATGTCCGTTTGCCACTAATTGCAGGGCTTGCGCTACCCTTGAAAGATTAACTTAAGTTGTGTCTTCCCCTAACAACAATTGCTTTTAAACAAGCGTATCTCAACCGTCCAAAAGCGTTTTGGACGTTCCGGATTTCTAAACAACAATTGCTTTTAGGTGATTTGGTTAACGCCTGATCGAACACATAAGCCAAAACACATTCAAGTCTACGATGGTACATTATGATCATCTGCGATGGCCATTTAAAATTTCATGGTTTTTACGACTCATCAACAACCATTGGATAGTCGGATCATATTGCGAACAGCTAGTACGCTATACCATAGTTCGAAATATCGGTATCGCTCGCCACAATGCATGGTATCGGTTGGACGTCACGGTTTTAGGGTGTAACGGTCATAGCTTAACGGTATCAGTAACCGAAGACGTGAATTTTGTAAAATTTCGCGCAGCATAAGAAAAAATTACTGATATCTACGTTTATCTTTATAATGGTGTCTTTATCTACATTTTGTTGGGTATAATAGTGTTTGGCTATTTTTACTAGTAACATTTTTGTACCTAATCCCGTATATCTCATGTTTTTGTATTAACTTTGAGCGGTTCTTAAATTCATTTTTCATATGAAAAGTTATGTGCTCTAAATTGGTAGCGTCTCAATTAATGACATTCAGTTTAAACTTACATCATTGCATGGCGAGGAAGATAAAGACACATGCAATTACAATACTAAGGTTGAATTTCCAATAACGTATTTTCAATATTTTTTGTATTTTTTTTTCACAATTCATTTTCCTCGCATATATTTACTGATTTGACCACTTGTAATCCAAAAATACTGAAATTCACCCTAAATTATAATTACATATTACCAACCACGCAAATCAATTAGTCTAAAATTCTCACATGACTAACAAATTAGCCATTGAAGTACCAAAGGAAAGTACATGACATAAAATTCACCACCAAAATGAGTGACGTCGTGGACCTTCTTCAAATTCACATTGAACTTGATTGCTATTTTTTTTGGTACTTAATGAAGTGCAGGTACGGTATCCCGTCACTCTGTTAGGGAGAATTCCCCCGCCACACCACACAACTATATATAAGAGATCCCACCACACCTATATCGAGACCGAAGCTAAGGTCCCACCATAAACCCGTCCAACCCGCCCATTTGCCACCTCTAGGAAATACATAACTAGGCGATGGCATGTTACCAACCATCCTGCCTCTGTTTCTCTGCTTGGTGGATTTATGGTTGTATGACAGAGGATAATGAGGCGGATAACTGGATAAGGGGTAGCAATGGCTAGGGTAGTTTTGGTTGTCACTGATTCATAACCATAAGGCGAGTTACCAAAGTAGATTCTTTATTGATTCGAAGGTGTAATAATGATGTTTTTTCCTCCTCTTCTTTTAATTATGCAGAGAACATACATGCACATCAAAGATTCTGGCCATTACGTATCGGCTCGAGACAATTACGTGTCATACAAGATTTTCCTTCACGGCGCACTATCGGCTATATGATTAGGACTCGTTACCCACCGATACCGATAAGTATCGCGACCGATACGTATCACAGATGTTTCAAGGACAAATGATTGTGATGCTCCACAACAAATGTTAAATGAAGATGATTGTAAAGCATGATCAACCTAGAATCTTTGGTAATTATGAGAGCATTATATAATAGGAATTTAAGATCTCTAAGTACAAGACACCCTTGAATATTTTTGTTTAAACGTTTACTATATCAAAGCGTTAACTATATACTAGCTAATACAAGTTCGATTTTCTTTACCAGCAAACTCCTGGGGTCACTGGGCTGGAGTTATGCTGGTCGTTACCTTCAGGACCCCGGAATTAGTCGAGGTACACGCAAACTGCCCGGACATCAAGTTATCATTCAAAATATATATATAGTTTGCCCGGGCATCCGGTTATCATTCAATATATACATATATATATATACACTAATTACTTTTGCATATGGTAGTTGATATACTTGAGCTTTTTCATAAAACAAATAATATTGCCATTAAATATAGGATCTACAACCTACCAAATACTACTAATCTCTAGCATTTATATATGCCGAGTTGGCATGGAACGTATAGTTTGGTGAGATTTCAATTTATTGTATTAACTCAGCACTCACTCAAGTTGAAGATATGGAATGGCAGAAGGGCCATACAGATCCTCGCATGCTAATCAGGCTACTTAATCCACATTATCAACACACATTTTAGTAATTAATACCATATGTTAGGATGATGAATTGCTAAATTACCTTAATTGACAATGTTCAAACACATCTTAATCAACTAGCGTTGATTTCTAAAGTCGAATCAAATTAATTTTGGAACTATTTGCGTCGATTTCTAGACTCCATGAACATGTCTCACGATCTGCGCGTTCAAATTTTTTTTTTCACTGTTTCTTTTGGCCTTCGGAACGGGACGAAAAGAGTACTTTCGTCTCTTGGGCTTCCATGATCATTGTTCAACTACAATAAACCCCATTTTGTTTTACGATCAGCAACTACATTAAACCTTGCAACCCAATTTCTATTTGCCCATGTTGCTTAATTGAGTTAATTAATTAATTAATACTTAACTTAGGTTAATCCAATATTAAACAAACAGCAAGATATTTATAATAATTGATGTGATGGGTCCCTCATTGAAGAAGCATCTTTACATAAGGCCAAGGCAACTAACTAGTGGTTTCTTCTCCCAAATGATTAATTTTAGGGTCCAAAGATTTATTAGGGTGTCCCAAAGTTAGGTTTTTGTTTTAAATGTGATGCATAAAAAAATCTTGACACGCAAACCCTTAAAATACTATTGTGAATGCCAATTTCCAACAAGGATAATTAGGGTTGTAGGGACATGCGACGCCTTATAATTTAAGGTGCATGCATGAGACAACGAAATCTCCATCACGCTCCTTTGGAGTTACTACAACAGGACCCATGTATGATGTGGCCCAAGTCCTTTGATTCCATAGGAAAAGTACCATGTTAAATTATTAGGTTTTCTAACTTGTCCAAATGCCCCCATTTTGGTAATAAGGGGAGATAAAATAGTAATTGATTTTGTTTTGTAATTGAAAACTTGAAATAGGAGGATAAATAATAAATTAAAGGGTCTGGGCTGGAATAGGGTATTAGAGAGGGTTTATCCAATGGTACTAATTAATAACTGGGTTGGGGGATTAAATACTCTAGTAGAGGTGTAGGGAGTTTGAGGGGTATTAAATATGGGAGATAACTCATCCACTCCCTCCCTTCCAAATGTATCCAAACCAAAAATGACTAGTGGAGCCGGAATTAGTTATCCGGGCCCAAAATTAATAGAGCACTGCTATATATCCAGAAAATACACTCAGAATTTGAAAATCAATGGCACAAATTAATATCCCCATTCCCCTTTCATCCTCCATTCAAACAAGGCCCGTGTTTTTTTCATGTGCAGTTGGAAGTGATAGGACGGCAAAGGTATGTAAGTCCAATGTAGGATGGTATTATGGTACTTTTCTGGTACTATGTGAAGAAGAAGAATGGGGGGGGGGGGGGCTGTGTGGTGGGGATTTTCACTGCTTGCTCTCATTATTTCGTTAACTTTTTCTTTGGTGACTTAACATTTTTTTTTTTAACTGAACATTTTTTTTTTTTAACACAGAAGTTTTATTGCTCACTCGAAAGAAGGCCGGCCCCAGCGACCCTAACACCTTAGGCATAAGGTCAAAAAGTTGTAGGGGATTTACCCCTCCAACTTTCCTTCCTGGCAGCTTACGGGGCATTTTTAGCCACCAAATGAGCTACCCTATTAGAATTACATTTAACATGAGATTGGTTCTCTGGGGCTACAACTTCTTGAATCAGTCTTCCTTCGAATGATTGAATTACTAGTTGATCTCCCTTTCACCTGAGCTCCTGGCCTGCACACTTGACACCCGCATTAGCAACATACTGGACCGTTAAGTCCAGAACGACACTCCGACGGTCAAGTAAGTATGTGAGGAAGAAAGAGAAGCTAGAACTCAAATCTAGGGTTGAGAGGGTAGATTGTGTGTACCTTCAATTGGCTGTACTTTACCTTATATAGGCGTGAATGACTTGCTCTCCAAGAACGTTCGTGCCTTGCACACATATTAACTGCTCAACTGACGTCATTATGACGAGTACGAGCGAATTGGTTACGAGCACATGCCTCCACTAGAATAGTGACACATGTAATAGGCCATTCGGCTGACGTCATGTCATGATTAGAAACGATTACTAGCACATGCTCTGTTACTCACAGATATGCACCATATATAATTATGCTGAGTCAGCCCTAGGAAATCAGCTTTCAGCACTGATACTTCCCTCAGCCCCAGTTGTTACCGGATGGTCTTCGGCCTATTCGTCGAGCCCCAATGCTGCTGAGGGAACACCATAGTTAAGGAATATAGCATGGTACGTGTGAGGCATCGTCTCTACGCCGAGACCATGTTCTGACCTGTAGACATCTCCTATGTAAGTGGCAGACCCTCTAGGTCTTGCCAACCGGTCCATCCGATCTCACCTTTCAGAAATACATCGTGGAGGTTTCCAGGTTGTTCCACTGTACTTGTTGATGCTGTGATAAACCCTTCGGCTTTTACCAAGTGTCTAGCCCCTACAGATTCCAAAAGGAGAATTGCGTAACAAGATGGATACTATCAAGAATAATGGAGTCGCAATCATCATTAACCTTGTCACGGTTGATCGCTTAAATGATTTGCTTTGCGTCTCCATCCACTATGATTCGGGAAAAATTCCATTCCAAGGTCACAAAATGTATGTGTTTTCCATTTTTGGTGACAATTTTATCATGAGCTAGCTTAAATACTACTATAACAAGTATTCGGGGGTGTTTGGGAACCTCATTTTCAGCTTTTCGTTTTTAAGTATTTGGCTTTTCAACTTTTTGGATTTTGGTCAGAATGTATTTTGAATTTAGTAGAAGTGTTTGGGAGAAAAGTACAGAATGCATTTTATAACATGAGTAGTGTTTGAGAGATATGTACAGAATCCATTTTGTGGGGCTTTTTGTTAATGAAAATGAGAAAAGTGGAAAATAAGAAATCAAAAAGCTCCTCCCCACCTCTTTTTCACTTCTCCTCTCTAAACTAAAAAATGAAAAACTCATTTTCTTAGAAATCATTTTGGCCCAAGGCTCCCAAACATCCAAAACCCAAAAATGTGAAAATGAGAAGTTGAAAAGGGGCTCCCAAACACCCCCTTCATCTTTGTTTCTTCAAAAAGAAAAAATGAGTTTTAAGAGTCCGAAAGAGAGTGCTTGGAGTCTGTAAGGAAGAAAATCGAAAAGATAAGAAGTTTATTAATACTACTTGTCTGATAATTTCATTCATAAAATAATATTTATTCGGAAGTCAAGTACTCGAGATCATGGTGAAAAAAAAAATAGATCAAAAAAACTACACACGAA
Organism: Vaccinium vitis-idaea; assembly: GCA_963854785.1. Taxonomy (NCBI): domain Eukaryota; kingdom Viridiplantae; phylum Streptophyta; class Magnoliopsida; order Ericales; family Ericaceae; genus Vaccinium; species Vaccinium vitis-idaea. The sequence goes on along the minus strand of OY978223.1, from coordinate 4,423,512 downwards.
TGTGTTTTTTGATTTTATATTGAATTAATGTCATGAATTTACAGAATGAACTACTATTAAGGGACAGAAAGAATATTTGTTATTTGTTTTTTTTTTGGGGGGGGAGGGGGCGGGCATAAACAAAGTAAGGGTTAGAAATCAAGCCAATCAATATTTTGAATTTTAGACCCTGAAAATGGGGAGAAATAAAGGATAAAAAATTTGCAGTGTGCTTTTCCTATTGAACTGAAATTCGCAGTGGATAACATTCGATGACAAGCCATATTGTTTTCCTCAAATTTAATTGTATGTAGGCTGATTGCACTCCAGAGCCTTGCCAAACTTGCCTCTCTAGCGCAGCCAGCTCCCACATTTGCAGAGAAGAAGTATTTCGATTTGCTTCAGTCTGGTTGCTACATGTCAATTATTCCTGTAGTAACTTTTTCGAAGGTCTAAAAGATTGTTTGGCCACACTTTCGCGGTGCGAATTCATACTCGGAAATCAGAAAACGAGCTTTTAACCCTTTTGTTCCACACAAGATCTTTGTTTTCGTTGAGCTCATCTTTTCGATACCTGCATTATCTTTTAATATATATATGTGTTACCCTAACTAAACTCCCCACTTAACAATGTCTTTCTTCCGGATCAACCCGTATAAGCATGCCTTCGATCAATCCAAAAAGAGGGGCAATGGCACACCTCCAATTAAAATAACGTTAAAAGCAGTGGTATTTCACTTTCGTCTTTTGAGCTCTCACTTATCCTACACTTCTCTTTCTGAGAAGATTTTGGGTGCAAATAGGGTATGGGTGATGTGGTACCCGTGCAAATTTATAAAAAAAAAATTAAAAAAATGTGCTTCAATCTAGACCGTCGGTTTCATTTTGGACGACCCGGATGTGCCACACGGGTACGTACCACGTCATATGACTCATATCCTTCCCGTACCTAAAATATTCTTCTTCGCAAGTTATTGCCAAAAAAGCTTTGACTGCTATTCGCCTTCTGGATTACTCTGTGATATGTAAATTGATTGGAAAATAAGTTTAAGAAGTTAGCAATAATGTAAAATATTCTTTGTCCCAATTGAATTGGAGACCATAGAATCTGGTCTCTGCGGCGCCCACTTGAATTGAACTATGGGGACCCACTAACGTGTTCTCCATTCGTACCATTTCCACATTATCTATGCCCTTGTCCTAGATCCACGTATTGCTTTCAAATTATCAAAGAAAATAGTGATCAGAGGACAATAAAATAGTGATATGAATGATGTGATTAATTATTTATACATAGCCATCAGTATAGGTAGCCTCTTTTTGTCATCATCCCTTCGAGTAAATCCATATCCAAACTAGTTCACAAAAGAGAACGATAAGATTTAAACAAAAATAATTTACGTGTCTTTTTTTTTTTGGCCAGAAGAAAGAAGAACCATATCATTCAACCAAATGAAACCCTAATACAACCTACAAAATGAAAATAACAACAAAAAAAAAGGTGAAAAACAGAAGAAAATAAAGAAAACAGAAAGAACCAAAAAAAGTACAGATCGCCGGAGCTACTGCTGGGTTGTCACGCCGCCACCGCCGATGATGGAGTCTGGATCTGGAAATCCCAAATCCGGTCCCCCCTTGCCCAAAAATCGAATCCGGCCGCCCATAGAAAGATGAGAGGAGCTCGAAACCATGGGGAGTCACCGGAAAATACGGGGGAATTGATGAAAGAGAGGAGAGGAGGAGAGGAGGAAGAAGAAGGTGGAAGGGAGTGGTGGGGGAGGGGGAGTGTGGCGGCCGCTAGGAAACCCTAGGGAGACTTACTTCTCCAGCCGCCTCCCCTCTCACTCTCTCTAAAACTTTCCTCTCCCCCTTCAATGCATTTCTTACTTCTTACGTGTCTTATAATAACAAAAACAACCAAAATAGAATAGAAAGTTACAAAGAAATATAGTCCACCAAAATAATATAAAATTTTGACAACTATCATTAAACTTTTTTTAGTTTTAATCCGAAACAATATACACAAATTGTACATATATGCACACTTGCACACTTGTATATACACACATGCACATACATTTATATACATATGACCGCATCTATACATACATTCATAAATAAAATATATATATATATATATATGCAATTTGGAACGGGGCAAGTATGGGTATTCGGAGGTGAGTATCACAAAATTATACCCGCCCCCATGTTCAACCGAAGATTCTTTAAGTTCTATCATCCCCGCTCCTATTGGATGAAAAATCGAGTAATATTCGCCTCCAAATAGGCAGGGTGAGGCAGGTATCCATCGGGTTTGGGAGAAATTGTCATCCCAATCCCTAGGAACACATGTTCAACAGGGGATTGTTTAAGTTCTACTATATTTGCTCCTATTAGATGAAAAATCGAGTAACATTCGCCTCCATATAAGTGGGGTGAGGCTTGCGCGCACCTCGACTAATTCTAGGGCCGTAATCTCCAGTGGCCCCAAGAGTTTGCTGGCAAGGAGAATCGAACCTGAGACCTTAGATGGGAGCAAATCACTAAGTCCCAAGGCAAGATCATTTTGCCTACCCCTTAGTGTGCCCTTGGTCCGTTTAATCTTTGTCTTTCTTTTTTTTTTAAAAAGACGTTCATGACCAAGACAATCTGAAGTACAGAAAATTACGGCACACTTTCAAGTGGTCAGGTGCACCATTAGCTCATCGGAGTGGACTAGAAAGTAGTACCAATTTAAGGTTGTCACTAGCAAGGCGGATTTAGGGGTGCAAGCGAGAGTCTGGGCTCCTGCACACCCATCAAGTATCTCAATAGTTTTACTATATTTTTCATTTTTTCATAAAAATCATAAAGAAAGATCCCTTTAAAATTGTGTTATTTATATTTAATGATGATATTTTGTGGTTAATTTATGAATAAATATGATTTGGTCCCAAAGGAGGCATTTGGCCCCTGCACTCCTCCCAATTTTTTTCATATTTATAAGTACACTTTTTAGAGGTTTTTTTTGTAAAATTACTAAAGAGTGATCCATGCAAACTAGATGAAATTCGCAATTCTGTGTCTGCCACTATTTGGTCCCCTCACAACAAGAATCATTTTCAGCCACAGATCACTAGGACCAATTACAAACTCAAAAGTAGTAGTTATGAGTAGATTTTTTGGGGTACCAGAGTTTTTATTAATGCTCTGTCTAATCTTAAATATCTAGGATATGGTTAACATGTGGTAAATCGTTAAAATTCTTAAGTGAGATTCTCTCTCTAGGTTAGATAGAGAAAGCTCCCGTTCCCCTTTTTTTCTTTGTTCTGTTCCGGCTATCTCCCTCCTCTTTTCTTTCCCTCTCCCCATATATGGCAGCCATCCCACCTCTTTCCTCCCCGTCTCCTCCTCCTCCTTCTCATGGTTGCAAGGTGGTCGAGACTTCCTCCCTTATGGGGACTGATCTCCCACTCTCCCCACTTTTTTTGGACGCTAGCGACGTAGATCTTCCGATCTGGACTCTTTGGCCCTCAGGTGCCGGATTTGTGGGTTTCCAACAGATGCGGTGATGACGCCTGGCAGTTGCGTCTATGGTGGGACAACGAGATGTGAGGCATGGACACTAATACTTTTTCGTAATCTTCCTCCAGCCACATCCGAGCGGATTGGTGATTTCCATCATCGTTGCTGTACAATTTTTAGGCTTTTATTTTTTTTCTTTTGTTGTTTTCTTGTATTTTCGGACCAGTAGTATCATTTTTTAATATAATAATACTGTATAAGTTTTCTCAATTAAAATATATATATATAGAAGGCGGTTCTAGTCCGGGATCCGGACTTCCGAACCTCCATGATCCGAACATTTTTTTGACGATCCGAGCCGTCCAATGTGTTCAGAAGGTGTTTTCAAGGGTCTACGCGGGAAATCTTAAAAAAAAAATACCGGGAAGGGCTTGATCCAAGCAGTTTTTAGCAAAACTGTAAATAAAAACTGCTTGGATCAAGCCCTTCCCGGTATTTTTTTTTGAAGATTTCCCGCGTGAACCTTGGAAAACACCTTTTGAACACATTGGACGGCTCGGATTTTCCCAAAACAATTTGCAACACAAAAAAAATACCCATTTTGTTCCAGTCAGGGATCCCTGACTGGAACCGTGGGGTTATATATATATATACTCCCTCCGTCCCCATTTATTTGTCCCTTTTGGGAGTTCGTGCCACTTTTCAATTGATTATATCTCATAATTTATATTGTTTTACATGATTTCGAAAACATTGTTTTATAGAACTAATTGAGATCTATCAAACAAAATCCATATTGAATATATAATTCATTACCGATTTAAAGTTATAGCTAGTTTTTTATCCGGTTAGAATAGGACGAGGGACTAAAATTTGGGGACGGAGGGAGTATATCTTTAGTAAATAGTACAGTTTTACCTCCTCAAATTCAAATAATTAACCTTGTCAGAGTAAAATCTTCCTGTGATTCTGGGTCCGCCCCTGAGTTAAAGCAACGCCCTGACTTATGCATGATCTTGGGTTGGGTACTAATTAGGATTTACTCTGGCAGGATGGAACCAAAAATTGCTCTACCTTAAAGAACTCCTAGTCCAAAAAAGGACATGTGTACCAATTCTTGGCCCCCGCAATGGACCCTTCTTTACTTCAATTTGAAAGCAACCCTACGTTCAACAAGGGACCCTAAGCCAGCTTTCGTTTTGCTACAGTTTTCGAAAAGAAAAATAACGACAAGTTGTCCATTCGATCGACAGAATTAGTCATTGTGAAGGCATATATAATTTCACTGAATCTTTACTTTTATGGAATATATCTGGGACCTGTATAATTCGGGCGGTAAATATTTTAACTACACATTAGTATTTGAACAGTTTGAATATATAGTCCAATCCGATACTCATATCCGGCTAAATGAACACCCGAATGTTCATGTACAGTATATAAGGTAACTTATCACCATCAAGAGAAAGATCCGAAACAGTGCCAAATCTTCCATATATACACACATGAAAAGTGGGGAAAGGGTGATAATCAAACACGTAGCTAACTGGAAGAAGAAAGTGACATGAAGAAAGAAGAAGAAGAAGAAGAATATACTCCCTCCGTTCTAATTTAATGGTTCATTTTTGACATACGTGTCAGTTGCAACAAAATCGTCTATATCTCTCATTTTATAGTTTTAAATGATTTTAAAAAATTTGATTAATAGAACTAATTGAGATTTGTAAAATAAAATCCATGTTGCATAAATAAACTTAACTGAGAAATATAGACAATTTTTTTTAGAGTGCCGGAATAGTGAAATGGACTATTAATATGGAACAGAGGGAGTATATGCCAAAACAAAGTTAAAGTAAAAGAATAAATATGCATGCCAAAAAAAAAGTTTAAGTAAAAAATTAGACAATAAGGGTATAACAAGATAGCTGAACTGTATTCTCCCTTTAGTATGGACCCATACTTCTTTTTCTTTTCTCTTTTAATCCACCTCCAAATTTATTTATTGAAGAGTCATAAAAGCCCCCCCACAACCTTCTTTTTTATGTACCCCCATCATTCACATTCTTTTTCCCTAGCTATCACTTGACCTCTCTTATCATGGAAGAAGAACATTTCAACATAGAGAGCCAAACAACTCAAGCTCAAGAACACCTCCCTTCATCTTCCACCACCACCACCTCCACCTCCTCCTCCTCCTCGGCCGCAACAACCGCTTCCTCTGCCGCCCCTACCGCCTCTTTTTTGTCGAATTTCGATGTTTTGAAATTGGGTTTGGATCAAAAAGGATCCAAGAGAGCTCAAGAAGCGAAAAACGGCAATGAGAACAAGAAAAGGCACAAAAGTGGAGGAGATGATGGGAAACATCCAACTTATCGGGGAGTGAGGATCCGAAATTGGGGGAAATGGGTATCCGAAATCCGCGAGCCGAGGAAGAAATCAAGAATATGGCTCGGTACTTACTCGACGGCTGAGATGGCGGCTCGAGCCCACGATGTAGCAGCTTTAGCCATCAAGGGTAACTCGGCTTATCTCAATTTCCCCGAGCTGGCTCATGAGCTTCCCCGCCCCGCCACCTCCTCACCCAAGGACATCCAAGCGGCTGCTGCCAAGGCCGCAGCCGCATTCTCAGGCGAAGAAATGGCTCGAGCCAAGCCAAGCCGAGCCACAATCCCCTGTTCTCACTCCTCTACCACTCTGTCATCGGATACCACTCAAGAATCACTGGACTCTCCATCAAATGGTGGTGATGATGACATGTTTTTCGATCTACCTGATCTCACCATCGATATCGCGGATCGAAGCGATGGATATTGTTGTTACTATAATTCATCATGGCAGCTGGCTGGAGCCGATAACAGCTTTCGGCTCGACGAGCCGTTTCTATGGGAGTTGTACAACTAGTATTACTATTGTAAAGTTTCATGTTAATAGCACTGACTTCCAATTCCATTTCATGTGCCACAAAATACCCATAAATTCATTCTCTCGCGCGCGCGAACTCTCTTATTCAGATGTATGATCCCATTTTCGAGCTCCTGTATTTTTCGAAATTTTTCATCGTGTGACTGAAAGTACATTGGGACGGAGAATGAACTTTTGAAAATAAGCTCTCACCTTCAACAGTGATGGTGAATGAGAAGGCCACATTTTGGAAAGTGATGAAGATGTTTTCTACTTTGGTGCAAGTTTTGATTTTGCATATTGAAAGGGTTGCAGGTACCTTCTTGTTTTTCTTCTAACATCCTCTCCCCTAATGTGACGGTAGTGGTTTACCTTTCACCAATATAAAATTGACCTAAAAACATAAACAAATAGTATATATATGACAAGTTTCTTTCCAAGTGTGAATTTTTTGGTTACCAAATTGGAACAAAGATCCAGAGGTGATTTTGTCCTTTCACCTTTGGAAGAGTTTGGGGGTTATGTGTAATAACTCTCTTTTTGGGACTTAGGGGGGGTGTTGTGTATGGGAATGCACAGCACCGTGCTGTGTAGCCATGGCGTGGCTGCGCCAGCACTTTTTCGACGATCGGAGACGTTCACCACGTAAATTTCGTCAAGTACTACAAGTGTAGAAAAAACTAACTCGATTGGATATCTTTAAGTACGTCATCGGAACACAAATACTTTGAAAACAAATGGACACAAACACTGGATCAAAACCACTTTTCATGTTATTTGTGTGCCGATGAGGCACTTAAAGATATCCGATTTAGTTGATTTTTGGCACACTTGTAGTATTAGACAAGCTCTATGCAGTGAACGTCTCCGATCGTCAAAAAAATACCGGCGCGGCCTCGCCGTGGGGCTGCGAGGCCCATTTGGTGGAAACTTAATTCTATTCAATAACCAAACCTTACCAAACTTCTATAGATGTAGTTTTTATTTTTTTTAGAAAAATTTGGATGCCGGATGGGTACCATGTAGCGGTATCCACTTTTATCTGTCAAATCACTTGGGTAATCTTTTTGTGTATAAAGGAGGGTCATGGTGTACTTTTATTTGGTGCGGAAAAAAAAATCGAAAAACGATACATGGAACCATTTCATTTTTTGATTTCAAAATCATAATTTTAGCACCTGCTGAACTCATTTTCTAAAATCACAATGATTTTAGCAACTGAGTTACTAAAATCATTTGGAAAACTATACCTAGGAAGTTTAGACAATGTCTTTTACATACGTACCTGTGCGGGTACATATATCCGTACATATGTTGGACACAATTATGATACCAGTGTTACGCGGTGTCATCATCAGCCAATGAAATGAAATTTTCAAAAGACATGAAATGAGATATGACGTCTGACTCAATTAACTATGCAGCCTAAATAGATACTCCCTCCGTCCCGCAAAGTTAAACACTTTTGAGAGTTTTAACTTTTAAGGAGGAAATATCATTCAACTGTGAAAATTCCAAGTGTCCAATCTTACCCTTCTAGTGTACTTTGACTTGTCCTTCAAAATTTGAATTTCAAATTTTGTGCTCAAAAGAGAAGGGTAAAATGGGAAGTTTGTCATATTTTGCTTTTAACTTTTTAAAGTGGACAAATTATATGAGACAACAAAAAGTATGAAAGTGTCAAACTTTTGGGGACGGAGGGAGTAATATCGTTTATTATCACTGTGTATCTGTTATTGTTGTTCTAAACAAACGTGTTAATAATGCGCCAACCTCGATGAACATGAAGAAAGTACTTTAAAATGATTAGTAATTTGTGGTTTTGGGACATTTCCTTTGTTGAATTCTTTTACCCTTAAATGGATAAGTAATTATTGTCCTTAATTAGCATCATAACCCACAAAGTAAAATTCAATCTTTATTGAAAGAGATTTTAGGCAAAGCAAAGGACCCTATGCTCTATTAGTCTATTACAGTAATGTAAGCCACTATTTGGTAGTGATAAATGACCTCAACATCACTATCTGCCTTTGATATTCTCTTTCCCATCACTTTGTCACACATTTTCAATTGGCAGGGCCATAGTCGGCAAGAATAGAGACAAAACAAAAATCTCTTGCTTCCCAAATCAAATCTTTCACACACACTGATACCAAATTTTATACTATAAAGCCCCATACCCGAGCTAATTATTTTGTTGTATTTAAGAATTGGAAAAATACTGTCAAGATCAGGGTCTAGACTAATTTAAAAAGATTTCCAATTAGGCCAATACCATATGGACTTGGAAATCATACTTTTGCTTTTTTAAAATCGGATGTTCGGGCTAGCTCGTACTCACCTCGACAAATTTTGAGGCCCAGAAATTAACGACTGGGCAAACCCTCCAATGGCCCCAAATATTGATTGGCCTCCTTGAAATTTAAACATGCAACCTCATAAAGGACAAACACCAATTACTTTCTCATGTTCACTTGACCGAACCCGTTGGTGTTTAACCATACTTTTAGTTGATCATTTGAGTCAATACAATTTAAAGGGCCCCATTTTTCGATTAAAAAAAGTTTGAGTATATGTGATGGGAATTGAGATCTTTTCATACCATGACAGCATGACCAATCTCTGTCACAGGCCAGAAAATGACTGAATCATTAAACTATAAGCGTATGATTGAAAGATTATAATAAACATATAATAAGTGATTCTTTTATGCCTTAGTAGATCAAAAAATTCCGGCAGGACCACATCAAACTCACCTAATTAATCAGGGGCGGAGCCAAGGATTCTCAATGGTGGAATCAAAAATTCTAAATGTGTGCAATGCACTATTGGGTTTTTTTTTTTTTTTATGTTTTTATCCCCTAAACTATTCATATTTTTTTTAGTTCGTCCCTAAACTATGAAAATTCTAAATTTATCCCCTAAACTATTTGATTGTAACCCATTTGGTCCAATCGTTAACGGCATCCAGCTTTTTAGACTGAAAAACATTTACCCACACATAGCTGTGTGCATAGATCACTCTGTGGGGCCGACTTCGACGTCTCACATGAACAATCCAACCTGTTCAGTAATTTTAAAATATGTTTTTGAATGACCTCGTAGAAAATATGCTCAATCAAATAGCTTCAAATGCTTGATCTTACATTTCAATTTTTGATTAATAGTTCAAGGTCATCAAAAATTAAAAGATTGGATCAAGCACTTAGAGACATTCGATTGAGCTATTTTTTTACAAAGGCCACCTGAAAACATATTTTTAATGTAATGAGCGTCTCAGATTGTGCATGGGACTCCGAAGTGGACCACACAGAGTGATCTGTGCGCATAGCTATGTGTGGGTAAAATGGTTTTCCGTCTAAAAAAGTGGACGGCGTTAACTGTTGGACGAAACGGGTTGCAATCAACTAATTTAGGGAATAAATTTGCGGTTTTCATAAATTAGTAGCGAAGTAGAGAAAATGTAAATAATTTAGGGGATAAAAGCATAAAAAAAATTCTTAGTATCCCTCATGAAAATTGATAGGCTGTGGGGTAAGCGACCGCATATGTCCATTTACAAGAACTGCCGATAGATGAGACACCATGTTTCCAATACAAGTCGAAAACAATTATTCATTAGCCAACTGTCTTTTTATCATCTTTCCAGAAATTTTGTTCAAAATTTGTGTGATTGATCGTAGTACAATCTAAAACCTAAAAAACCATAACTAGAAGTTTTCAAAAATTATTATTAAAAAAAAAAAAAAAACAATAATAAAAACAACAGTTAGTAATAATAGTCCGAACTCGCCTATATTTCCGTAAACGACTGGGATGTTGGGAAATTCGACTAAACCAACATGCAAACACACTGCAGGCAACGATAATAAAAAATGCAAAACACAGATATTTTTCCACAAGTACAAATAATTTCAAGTTTTATCAAATTGGGAGTAGGCCTGACCTCCCATAGCCAAACTTTAATTCCGTTCTTGAATTCATTGACGGTCAAATCCCAAAACATTCACGGTCAAACCCCAAACCCTCCGCGAAGAGCGAATAAGGCTTCATAAGCCAATAGATTGTTATTAGCGTTATTCATTAAATTAAATTCCAGCACTTCAGAATAAGAGCTTTTTTTTGGGTAAAAAATAATAAGAGCTTTTGACTCTAAATAAACCCCATTTTCATTGTTCCCCTCCCAAGATTTTGCTGCCATTTATCTGTCCTTCATTCCTTAATTTATGTCAATAGGTCCCAAGATTCTGCAATTCTTTATTGAATTTGGTCCATGGGGAAAAGGGTCCTTACAAATTTTAAGCCACGAATTTTCTGTCGTTCGTTCGACCTAAATTATTTTCGAATAGACTAGAGAATTCACAATTTTCTACGTTAGAAACACATGTGTGTTCATATTCATGTCATAATTGTCCAACACATGAAAGTGTTCATGTCATAATTACTAAACACATGAAAGTGTAAATTTTACGAATGCAACATAAGTAGTACTTTTGTTGGATTGTTGCAAGCCAAGTGACGATCCCTCACATCAGGGGCGGAGCCACACGGAGACAAGAGGGGTCAGTTGACCCCCCTGACCCCCAAATTTCTATAGGGATTTCACTAGTATACCTCACAAAATTACTAATTGACCCCTCTTTGATTTTATTTTTTTTGCCCCCCCTGAACCAAAATCCTTGCACCCCCCTGAACGCGTCCAATTCTTGTCCCCCTCAACCAAAATCCGGCTCCGCCCCTGCCTCACATTGTTTTGCGATAACCGGTTGATCAGTAAGTATCACGTAATGATACATGAGACTTCGGGAGTACCAAAAAAAACTACTGTGGGCATGTTAGTGTTTTTTTTCTTTTTTTGGGTGGAGTTAGAAAATATTATTAAATCAAAAACCACCGGCCAAAAACCGGGTACACAAAACCGTTGGCCACAAAACTACTTACAAAGAAAAACAACAAAATAATACAAAAAAAAAAGACAGAAAATAAGGACGTTGGAGCATGTCGCCGGAGCCTCCATGGTCGTCATCAAGAGCCCGGATTTGGAAACCCCAGATCTGGCTCCCCCTGATCCAAAAATCGGGCGTGGTCACCCATACCGGAACGGAGAGGAACATCCGCCACGGGGAGTCTCCGAACTCCAAAGAAGCTCAGCCATAGAGGAGATTGAGGAGTCGGAAGGAAGCTGAGGTAGGAGGGTGGATTGGCCGCCAGGGGGCATGTTAAGTGTTGATTGCACCTTTTTTATGAGCATGTTAGCAAAAATAAATCTTGACGATGCACCTGATGTGATCGGTCGGTGGCGAGCCAAACAGCACGTGGGAACATGACTGAGAATTCTTTGCCCAGTAAAATATGATTAGATCCATATAAATAGATCAGATGCAAAGTAAGTAGACATGGAGCATCTAATGATTGGCAATGTTTGATTAATATACAGTACTAATTAATCATGTAGTGAACTGTTAATTTCGGGTTAAGGTCCCAAGAAAGTAGTTAATGAAAGTTGAGCTCTAGAACTTAGATGTGGGAATCACAAAACAAGAAGAGATGCAAAGTGTAAAGAGCAAAGAATCCACCCTTATGTGGCTTTTAAGTTGGAAAGAAGTCCATCCCATCAAATGCTTTTCATCAAACAATGGCCACATCCACAAATATGTGGGCATGTTTTGTGTCAAATAAATCATACAAAAGCTTCTCATCGCCTATTATGAGTTGTACCAAAAAAATCTAATTAGTACGGAGTTTTTTTTTTTTTTTGTGTTTTTTGGGGTGTATAGATAAGACCATCGACCACCGATGGTGGTAGCCTGGTGGGCAAGGTGTCTCACATTCCTAGGAAACTCGATTTCGAGTCTTGCCAGTGGCAAGAGATTGTAGGGGTACACTCTAATGCCTACTTGCACCTAGGTGGTGCCTAGGTGGTGTCGTGGTGACAGTCTATCCTAAATCCTCACGGACAGTAACTATGGCTCGAATTGGACATTCCACTAGTTGTCAGGAGCCCTTACGGTCATGCCTAGGGAGGTTGCTACGCTAGTTGCCCCCTCCCACTCTTATTTTTTATCAAAGAAAGAGAGAAAAAAAAATACCATCGAGTGAGGTCAGAGAAGCGAGAAGCGATTGAACTGTAAACTAGATGAACTTGAAACAACTATCCAAACCACTTAGGCTATATATCACTGCACAATAGCGAGCAAGTAATAAATCATGCTAATCGCATAGAACTTAATAAGATCCCAAATATACAACTTTTTTTTATAATCACATGTCCGGACCAGGTTACATGCACTTCGACTAATTCTGAGAGACCAATCTCACCATCCACTAACAGGAGCCCGTTTAAACACCTGTACAACATTATACTAAGTACAAAGTATTAAAAACAAAAATGGCAGCATCTCCACACAAGGAAGCAAAAGAAAAAGCCTCCAACAAAACATAAACCAATACCACTTCGACATTTGAGACTCCACTATTGCAAGTGAAAAAAAAAAGATTGCCAAGTACAGCAGTGGCCAGTGGACAACCAGTTAATACACCACCCATTGAGAACCAAAGATTTAGGATAAAAGAGTTGGGGCAACCAATTAAGATACAAACATCATTTCTACCATTTCGAAACTAAACTTAAGTATCCCAAGGAAAAGTACACTATGTATGGATCTCTAAATAAATCCAAGGAATTGTATCCGAACATTATACATACAAACTGAACACACACATGCAGCAAAAGTTGAAGCTTGATACTTCTGATCCGAGATTCCTCCTCCTGGTTCAGCAATCAGTGTCCACAAGGACCGTCCAAGACAACCTTCCCAAACTCAAAGCTACTTGAAATATACTTTTGATCAAGATTCCTCCTCCTGGTCCAGCAATCAATGTCCACGGCGACCGTCCAAGACAACCTTCCCGGACTCAAATCTACTTGAATGAACAATCGCTCGGTGGACGACAATAAACTGCCTTTGGTACATTTTTCGAAGAGGGTATATTGATCAGAACAATAACCACACACAGACACACACAAACGAACAGGTGAAAGGTGAAAGTGGTCAGAAAGCATTCTGCAACCAGACAGCAGAAACCATCCAATGCATCCCAGGTTCCCCTCAAAATTGTGAGCAAAAAAGCAAAATTAGAAATCAGATCATGAAATAAACAAGAAGCGGAAAGAGGAGGCAAATTAAAACCATCAAAATTTCCAAGAGAAATGAAATAACCAAATCAATAACAATGAATTCACGTTGAACAGTGAACTTCTCATTGAAAGGCATATATATACATAGCAATTCTCAGTCTGACCTAACAACAGCTTTTATAATATCCTATTTAAAACAAGAAGATGCCACGTTCCATACTCTATTACAGAAAATTACTTGGAAACCCATATAATCTGTGCCCCAAATATGCGCCAACTCAAATCCCTCACATTCGACCTCTACAGACAACTTTTAGATGCATGTACCATGACACCTTGTGGCTAAGCATACTCTTTATTCATGAAACGATCAAGCTACCTTCATGGCCTCCTTTAAGAAAAATCTACAAATAATAAAAGAATCCACTAATTCAGCTGCCCAAAACAGTTGCTGAACCCGAACTACATAAATAAACTCAACTCGAAAAACTACATAAAATCAACCTCCAACATCCACCCGATTCGAACAGGTGGAATGGGAAAGTGACTGGAATTTCCACCGTTTCCTGTCATTGTTTTCCAACAATCCCTAATATAACAACACGTGAACCTTTGGACTTACACCCCTAGTTCCGGATCATAGGCCCCTCCGCTGGAATGAGTCTCCCCGACATGCAGTAGAGATCACATTTTCTGGTCAGATGTAAACAGGTTTGACATCATTAGCCCCAAAACTAGCAGCACAAACTGGGCACTTGCGATGGCGCGATCCTAAAATTCTTTGAACGCAAGCATTGCAAAACAGGTGGTAGCATTTTGTGAGAACAACCTGAAGAGCCAAACATTTATAAGCAACATCAACATACGCTACGGACGAAAAACATAAACAAGGTATCAAGGATGGAACATTTACCCTCATTTTTCATTAACGGAATAAACATATTACACATTTTAAACAATTTACACTATGATAACAGAAGTCACACGCTACCGTAATCCTCTACAGAGAGAGAAAATTGTCATATGGCACGCCCCAAACAAAAGGTTCCCAACTATCAACAATAGAGATCCCTAAAATCCATGCCCTTAATATCCTTCTAAAATGAAAATAACAGAACTCATATGAACTGAGACCAACCTTGTGAGAGGAAATTTTAATGAAACTGAATTAACATCTTAAAAGCATATTGATTATTATACTTATGAGCTAACCCTAGACAATGGAAGTGATGACATCAATAATAGAAAAAAAGGACTAGATGGGCACTGAATACCAGGAATAAAGGAAAAGAAACACGAACTGGGATGATATAGACGTAATAAAAGGTAGAAACAAATTGTAAAGAGGCTAATTGGACTCAAACTTCACCAATTTGTATGGCCAAGCTATTTTGTCCCCAAACAAACCGAGGCTAATTCTATGGTTTTAGGAAGTGGTATGATAAGAAATCATGTTCATAGAACACCAAGTATCTAACAAAATTTCATACTCCCTCCATCCCCACTTAATAGTCCCTTTCGGGGAATCCAACTAAATAAGGGAATACAACCACTGCACTTCTGGAAAATGTTTTCCTCATTGTACCCTTCAATCATTACGTTTTCTTACCATTTTAGTACTACTACTAATTTAAACATGAAGGGGTAAAAAAGGAAATTCATTAATTAGTACCCATTTAGGAGTGGGACAATCTTTTTGGGACGGCAAAAATGCTAATTGAGACTATAAAATGGGGACGGAGAGAGTACTTCCTAGGAAAAGAAATCTCGGACAAAATGCTTCCTTAAGTACTCCGGTCCCCAACGTCATCCTTTTTTCTTTCTTTAATGAGGCCAAGACTATCCACAATTGCCTAAACAAACTAAAAGGTTAGCTAAGGTTAGCAATGTTTGCTAAAAGAAAGTGTTCACATTGGAATAACCAAACTTAGCAACCTCTCAGGCTCTCAGCCACTAACCAAATTGTGGCCCTTGGATAACCAAAACTAGCAACCTTTTGTCAATAACCAAATTTAGGGGACCCTACATCTCCTCAATTAAGTCAACCCATCATTACACAAAAACTCTGAAAACAATTTGGGGACCCTACATCTCCTCAATTAAGTAAACCCATCATTACACAAAAACTCTCTAAAAACATTGTTTTGAGAGAGGCAGGGAGGGAGTGTCATTGTTTAGAGAGAGGGGGGGTGATGGATTTACTTGATTGAGGAGATGTGGGGTTTTGGTTATTGACAAAAGCTTGCTAAAAATATTTTTTTTTTTTTAAATTGATTTCGTAAACTGTTTCTTAAAAAGTTTGTTTGAAAATTTATTTTCTATTCTAATAAACTGTTTTTATTAGATTGAAAACTGTTTTTAAAATTTTTTTTTAAAAAAACTAAATTCTATGTTCACACTTCACAATTCTTAGTTTTGTGTAGTTTGAAAAGGTGATGTGGCAAGTTTTGGTTATCCAATTTTGATTTTTTCAAAAATTGATTTCAAAAAAACTGTTTTTTAAATAGTGTGTTTGAAAATTTATTTTCTATTTCTAATAAACAGTTTTATTAGATTGAAAATTGTTTTTAAAAATATATATTTTTTCTATGTTCAAAGTTTTTAGTTTTTTGTAGTTTGAAAAGGAGATGGATCAAGTTTTGGTTATCCAATTTTGATTATGTCATTGTGGACCTCTATATTGCTAACCTTAGCAATCCCTTAAATGGATAACCAAAAGGTGATGTGACAACTTTTGGTCATCCGATTTTGGTTAGGCCTTTGTGTATGCTCTAAGTAGCCAAACATTAGTCCAAAGTATCATTCTCAAAAATCATGCATCAAGCATATTTCTATACTTACTACACACACAATCACCACCATAGCAGTACACTTGGTTCACAAACAGGAACATTGCAACACAGCAGACCCGACAAGTACATCCTTGAATTCCTAGAATCATATCCTAGTAACTAGGGGTGTAACCGGTTCTTGGGATTTTTGGACTGAACCGGGAAAAACCGGTTCGGAGAAAGTATAGAACCGAAACCGATTTTTATACATCGGTTCGGTTCCGGTTCGGTTCACAGAGAGAGAGAGAGAAACCTGCAACTCAACCACTCAGATTCACACACAAACCCAGATCTGAACGAGAATCGAAAAAAACTTTCACTAGTTTTCAAAGTTACAAACTCAGATTCACACACACACAAACAAGATCTTGCATCAATCAGAAAAACAAATTGCAACTCAGTGAGTACATACATTTATAGATCTGGACGAGAATCGCAAACCCTCGTTTTTTTAAATCATGAAACGCACACCGCAGTGAGAGAGAGAAGAAAAACATTACATACATGATAGGAGAACATATACAGATCAAACGTAACCGATCGTCTGGAGAAGATGAGTACTCGATAATAGACGGAATCGAATTCTTTTTCTTTCACTTGGAATTCCTTCATCTACAGTTGTTTGTTTGGGAGGGAGAGACTGAGGGAGGGAGGGAGGGAGGGAGGGAGGGAGAGAGAGAGCCAAGAGGATTAGATTAGGGTTTGAATGTCATTGATTGAGAGAGAGAGAGAGAGAGTAACCGCAGCCGCAGTACCTAGAGAGAGAGGATTTGGGTTTTGAATGTCCTGACTTCTTAGACTTGTGAAGGTTAATTGTATATATAGGTCAGTAAGTTACACGTAATAAATATAATACATACCCGTATTAAACCCAAGCAGTTGGTAAGCCCAGCGGTAATGTGTAGGCTCTATGCACGGAAGGTCACGAGATCGATCCCTGGCCCTTTCATTTTGCAAGATATTTTCGAGGTACACACATATACCGGTTCGGTTCGGTTCGGTTCACGTTAAAAATCCTCTGAACCGGGAACCGAACCGGTTTTAAAAGTTTTCAATACTTATGAACCAAACCGAACCGGTTAAAGAAAAAAACCGAACCGGTTAAAGAAAAAAACCGGAAAAAAAACTCGGTTCGGTCCGGTTCTTTGAATTTTTTGTTCACCCCTACTAGTAACTTCGTAATAATGAGATTCAAGTTCCAACCAGTCTGGAACTCCCAAATCGGAACTCTTAACAAACTGTCCATGTGGGAATGCTTATTAGGGAAGCATTTACCTGAAAACATTTCTGACAAGGTACAACATGAAGGGATAATAGATTAATAGTAAGCAACGGGTTTTTTTTTTTTTACCCTGCGTCTCGTATCAATTCTAAGCCACCGCTTTTTTTTGGCTTCCCTTGGCAGAACAAGCCAGCCCTAACGTGAAGTGCAACAGTTGCAATATGCTACAAATTAGATATAAACCAAAAAAATGCAAACCAGATAATGAAAAATATTTACCTCTTTTCGCCTGTCGAGGCAAATACTGCACTTCAGAATTTCCCTGTATTCTCTGAGCTCCTGCTGAAGCTTTCCAACCATTGAACCTTCCATTTGTGTCCTAAGATGAGAAACCTTTCTCCTTGCAACTTCTAACTCCTCTTCTAATCTTTTCTTGTCAAACCTGATTGAGACAAAATTGTGGATTCCACATCTTTGCAAAGAAGAAACCAGAAGAAAACAATAACTACAACTTCATTACCTCTCGCTCTCCAGCCCTATCTGCAGCTCAGCAAGAGCCACTCGGCCTTGTTCGACCTTAGACTGTGACCCCTCCAGTGACTCTTTCAATTGCAGAGATGATTTCCTCACATCCAACAATTTCTTTTCGGTACTTTCTAAAGTGGCTATACTCTGCGACCTATCTTCTGAAAGTTTCTGAACTTGATCCGAGCACATTTTCAACTAATCACACCAAAAATAACCGATTCAGTTTTCATATCCCAGGCTAATAATTAATTGAGATACACTTTTTCAAGAGCTAACGTGGACGATTATTTTATTTTAAATGAAATCACCTGATCTTCAATCCTAGCAGCTTTCAGGTCGTAAAAATCAACAGATTCCTTGGCTTGTTGAAGTGCCTTCCGCATCGTCTGTTTATCCCTGAGTAGAGCATCTCGAAGCTGTCTTGCCTGCACACCTTCTAGAACAAGCTGGAAAAAAAAGTCCAAAACCAACTCAATAATCCTGTGGAAATAAGAAAGTAAACGTACAAATCGGTATCTGGAACAAACATTATACATAATAGAGTGAAACAGGAACATGGGCAAGTCATTGTTGCAACTTATTAGGGTTTTTTTTTTTTTTTGATCAGGGAAATATTCATTTCATTAAAAGGATCTCAAACAAAATACAGGAGAGAGCCCTAACTACCAAATACAAGACACGAGCACAAACCACTAAGGCTATACAGGCTCTGGATTATCGTACTGCACGAAGCAAACCAACACTACGTGTCGGCATAGAGTCCGTCTATGATTCAGCAGAAGAGCAACCAAAAACGGGAGCCCAGCTCACCCCATTAACAGTAAAGAGCATATGAGATCTACAGCAATCAGAGCCGCCGGAGAAACTGAAAAAATCCAGTCCGGAAAAACACAAAACAGAAAAAAGAAACTAAGTAAACAAAAGCAACAGAAAATGAAACCCAGAAAAAACAATGCAATCCAAAGCAGCCTCACTGAGTTGAGCCGAGTCGGACCGAGTTGTACTGAGTTTATTCGCCCACCATCGCAACCCACCGGATCTGGGGAAACCAGACCGGTTCTAAAAGCCAAGCGCTAGCCACCGGCAAAAACCCTTTACTCCGACCCTCCTTATTACTCCTCCGCAAGCCGCCGCGCCAGCCGCCCCTCGTCGCCTCCACCACGCCAAAACAGAATCCAGTGCACCGGATCACACCACCGACAGACGACGGCGAGAGGACCGAACTACACCGATCCAAGGATCGGCAGCCGCGGAAAAGACCAGAAAAGGTTGCGAGAACACACAAGCGTGGAGAGGGTGAGGGGAAGGAGAGGAAGGGAACTAAGGTATAGGGGGAGGAGGCAGAGAAGGAGGGGAGCCTCCCCCCAAGGGAAAACCAGATCTGGAAGGTTTAGATTTAGGGCCGGCTAGAGAGAAGGTCTCTCGTATAGAGAGAGAGAGAGAGTGAAAGCTTTGTTGATCTTAACTTGTTAGGTTGTTGGAGTAACTGAAATGAAGGCTCTATTCCACTACAAAAGTAGATGAAGGATGAAATATAGACTGACAAACCCAAAAAAAAAGAAAGAGAGCTCTACAAGTACTCAATTGGTTTAGTGAACAAATGATATAACCAATACACGTTTGCTATGGCATGATTTACCACATGCATCGCAAACACTGCAAGTAATACCGACATACAAAAAAGGAAAACGGACCCTTTTCCCCCTTTTTGTTGTTTTTTCGTCATGCATGACCCCCAGACAACAAGGTTCACAGATCAACCCCCAACATCAGTGGTATATGGTACAAATTATTAAACCTTGAAACTTTCAAGTTCTCAAGGACATCTCTTTTGGTATAGAAATTCAAAAAATCAAAAGGCGAAACACTGATCCTGCTTTTCTAGACCTCAAAAACAAAGGTCAATCACAATATACAAGTTAGGAAAAGATTACAAACTTTTGGTAATAATTTCATTTTAAAGTTTGAAAATGCAAATTCACCGATAATCAGCTACACAACAGGACATAACAGAAAAATACTTTAGTCAAAGTGTTCACACTACATATTTGAAATGCAGTCAATTAATCAATTTACTCCACCAATTTCATAAGCCATCATCACTTACAAAAATCCTCATCAAAAAAAATAATCAATTACACAAACCACGGAGGCCCAAGCTATGCGGTATAAGGAAGAAATCAAAGTTAGGAACCTAAGATAAACAGGAAGGAGTGTCAGTAGAAACTAATCACCTTGATGTTATAATCATCTCTCTCTGTGATTTGCTGCATGAGTTGTCGGTTTTGAGTTTGCATATCATCGTATGCCTGACCAATAGTCTGAAGAAAAACAAAACCACTACTTTAGCAAAGACATGAAGAGAAACGATCTTGATATGGAGAGGACCAAATTTTTGTGGGAATGTAGGAAAAGGTAGGAAAAGGGAACGTTTCCAAATACTCCGAAGAAGTAGCCAAAACATAATGGAAATGGACAAAGCATGTGGGAGTGTATGAAAAGATCATTGTTGGATATTTATAATCAATGTTGAAACACCTCAATAAATTCATATGCATCGTTAGAATACACTTCGATACATCTGGGGATTCCACTAATGTGTCGTAATGGTCTCCGAAGAAACAGAAGTGTTAAGGCCAAAATTGTGTTCCTTGGCCTCAGGCCTACATGACAAATGGAATGAACATAAATGTCCATCCTTGTGACAGAGCAGGATCTAACCTCTATTTCGGATAGGTAGGATTCATTTTCCTCATTTTTCGATTTCAGTCCGTCTGAGAAACTGGACTTCTCCCTGAAATAACATAGAGCAATCACGTCTCAGGTTCTCTCAAACATGACTAAAGTTAGCATCAAAAAGCCAACCACGGAACATCAACATATCAAACTGCAACAAATGAAAGAGGAGTCCACGACTCGGCTCATGAAAATTTCACATGCAATATAAAATTATGGTCATATAGCACTGTAGCCTTTCAAAAGACTATCATGCTGATATTTCAAATCCATCATTGAAATTTGAAGCCAACCTTTTAGAAGCTTCCAACCCCTGTCTCAAGTCGGCAATCTCAGCTTCTGCTGCAGCTAGCCTTTGCTGAGAGATGGCCTCAGCTTCAATAGATGTTTTGACACGCAATTCAAGATTGTGCTCATCAAGCGAGGACTTCAAGCTCTGAACATAAGCCCAAGCCTTGTACTCAGAATCCTTTGCTTCTAGCACATCCCTGCAATGTAAAAGCAGATAATTAGGGACATCAAACCAAATGTAACACTGTGCTGTACACATGAACTCGACAAGATAAGAGCAACCTAAGCACGTGTATTAAACTCGGCGTCATTTCAAAAACTTGAGGGTACATTCCCGTTATTGCCAGAAACGTTTAGGGAGGTCAGTCTAAACAAAATCAGGCAAACAATATTGTGGTGGTATTACACAAGAAAAAAATGGATATGCTGCGGTGGTTCAAAAACAAGTGGACGAGCCAAAAGAAAAGGAAACAAAAAGGGGCAGTGAAGAGTGTCTATGTACAAACTAGCAGAACAAAAAAGGGCAGTGAAAAGTGTACAAGGCAGCAAGTAGTCGAACAAATTAGCTCCCACATGGGATGTGCAGTTTCAGTCTGTCAAAACAAAGGAAACAAATCAATGTACAAATTCAAATGCCATGATCTGAGAGTATGAGACTAACATTCCTCTATGCATAAAGCCTTCCTTGAGTGTTGCGCTTCAAGGGGAAAGCATCTCAACTGTCTAATGTTACAATCTTGTTTGTCTTGTAAAGCGTTGAGTCTGCAGCAACGACTCTAGCCATCTCACAATGCTTTGCTGGCATGATTCGAGATCTTTCAAGCTGTGTCTCTATTATAACAGAGCATCTACCTTTCCAGACGAATTTGCACTAATAGATGCAAATGGCTACCCAGGACGCCTAAACTAAGTCTCAACCTTTACCAGACAAATTTGTACAAGTAGATGCAAATGGTTATTTGTAGGATATTCATTGTAAGCAAGAAAGCTAAACTTAACACCCTCAAGTTGAGTTCAGCTAGATTTGGCTAACTTACTCAAACTTTATGAACAACCTTTGTAGAACTTTGAACCCAGCTGAAAACTCATCAAAAGGCCACATTATTACATCTGAGAAGTAAGAATAAAAATTACCCCCAAGGATTTCTGATTAGTACGAATCCTTGGTGGCTAGACTGTTTCTCATCAACAAGCATCTACATTAGAGGCTCTTCACTCACTACGACATGCATTTAAATATGGAACTTGACCATGATTTCCTGCTTTAGACTAAAATAGCTTCATTCTCCAAAAGGTGATAACCACTCCTTTCACTTTAACTAGAACAAACTTTTCTCAACTAACACTACCTTAATTTAACCTTCAGAAACAATTGCCGATCAAAAAAACAAAACCTTCAGAAACTATTAGTTATTCCATTTATGATCTTTCATTATGATTTAATCTTTCAACTGATTGAAGCCAATAAAATCATTGCAAAACACAGAGAAAGCTAAGCAATTTGATACAGAAAGGAGAAAAAGAAAGAAAGATAGTAGAAGAAGAAAAGTAGGAAAAGTAGCAACTACCAGAACAGAGGAACGAAAAGATATTTTCTATTTAAAAATCAGCTAGTACATCAAACATAATAACAACAACAAAAAGAATCAAGATTCAATCCAAAAGAATGCAAACTATATTATTAGAGAACATCTTTGTATAGAAATTCTAACCTCGAATCAGTAGATTCACGCCTGTACATTTCCAAAATGAGCTTCAACTCCATATCACTCTCCTCCAAATCACGGACCTGCACCAACAAATAAAAAGTTGAAGATAAATTTCTCGGGATTCAAACAACAGAAACTAGTTAAGACGATGAGATTATTCTTTTCAATTGAAAAAATAAATTATATTCAGAAACAACGAAAAGACAAGCAGAATTAGAACTTACTCAAGATATAAGGATACCCGCTAAGGAAAACTAGATCTAACATGTTCTTCAACTTTTGAGCTCAAACATTTCAAAAGGTAAAAAAAATAATGGAAGTATACGCACTTGAAAAAGAAGTGGGAAACAACATTTATGCTCACAATTTGGAGGTTTTCTGTGTCATTCACTGCCTTAGCTTTTCAGAAAGGATGAACTATAATTTCAGCCTATAGTTGTCAAAATTGGAGAACTAATGCTATCCAAGTTTTCAAACTACCATAAGGGTGACTGCTAGAGAAAAATATGCATAAAAGACAAACGGAGCTCTTAAATAATGTCACTATGAGAAAACCACGAGGGAAAGAACAATTACGAAGCAACTTCTAAGCATGCCAAGAGAACAACTGCTAAAATATGTAGGACTACACTTCCACAGCAAAGTACCTACCTGCTTTGCAGCATTATACCAGGGGGAAAAAAAAAACTTAGGAATAAACTTACGGCGACCCAAAGAAGTGACAAAACCTCGCTTAGAACCCTTTTCAAGAGGCGAAAAAGCAAAGAGCTTCTATGAACATAGAGATCGCCATAGTAAAAAAGAACACATCTACCCATATATCCTCTAAAAGGGAATCATAGACCAAATAATAACCAATGTCCTAATAAGATGGTATGAATGAAAGCCACTGAAGACAGCAATCAAGGGCAGCCTAGATTAGAAAAGAATAGAACTTGATGTGAATGAGACCCAACTCTAAACAGACCCTTCTTGTCATCTCTAATAGTACAATATAGCACACGACTATACCTCTAAACGAACAGAATCGTAGATTACGTATTGAATCGAGTAAGTAACACGAGTTATTCAAACATCTGATATATTTAGAGATACATATCGATTTTAACTCTAAACATATCAAATAGTGGAATATGTATCCCGTATTGGAGGATTTTGACAACACATTATACATGCTGCATTCAATAGGAAAATGATGACTCAAATATGAAAAATCATGACAAAAGATGCTCACATCAAGTCAATGCTGAATAAATCATATTCACAGTAGCTGCAAGAAAAAAAATCTTAGGCCAACGATTGGCAAAAGGCATGAACTCCTAAAGCTCCAACCAGATATGCTAGGTGTCAACTACTTGAGTCTCTTCAAACTGTAAACTAAAAGCTACTAAGATGAAGATTGCTATGCTCTTATCTACGGATATCGAATACAGAGTACAGTTAAGTGAATATATGTCAAATAAAGAAGAGGGAGGGGAGGAGCGTGGAAGGGGGAGTTCTAAATCATGAATTGTAGCCAAAATAAACATCAAGGCACGTATGATAAGCATAATAGTCTTTATGGAATTCCTAACATGAAGTCAAAACTAGGCAATACAAGTTCAGATAGCTTTGACCATCTTATCCTAGTGACGGACAGTATTTTTGCTACAAGTAAAAACATCAAAGAACCAAAACAAAAAACAAAAATATTTACCACAGTATGCAACTTCCCCAGTTCAGCAACTTGATCAGCGGATCTAGCAGATAAGGTTTCCAACTCTTTAGCCTGTTAGACAAAGCAAGAGCTTTTATTATTCATCCGCACATTATTGTTAAAATCCAACAATACAGGACCCGTATCTTGTTTGTATAGAAATCTTACAATACGATGATGTATCCTACGATATATATCCATATCCCGATTCAGTACGTACGTTACGATTACTTATTGGAAGAAATTCAGACCTTATTGCAAGAAGTGGAACCTCAAACGGATTAATCTAAGTCGTTTGCGCGACATTCAAACCATTTGAAAGATATCCAACCTCAATGTAGGGCTTGAATAGCAAAAAGAACCATAGTTCGATCGTGTCTTGGGTGAATATTATAAGGGATTTCCTTCTTTTTTTTCCATGACTAAGGTAGCATGAAACATCAATATGATAAATTCCACTTGAAAAGACTTGAAATTCTACATCTTAAAAACATTTTTCACTATGTGCATAGTTTTTTGGTGTTATTAGGTATAAATACTTGTTAATTGTCTATTAATTAAGGAATGGGGGGGCCTGTAGTGATGAGCTCACTACACCATGGTGTAGTGAGCTCAGCTTGGAAGTCCGATTGTCCATCGCTGGTCCGGATCATCTTACACTTCAAATAAACATTTTACATATAATTTAAGGCCCATTTATCCGAACCGTCGATCGCCAATCAGATGGCCGAGCCGAGCTCACTACAGCCTACAGGGCCCCCGATTCCATTAACTATGGTTAACGACTTAACGTATATTACGATACATGACACGTATCCCAATACGATTTATGAAACAAGAAAAACGATACACGATTCGTATCCCGATTTGAAAAGCTTGCATCCACATTTGAAATAATGTAATACATCAAGGACACGTACCTTTCTATGAAGAACAGTTTTTAGAGATTGGACATCAGCCCTCAGAGAATGAATGTCCGAAGCAGCCTCTTTATATGTACTTAGCTGACTTTGCATACTGCCCATGTCTTCAGGAAATGATGAAACCAAGGCCTTGAACTCCGCAATGATATCTTTCCGACCTGAAATGAATGATGTAGAATCAGATTAAAGTGGAATATCAAAACAAATAGAGCCTAGCCGTACAAAATGAAACCGTACAAAATGAAGCTCGGAGGGCAATTACCAACATCTCTATACCTGGTTCCCTAGATGCTTCTTCTAGTTTAGTCTCAATCATATTTTTTGCACTGATTTGTTTCTGCATCTCCATTCTTAGCTCAGTTATTCTAGACTCAGCAAGCACTGAATTACGATGAAATACATCTAGCAAATCATTTTTCATGTTCATTTCCTTTTCCCGCCAGGCAAGGTTATCTTTCTCAACCTACAATACCAATCAGAAAAGAAACAATCAACATTGGAACGCGATCCTCCAATAAAAATTAACACTGAAATGCGTAAATTAAACTACCGACCAGTTACAACCTGTAGTTTCTTGAATAGAGCATGGTAATGAACTAAGTCTGCTTTTGATTTCGCAAGCTGGTCTCTTGCCAAGACATAAGCTTGGGATGAAGAAATACAGTTCAAATTTTTCAGAGTATTCTGTCAAGCAAAAATCACCACCTAAAACATGAGAGAACAAGTAGTAAAAGGAGTAATCGAATGTTGGAATAGTAATACTTCTATGGAGAAAAGACAAGAAATTAAACGTTAAGCCAACCTGTGTATCAGATAGCTGCTTCAATATTCCTATCCTATCCTCATGGAGACGCTTGAGTTCGAGCAGTTGACAAGAGGCCTGATCCTGTGCAGACCTCAAATCAAGTGATATAGTTACCAATTTTGTTTTTTACTAACACGAACAGGGAAAGAAAAAGGAATGCTAGCAAATTACCAGTAACTCCTTCAGAGTGGCTTCCATATCTTGCAACTCTTTTTGTTTATCTTTGGTCCTATCAGAAGCAACAGGCTTATTAGCAAAGTTCAGGACAGGTAAGAATGCCCCCTTCGCTGCATCACTCTCTGTTTTTAGAGTTGCCAATTTGCAATTACTTTCTTCTAATTCGGCAACTGTACTCTCAAGTTCCACTTCAAGAAACAACAAGGCAATAGTCAGACCTGAAGATCATCCACTAACCTTTTGGGCAAATAGTTAAACATAAAGGAAAAGAACACACACAGTCCATTGAAACAGTTTAAGAATATCCTGTAGACATCTACACTCAGAACACACTCTTTCCAGTTCTGCCTTTACATTGGGATTCAGGCACACCACGCAAACCAAAAGCATCACACGACAAATGATACAGAGATACAACCACTCAAATCAAAACTATCACACGACAAATGATAGAGATGCAACAATAAAGTTAATGAACAACTATATCAATTATACTCAACAGCAAAACCGACAAACTTTAGGATATTGAGTAGAAAGAGAAAAAGCTGTGGAACTTTGTCCATTTGTGTAAACTACAACAATCTGACCCAACAATTAAGCTCAGATACGTGGTTGAACAAGCAATTTTTGGCTGATTGACAGACTTCACCAGAAACATGAAACAATGAAAATTCTCTTAAGTAGTAACTACTCAAATTGTACTTGGATGTATGATCGACATTACAGTCAATGAATGAATGGTGAGCTTGCTCAGGTTTAGTTAGCTACCCCTTAAACGCCGAAGCTCAGCTTTATTCTTCGCATCAGTATCTTGATGGCACTGCAGTTCCGTTGATAATGATTTGTGCTTCAAATGAAGATCCCCCAATGCCACCCTCAGATTCCTGACTTTTGTCTGTAACTCAGTGGATACGTTTTGCCTGCATGAACCTACAGGGAAGATGAGTACACAAAAAAATCAGGAAAAACTCAACAAGTTTCAACTAATATAGGAATTACATCAAACGCATCACGGCATTAGTTTACCATCTTCAGGAAGTGCCTTTAAAATTGTAGCCTGCAGTCCATCCTTCAAGTACCACAGATCATCAATGGCCGCCACTATATTGCATACTGTGTTCTTGGACTTCTCGACAGCTGTTTGAGCAAATTCTTCTTCATGTTTCAGGCAATTAGTTGCAGAGCTGCTTTCAGTCGCCCCTTTTTCTAACAGTCGGCTTAAAAAAGCATCTTCAAGCGAAGACTCAGACCGAGCTGGCGAAAAAACAAAAACAGTTAACCGGCAAGTACATCTCGCATTTCAATAACCATGCACAACTAACAATTCAGGTTGGGAAATTGACGAGCAATAGACACCCAAGTTAGCATAAGCACCTAGCCAGGCTTGAAGGCATGTCAACAACAAATGGAAAATCACGACCGTTACGGGCTAATTCACATGGCAGAAGACTCAAAGAAAGCAGATGCATTATAGCACTACACTTGCACCATCTTCCCTTCACCTCTGCATCTCTCCTCCAAATCATCATGATGTCTAATTCCAAGTCCGCCTATGAGAAGGCCTCACCCAGATTAGTCTGCCTCCACCAGAAAGCACGTTGAATGTTTTACAGAAGAGCATCTTCACAAAGGAATGTCTTAAGAGACCAAAATATCTTGGCACAAATGAGGAATGGGATGGTGAGACAGATGATTCTTCAGGTCAGAAGGAAGATTTTAGATTGTTATCGTGAATATTCTGGGGTCCGGAGATCTATCAAGGTCAGTCCAGGGAAGATCAGTGGTCAAGATCTCTTAACAGGTGAAATCGAGCCAAGTTTCATTTGATTATTGAATTTGCTTCCACCACCCTCCGGCAAAATGTAATGTTTGCAGCCATTAGCCCATAGGTTTCATACTTAAAGAACGTAACCTCCTAATCATTTGGTTTCCTCCCTCATCAGGTCACACAGTGTCCCAATTACAGATTGGTACCTGATCTACAACAATAACAGAACCCATCTAGTCCCCAATCATTGGGGGTATGGGCGGGCGATAATTGGAGACATACCTTTGGCAATATGCACAAAGTGGCTGCTATCAGAATAACACTGAAATAGTGGCCCCCTAAACCTCCAAGAACCGAGGAGCTACATAGACGTATTGCTGCAGAACCATGCCCTCAAATCAAATCCAAAAGGCATCAGAGTGGACAGGCCTAGAGACCCAAATCATTTCATGCACTCACTACCATGCTTCCTTGATTCATGGTCCAGACTCCAGAGCATCTGATTAATGAGCACAGTAGATGGTATGTAATCTCTTCCCTAAAGTTTCCCTATGTCCCACTGCAACTTCCCTCTTGACAAGCTTGGCGGGAATAGGCGTGATATACATTGGAGATCTTGACAAAGTACTCTTAACGAGGCAAGTTGTGTTATTATATCCTAATCTTTAACATAGAGTCCTAATTACCCAGGCGGCAAGTACTCGGCCTTCCAAACCTTCTTTTAGAACACTGCTCTCTCACACACACACGTATGTGTATATACTGGTCAATCGTGATTCGCAGCCACAAAAATACTTTTTTAAATCTTTAGTTGTAGGGAAATTGGAAGAGCCAAAGCTTTCATGGGTACTCTTGTTCAAGCTACTCTTTTCCAGGAAAAATAAGTTTTGAATATTTATCAAACACCGGAAAATGAATACAAAAAAATAATGTTATAGGTAAAATCATTTTACAGGAAAAATATAATCCGCGTGAAACACACAGAGCTATAATGTTAATATAGATTTAACATAATGTATCACATATTATATGTATAATGCATTGTACTTTATATGTACACTGCATTACATTATATAATATTATATTATATATTATATATATAGACACATATATTGACTATTGTCCCTTCTACCTTGCCAATCTCCTTCCTTTGAAACATCTCGGCAACCTCATACCAAACTGGTAACACATGGAGCGAGGAACCCATTGGAAGGACGATAATGTAGCGGAAGGGCATAAATCTATCAAACTTAAGCCGAATCACTTAAGTCTGCAAATTAAACTAACCTGAAACTGCCTTAAAACAAAAGACGGGAAGAAAAATAGCAAGGGTGAAAATGGTGTAGTTTCTCTTGATATAGAGTGACGGTATTAAAAGTTACATACAAGTTTTCTTTCTTGGTAAGTGCGTTACATATGACACTATATGTGACAAGACAACAGCTGGGTTTTTTTGGCAACATGTCTTCATTTTCACCTATTTTTGCAACATGTTCAACATGTGCCTTTTACCTCATTTTTAAATTGTCAACCATGAGATATATTCATGTTGAACTCGAATTAACAGTTATGAAAACCCTTTTTAAAAAATAATAAATTGGCATGCCATGCTATTCTTATGCCCCAGAAAAAGAAGAGGCACCAAGCAAAGCATCAACCAAAATTACTACAACGCCAAGTGTTCCCTGAGTTGGTGTCTACAATACTCTACAACACGCTTGCATTTTCTTCTAAAAAAATGGCCAAGAGATTAAAGTAATACTTTAAAATTCTTGCACTCTTGACCTACAAGCATAATTGGAAAAGTTGCTAGCATCTTCTCTAAAACTAAAATGAAAGAAAACGAGGTATGGAACCAATGCAGAGAGAGAAAAGGCACTGTGGAAGGTAGTAGCATAATGAACTAAGCGATAAATAAGAGAAACAAACAACTTAAGAGACAAAAACAGATTTTGATTGAGGACAAACGTATCATTGATGTGTACCAGTCTATCCTCACCTTCTGTGAAAAATCGTGTGTTAGCATCTCTTTCACTGCTCATAGAGTCTTTCATGCAAATGGAGCGTGATTCTAAGCCATTTACCATCTATTAAAAAACATAGGAATCAAGTTAACATCATGCAATAAACCATATTGTCTAGAGTGAATCTAGACAACTGAATCCAAATACAAGGTTAGATTAGCAAATATTAGAAGGCTAGAAGCAATAACAAGCAAAGGTGAACTACCCGTTCCCAGGCCTCATTGACTGCCTCTAAGGTCTCATCATATGGCCGTTGTTTCTCCTTCAGTTGACAAAATTTGTTCTCGAGTGCAATATTCTCAACTTTCTGAGCCTCTAACTTCTGAACAAGCTTCTGGTTTTGAAATTGAAGCACTGCAGTGTCAAGCTACAGCAGAATACACACCACAGAAGTAAGACGATGCATAAAATTAACAAAAATACACAGAATAACTTCAAAAGCCCCACAAACAGACTAAATTCCAATCAAGAAGTTACTTCATATGAACCAACAGTGATTATGATTAAATAACCGGCTCAAATAAAACGTAAGACTAGCGTAATTAAAGAATTGCTTGTCAAAGGGATCAACCTTCAAGACTAGCAACAAATTCCTCCAATTGGAAAAATTCTTGGTAAATTAGTTCCAATTTTTTTGAAGCAGATCAGTGCTCTAAGAAATGACATTACATTTACAACAGGGCTGAAGGGTCTATAGATAACTGGAACTACAGATAAAATTGTAGCTCATCAGGTGGAAAAAAATAATAACAATGCCAGGACACAAATGCAATAAAGACTTCAAATTAAGATATCTAAATGCCCTTCCACCTTTAACCTATCTATGTGAAACTTTTTCCTAATAAAGTAAAGCTCCCATAGAGTTGGTGCTTCATTGTGTCTTATTGCTCATAGCTCCACCACATCCCCCTCCAACTCCGTGAGTCCTTAATGTACTAGATAAAATCAGTTAAAAAATATCGCCCATAAATGAGATTACTATCTGTCATTGTCTTAATTAACGCTTTAAAACAAATGCACACCAATGATCCATATGTTGAGCACAAATTGTCCAAAATCTACATGTATATTGTGCAAATAAGTACAGTCATAGTCCACCTTGCCCACACATTAAAATATTGATGCCACATCATCAAAAAGCTTGAGTTACTAGAGAGGACTGAGGAGTAACTTCATTATGTATATTCTCAACACGCCCCCTCACATGTGGCCAGACCCCTCCCACATAAGTGGTCCAAACATCAGGTACGCAAGTGCTAATAAGTATCTAGTAGCCGGCGAAGTTCAAACACATAATCTACTGTCTACTACCAAATTACATTGCTGACAGACAACTCATCGAGAGAGAGAGAGAGAGAGAGGTAGCTATATAAAGCACATCCTCAAAATATGAAACCATATACGAGTAGTAAACATGAGCTGCACGTAAAATCAACCCTACTCTTTAGAACAAATATAATGCTTGAAACGCAAAATCAGTCTTCCATTATAAAAATCACATTAGGAAGTATATAAAAAAAACAGAGTGATTCCACCGCAACACGTACTTATTAAGCAGCAAAATAAGACCATGAAATACAAAACTTAAGCAGCAAAATAAGCAACGAAAATATCAATCCACACAAGATAACCCAAATCATCAAATTCCTAAGGTCATGCCCAAAATATGGAACTACAGTATATAATAGACATGACAAGGTAAGCAATTATCGACAAAGTAAGACCATCAAAAACAGAAGTTAAGCACCAAAATCAGCAACAAACCAATGAACAATAAAATTAAAGTGCTCCCAGTGTATCGGACAAATGGAAACAAAATCCCGTAAAATCGAAGGAAAAAAGAACAAAAATACAACCTTTTTATCTTCAGACATGGGCAATAAGGGTTGTTTCTTAGCACTGGCCGCGGTGGGCGATAAGGAGCTAAAGTGGCGCCGTTTCCGGTCCGGTTCACCTGTGCTCCCCATTAGAAGCTAACAAAACCCTAGTTCCCTGTATCTCCACAGCAGTTGCCTTAAATCGAAAAAACGCTAGATGATAATACTATGCAACACACATAGTTAGAAAGTAATCGAACTACCTTCGACAATGAAACCCTAATTTTTTCTTTATCTCGCACCAGTTGCCTTAATCGCAAAAACCCTAGATACTACGGGATACACATAGTTAGAAAACAATCGGACTATATCGTCTAGTATGAAACCCTAATTCTCCAGATGTTGTCGGAGTAGAACTTGCAGGAATTATGGCTCCCACTTTCTCTCTCTATCCTTATGCGCCTGTCTCTCTCTCCCTCTCTCTCTCTCTCTTCGTTTCTTCTCTCTCTATAATTCAATACTCCATCTGAAAGCGCTATGTTGCTTTTACCAGAGAGAGAAGAGAAGAATGGGGAACGGATGGTAGTTTCGTTGAGAATGAAAGGGTTTTTCGGTAATAGTGTTCCCTTGAAGCAAGGCTTAATTACATATTACTTCCCTAAAATATCTCATTTTATCAAAGTACCACCTAAACTTGAAAACCTTACACTCGGCTACCTTAAACTATCAAAACCTTTCAACTTGCCCCATCAGTCTCCACTTGTATAATGGCCATTCAAAAGATTTCGAGTGTTTTGGCTAGATATTTGAGCCAGATTGTTTTTTGTCCGTATTCAATTTTTTTCACAATTTTTCGTTTCACACCTAATTTTTTTGGATTTGTTGATGGGAGAAATCAATAAAATAAAAAATTACGGACTTTTTTAATAAAGACATAAATAAGACAGAAGGTGTTTTATTTTTATCTCTATTTAAAGGGTAAATTTCACTTACCTCCCCTGAGGTTTCTGCCAAATACAGAGATCTCTCCTGAGGTTTCTAAAATTTCACTGCCCTCCCCTACTTTACAAAGTAATTGGCAGATACCTCCCTTGCCGTTAAAAAATGCCTAACGGCGTTAACTTTGCTGGTAAAATGACCTTAATGCCCTTAATGCCCTTGAACTTGATTTTTTTTCTTATTTAAGTTTATATTGCATACAAATTTTAAATGACATGAAAGATTGACTTAATTATTTATTTTTTCCTTGGAACTTTCTTTTCTTTGACTCAAATTATTATTTTAAATTTTTTTTTTACTTCCATTAAGATATATTTTTACATTTGATAATAAAAATAAGAGTATCAATAATCAACTAAGCTCATTGCTTGCATTGATTTTATTTTATTTTTTTGCATTAGAGGTAATAATGGTCTTTAAAAAATAATATGAAAACCCCTTTAGGAGAAACAAGCATTCCGCACCAGAAAAACTACTCCCTCCGTCCCTTTTTAAGTGTGTAGCCTCATAATTCTAACTTATTTTCTCTCACATCAACTTTTACAATTTTTAGATCTACTTTTCACTACTTACCATAATCAATGTAATAATACCCACTAACTTTTTAAAAAGGAAGCTACTTTTAAGGGCAAAATAGGAAATGTACCCACTAACTTTTCAAAACACACTTATTAAGGACACAACCCAAAATGAAAAATTAAACACTATAAAAGGGACAAATTGAATATTAGCATGAAAATTTCCGGATAATTTTTTCACACAAATTCATGAATCCCGGGATCCTTGAATTGGTCTACAAAAATTATCCAAAAAATTTCATGCTTATAGTTTTTTTTAGATATTACCTCTAATAAAAATTATAAAAAAAAGCGCGGATAGGTAAAATATCTAAAATTATAGAGAAGAAAAAGGAGTCTAGTTAGAGCTTTAGAATTAGAGAAAGAAAAATAAACCTAAAAAAGTAAAAAAATAATAATAAAACTACCAATGCAAGCAGTGAGCTTAAGTGATTGTTAATACTTTTGTTTTTATTATCAAAATGAAAAGTATATCCTATGGGAACCCAAAAAAAAAAAAATTTGGAGCCAAAGAAAATAAAGTTTTAAGAAAAAATTAAATAATTTAGTTACTTTTTCTCGCCTTTCAAATTTTTTATGCAATATAAACTAAAACAAGGAAAAAAAATAAAGTTTAGTTTGAATATGAGGGAATTAACGGCATTTCACCATCAAAGTTAACACCGTTAGGCATTTTTTAACTGCAGGGGAGGTATGTGCCAATTACTTTGTAAAGTAGGGGAGGGCAGTGAAATTTCAGAAACCTCATGGGAGGTCTCTGTATTTGTCAGAAACCTCAGGGGAGGTAAGTGAAATTTACCCTTATTTAAAAAAAAAATGGATTTCGATTATGACAAAAGGTGTTTTATTTTTACCTTTATTCTTTTTCAATTCCTCCTGTCGAGATAAATCAATAATCTACAGAAATTTGACATGAAACGAACAAATGCAAAAATAATTGAATAACAATTAAAAAAACAAACAAACTCAATTATTTAGCCAAAATACCCCTTAGAGTAATGATCAATATTATTCTTCTTAAAATGTGACAAGAATGTTTAGAATGAGATACATACAAACTTACAAATCTAAGAAAACTGAAGACTTTATCTTTAAGACTATCTTCTTCTGTTCACTTCTTTCATCAATTCCTCGTTATTTCTCCACGTAAATGCTTCTATATAGTCTTGCATCATCAAAACCATCTAGGCACCAAATAGATCTTCATGTACAAGTGATTCAAACGAAGATCAAGTCTATAATTTCATAATAATGCAAGTTTATATGTATACACGGGCGTCACCAATTGGAAACAAGTGAGTACAACTGAACCCACTGCCATTTGAAAAACTAGTACTTTGTATAGTATATTTTCTTATAGGTCAGTAAAACTCTTTAAATGAACCCACTAACTCTTTGTATGAACACACTACCTTTTATGAACCATTTGATCATTTATATGAAATAATTAAGGGTGGTTGAGGTGCCACTTTTAGAAGCCTTGAGTAAAACAATAAAAAGCTACCCTAACTTTCTTGAGAAATTATCAGATGGAGTTTGTCTAGTTACACTATTTCATGTGTGACCTCTAAATAAATGACACCAAACTTGTTGTATTAAATAAATTTGACATACTATTGTGACACACGACTATCAAAGCAAATCCCTTTGTCTTTGTCCATGAGACATTATCAATGCTTTTTAAGAAGTAATTGCCATTGGGTCTAATACCAAACGAAGCTACTTTTTGGTGATAGACAATGGTTATTTAATAACTATCCTGGCAATAGTTGAAGACGAATACTTTAGTTCCCTGGTAACTCATAAATTGACTATGAATCCACTGGTCCATTGGGGTGGTGTCGCCATTGTCTGTATACCATATTGGGCGTATCTAACCCGATAAGAGCGTGATTGATGATTCTAGGGTTTTTTTAATGGTCATTATTCGAGTAAGACTAATATGGGCCCAAAATGAAAATTTTGGATAGTTTAAGGTAGTAAAGTGTAGATTTTGTAATTTTGGGGGGTAATTTTAAAAAGTAAGATAGTCTAGCGCAGCAATACGTAATTATGCCTTTGACAAAAACGACGGTCTGCGGTAAAACTTCACGTCATGTGGAGGGTAAAGCGGTGACTCTGCTGGAAGATCACCAGCTGCTTGGCAGTGAAAGGACGAATGAATCCCTATTGTCGAAATGATTTGCGAGGCATTTACAGGCCGCTCCACTTTGTGGGCCTGCACCGCGCACTCCAGCGGATTTTGAAAAAAGCACCGTGCGCTCTACTTTCTGGTTGAGACTCCAATGATCTCTCTCAACTGAAGGCTATTTTGAGCTGCTTGCAATTACGGGCCGTCAGTCCCCATGTGCCGCTCCACATCTTTTTATTATTTTTTTACTTGAAATTTTAAAATCTCAAATCCTATGAAAGTGTCTAAACCCTAGAGTACCATATGAAAGTGCCTAAAATCCTAGGGTACCTTATGAAAGTGTATAAACTACTAAAAACCCTATAATAGGAAAGTGCACCATAAACCTAAACCCTAGATACCCTATGAAAGTGTCTAAACCACTAAAAATCCTATAATAGGAAAGTGCACCCTAAGTGTCTAAGTCCCAAAAAAAAGTGATTGACCTTAATGGAGTTAGTGGTAATTAAAAAGAATGATTGGATTTAGTGGTAATAAATATTTATTTTTTGTACCGACCCTATAAATCCATGATTTTCCACGTGTTGCGATAGGATTAATTGGCCCAGATCTTGGCTCCAAGTCCAGGTCCATTACTTGTAATTGTAAATTGTCCAGTATGTCAGATTCTAGTAGTCCTCAGCCATTGTCCGATACAGCCATCCACCGGATGCAAAAGGCAAATTATTCTATAGTACACTACAATACCAACTCACATAATCGAAAATCACCACCAAAGAGGAACATGTTGTTAATTCTCCAAAATAGTCAATAGTCAAGGGCATTTTCAATCCGAAAAACCTATGGGTCCGAATCGTTCATTATTTGTAGAATATTTCTCCGAGGGATCCCACAAAATCTCAGCTCAATCGGAAGGTTAGAAGTGCGTGAACCAAAGTTTCACTGTTTCAATAAAAAAAAGTGGATCCTCGAGCATACTATGTACATTTTCTGTGCATTTGGTTATGTATACGTAGCAAGGTCATTTTCAATCCAAACTCTATTTGCTTTTTGTTCGATGGTTGTTTTTTATATAAGTTTTTTTAGATAAAAAAAAAAAAAACTTGTATAAGATTGCATAATTTTCGTCTTCAGTCAAAAAATAAATAAATAAAATTAAGTTCCTTCTCTGTATTTATATTTTGAAGGAAAC
Organism: Vaccinium vitis-idaea; assembly: GCA_963854785.1. Taxonomy (NCBI): domain Eukaryota; kingdom Viridiplantae; phylum Streptophyta; class Magnoliopsida; order Ericales; family Ericaceae; genus Vaccinium; species Vaccinium vitis-idaea. The sequence goes on along the minus strand of OY978223.1, from coordinate 4,386,563 downwards.
TCGAGCTTCAACCCAAGTTGTACTTATTTTTATGTTTTGAGATGATGTGGTTTCATAAACCGAACACAGAGAGTAAAAAATTAGATAATCTTATAGACTCGCTTTTTGAATATAAAAAAGAGAGAATCATTGATTTATGAATGAAAATAGACAATGTTTGAAGAAAAAGTGAGAAAATGTTTTAAACGGTGATTAAAATAGAGATATAACTATGCATAGTTTTAGAGTGAAATATGAATGATGGAATCCTCTTAATCCACTTTTTAAAATATAGGACCCTTTTATATACTAATCGAAGTATGAAAACCTTTTAATCCTGTCAAATATATTTTCAGCTGCTATTATTAGAAGACAGATGCGCTAAACTATAAATTTCATTTAACCGTAATTAATTATCAAAGGAAGTCAAAGTAGGAAAGTGAGAACAAATTTAGAGACGCAATGAAACACAAATTCAACTTATTTTCCGAGGTGTTGGATCCTGGACCCGGGGGCCCTCGAACAATCACTGTTGTTCGTTCTGTTTTAGACGGTCCGAATTACTCACTACACACGCGTGCCCCCGAATCCAGAGATTCCACCATCATGATAACGTGTATTGTACTCTGGAATATAAGAAATAGTAGTAATTATAGTGTATATTTTTTTCATTAAAACGTTTTATTCATATAACGCTTAATGGACATCAATTGGCAAATTTATGTTTTTAATTTCCGGATGTAGTGGAGATCAGGATAATAGACTCAGTAGGACCCATTTTACTGACGAATTCATCACTACTTTAACAACTTCACGGGCTTGGCTATTTTATAAAGGAACATGCTACGAGTACCGAAGGGTAATGCACCGAAATTGTACTAATCGGACTTGCGAGGCCTACTTTTGGGTCTCACACAAATGATCCGAACTGTTCAATAATTTAAAAATAATTTTTCAAGTGTCCTTGCAAAAAACCAACTCAATTGGATATGCGTAAGTGCTTCATCCAAACTTCAAGCTTTTCATTCAGAATTCAAGATCCTAAGTTTTGAATGAAAAACTTGAAATTTGGATGAAACACTTAAGCATATCCAATTGAGCTAATTTTTTGCAAAAACACTCGAAAATTTATTTTTAAATTATTGAACGGTTCGGATCAATTGTGCGAGACCCGAAAGTGGGCCCCGCAAGCCGATTAGTACAATTTCGGTGCATTACCCTTCGGTACCCATAGGTTTATCGTTTTATAAATTACTACTACCATGAAGAAAACAATAAATTTGGAATAACTTCTTCCGCTAACAAATTTCTGTTACTTGCTGACAAATAAATAAAACAATTTTCTGTTACTTTACAACACAGTATTATCTTGCTTTGTGCAAGAATTATCGTTAAAAAACTACAACAACGTATTTCACTAGATCATTACCAGTATGGCTGGCTCTCTCTCTCTCTCTCCTGACTAAGCCCTATTTCAGAAGCCAACCCTAGATCACATATGCATATTGGTTGTACCTACTACCTAACTAAAATGAAAAACATATTGATTCAAATAAACAAGAAGAAGAAGATTATCAAAACAAAACCAAATTAGGCCTCATTCATATTTCATGGACAGCTCATGTCTTTTCTTCTGTCCAACTTCCACAAGCAACGACAGCAGCGCCTCGCAAAATTGGGAGGCATCCGCTTCTGAAGGATCGTCATTCAAGGGTGAATAAACCATCCAAGCGTGGTCCAACTTCCGGTTTGGCCGAACCACGACAGAGCCGGGGACCTCCGCATCGCGACAAGTCACGAGCCCATCGCTCTTCTCTCCGTACCTCACCTGAAGCAGTTGAGCACAAGCGGCCATTGCAGCACCAAGGGGAATTATGACTGGGAGTTTGGCAGCTGGGCCCGTCGATGCGACCATGGGAAGCTCCGCGTGTGCAACTCGGGATAACGTGGCCAGAACTGCAGGAGAAATGCTCGCCTCTGTGTGGCATGAAACGATCGGGAGTTCTCTTGGCAGATGGTTTTTCCTCAAGAATTCTTTCCTCTTCTCATATGTTAGGTCTTCTAACGATTGTATGTCACCCTTCAACACACATGTCAGATAATTAGAACGTTCTTGACTCGTATGAGTCATATGCCAGTAAATGAACAATCATTCACATTGTATTGTGATTATACACAGCCACTATCAAATGGAGAGGTCCATGGTACACGACAACTCATGTAGAGAATTTAGCATGTGTTCGAGAACACTTTTACCAGTGTCCAAGCAGAATATCAACGTCCCTAGATGCAAGAAATTTCGTGGGCGAAATCCATGTTCTGATTTCATGTCAGAAGAAACTTAAACTAATAAACTTTAATAACCCATCACTCCAACTAGAAGTAAAAGACACACTTAAGAAATGGCACATGGTGCTCTCTGCGTGCTTGTGTGTTCAGAAATGCGACGACTTCAGGTGTGGGGGCCGAATATACTCATATGGGCCGACTTATGTCAAGGCCGTACATAACCCAAATGGACTCATGAATCTCTGGGACAATATGGCCGACGGTATCGCTTGTGACCCATCAGGGCCGACGGAATCCCAAGGGCCCCGTAAGGGCCGAGGTAGTGATACGTCTCCGGATCAAGGTAAAGGCCTATTGGGCCAAGATGAGCACTGGGCGGATAGTCACAGCCCGACCCATGAACTTACCCAATCGGGTTAGAATAGCGGTTACGGGGGACACGTGCCGAGGGACAGCTGGTATTGTGGGAGAGGCTTCTAGAAGGCTCTAGGTGACCACGTGGCGTCCCGCGGTTGGCCGGGTCACGTGACCGCAGACGTGAATGGGTGACGTCACATGACTTGGAGAACAAGTACAGGGGTATCTATAAATACCAAGGGATAAACCCTAGAGGTACACACAATCTCAGATCTACTACTCTTTGTACTCTCTCTTTCTGTAGACTAACTTGATCGTCGGAGTGTCCTTGGGCAAGAGGCCCAAGTGACACTAACCACTGCTCTCTGGTGCAGGATCGCTTGGCAGAAGGTGCAAGTACGTTTCAGGAAGGTTGTACCCTACGTCGGAATCTTCCCACCACATCAGGTAATGATAACAATGAGATCTGGAGGCAACATGGAGTAAGATAATAACAAAAGTAAGAACATAATTGGAATTGAAAACAGCAATGTCAGTGAGCAGAAAATAGATTCCTAACCAAAGGATCTATACCTTTATTACTTTGCAGATCAGGATCTCCATGAGTTTTCGCACATTAACATAATCACCAAGCTGTCCAGCTCTCAGGAGATCTGAAGCTATAGGACTACCACCATAAGGACTCTGCGCCAAGGCCAACCCAGCAACCTTATCTTTCAAATCAGCCCAATACATGGATAAAGCAGCCGCAGCATCTACTCCCCCTTTGCTATGTCCAAGAAGCAAGACACGCTTGTTGGAACCCCAATAGATCTCCTCGATGTATTCTTTTATCTCTTTGGCATTTTTCTCAACCGAAGCCTGAATATTACATGCTTAGTATAGACCATAAAGAGCACGTGGTTGCACACAAGTTGGATTAATCAAATATACCTCACTGTGAATCTTGGCAATATGACAGGTCAGGCCCATCTTTGAGAAATATGTTTTTGTGTTAACATAATAAAGTGGCCCGTGGTTACTGAAAAGACCTGCAGACCGACAAGAACACAACCTATTAACGATATAAATTCAACAGAAGTTGCAGTAGCTCTGAAGTCTGAACAATGAAATAAAATAAGATCACAATGATTAAACTATTAAAAAACTTCCTTGCTGGAATTATAATAATCATAATGTGACAGAGTTATGGAGAGATCAGCCCAACATCAATTGGCTATAGGTGGAGAGATCTTTCGTTGCAGCCTAGCAGACCAATATTCTGTCCTGAGTCCCTTTTCTCTCATTGTCTCTCTATTACTTCCACATCTTAGCACTCCACATTATGGCAGGAGAAAGAAAACTTTGATTGCATTCAATGCCCAGCTTAAGTACTACCATTATTGGCTTCTAAAGAAGAAAGATAACTTGTAGTTACCAAAAAAAATGCAGATATTTGGCTACCTGGGACCAACAAGTACACCATTGAGTTGGGTAACTTGTGTAAACCATGCCTGATAGAGGGAGAAGCAACTGAATCAGTCACTGTTTAACCAAGCTACGAAGATGCAAGCTTATACTAACGGGAAACAGGCTCACAATACCTGATATCATCAATAATTTCCATAAACCTTTCAGTTCCATCTTCAACTGGAGGCATCCCAGGAGCTCTTTGTAGCCAGCCTATGTCATCAGCTGAACCTCGAACCGTCTTTCTTGCCCGTTCAATTAGACTGAGATCAAAATCACCAAGGATAATTAAAGATGAGGAAATGTGCCAAACTACAGACAAAGTTATTCTTCTTGAACGTTAGATGAAAAGAGAGAATCAAGTTCCATCCAAAAACGTATCTGCTTCAAGCTCATCGCAACCTCATAGAACTTGAAGTTAGTCTACTTTTGTAGCAACCTAGGATCGCAATTGTATAATTAAGATATTCAGAATACTAAGTATTTCTTTCCAACTACCCACTATCATTTGCCGAGAGCATGAGCCCACAAATAGTTGTAAATTGTATGATTTTGTTCTGTATGAGCTCCTTGTAATTTCCTCAAAAGTAAGGCACACAGGCATGAGTTGGTTTTGCCAACAATTTAACCTTGTGCATTGGCCAACCCAACCCTCTAATTTTTCAGATCTTTTACTATGCATCTGAGTATCATTCTAAAGCTGAGCTAATTCACCTGAGACGTAACCAAAAACATATCGTGGTTATGTCGACATTGGCAAATAAGGTTTCATCTCAATATCAAGCAACTACATCAAATCACGAATATATTTTGCCACCAAGAACTTCACATTTGAAGATACTTAATCTTCCCAAATTGCTTCCCTGTAAGCCTCTTGAAAACATTTCCAACTTGAAAGGAGGACCTAGGGTTATCAATGATCACCCTCCCCAATGAATCAAAACACGAAGATAAGACATCAAGCAAATCCATCACCTCCTTAACCTCTCAATCATGCACAACTGCACACCCTAAGAAATGATACCCCGAAGCCCTCTATAATTGATTAAGGTAACCCTACGAATTGGGGACTTAGTGGCAAAAATTAGGCTTTGTCCAAAACAACGAAGGTTACTGCTGCGACAGGTGAATGCAGAAACATTAGGAGTTGTCACTATGCTCTCAGAGGAAACAGCATGTGGTAGTGCTTCTCCAGGCCAGTAACCAAACAATACCGACCATCTTAAGGCAGACTCTTTTGTATAGAACTCTTAATACAATGGTTGTTGAGAGGAAACCACCACACCTAACGCTATCTTTGGATCATGGAGTGGTGCAGGCCCTAGAGGCTTTTATGGAAAGAAAGGGAAGGGAAATTATGAGAGGAAAATTAACTAAAGGAGCGAAGATTACTTAATGGTTTCCCCATCATAACTGGGTAATCAAGATACAAACAATGCCTAAATGGCTTCTCTTCCTCTAATTGAACAGGTTGGTATAGATCCCATTAGGCCTTGTAGGTTTGGTTGGCATTTCAAAAATTATGTTCATATTTGCATCTAATTCATGTAGGATATGCAAACACAAAAACACTCAGCATACCCCTGGAAAATGGAAATGCCATTTTGGCTAGTCTGAGTTGATTGGATGACTGCGTTAGAAGTAGAACTTTGCAACGAATCTCCATCTAACATCCTTGAAGTTCCATCAGGTACAAGAGGAGCATCAGTTTCTCCATTAGATGATTCAGAAGCTGAAAAAAGGTTTCCACTCGAAGGCATATGAGTACCAGCCAGAGATACTCTGGTTTCTTGAGAAGCAAATGTAACCATTTCCTGTCCATATGGTCTCCTTGATGCAGGCTCTATGATGCCAAGAGAAATAAGAATGAGATGGTTGTCCAAATATTATGCAGTAAAAATAGTAGTATGGAAGAGCACAGACACACAAACAGAGAAAACCAAAATAAAGCATAAAGAACAGAGAAAATAGTTATAAAAGGATGGCAATATCAGCAAAAAGCCAAGTCGTACCAATACTGGCTTCCAACCAAAAGAATAATACCAGCCTACTTACATAGTTACACATACAAATTTCTGTAGTGAACAAGGTACATTATATCTGGAAACACATTAGTGCTACAGCTAAAAGGAACTTCCACATTTTTATGAACCTATAACAAACACACGCACACACACACACACACACACCCACCCAGAGAGAGAGAGAGAGAGAGAGAGGCTAACCAGAAAAATCACCGAAACAGCGTGTTATAAATGATGTTGTTTCTGCAAGATATGAAGCAGCTTCGTTCAGAGCTGGTACAGAAGGAAATAGCTGGGGGATCAGCGGTTCATTTCTCAAACCATTATTGTTTTCCTGACAAAGGACCACCGTCAGAAGAACTTTGGAATGTTTATGGTACTTAAATATTTATACAGTCTAAATACAGGATCTTTGAGCCAACAAAAGAATGATACCCGTGCAAAACTAATTACTTAATTGTTATCAAAACAATGAAAGAATTCATGAAAGTCAGAACTATGATCAGCTCTTAGTAAGAAATTTGGACTTCAGTTCTTAATCAATAACAACTGGTAATAAAGTTCACTTGAAGTTTCTATATCAACTGATTTCCATTCATATTCCTCACAAGATTTCTCCTGTGGTAATTTCAAGTTCAATTACTACTATATAAATAATCCTCAAGCTTTCATAAACGCATTGTCTTTACAGATGTATCATCATTCCAGGGGGTGAGATCTCAGAAAGTAGGATTTTGTGCGATGGAAAGTCGTCGTTATCGAGCGGATCTCTGTTCCAAGTTTAAATATTTCCCCTCAATCGGTCAACGACCACTACTCAAGTATTTTTGTCTGAATGTATGTCTATACCGTTCAGATTGCAAAACAGTAGACTACTTAGGGCTAGGCCTCACAGTCCTAAAATGTGTCATAACAAAATATGGAGGTCAGCTCACCAACATAGTCCAGAACTTTTCCTATGTAGGCGATGTGGGATCGAACGTGGCCGATGCAACCCTCGCAAGACAATGAAAGGGATTCAAATTTCTCCTAGCTTCATACTAATCTTCCTTTGACCTGTTCTTGTCTGTGGCTTAGCACCCAGCTTTGTACATCACTTTGCTCTCACTAGTGAGATTCAAGAGGTGGCTTCCACCATGCAGATCACACTCTGTGAGGCAGGTCTGGTCTGATACCAACTTTCATGTTCCGATCCCAAATTGTAAGGTATGTCTGCTTTAGGACATGCCCTCACAGCTATAGAAACGTGTTCACCAGTAATGAAGGTGAACTCACTTATAAAGTATAGCTACCTTTCATAACTTGCTGATGTGGGACGAAATGTAGCAATTATGTTGTAAAAAATATAGAAAGCCTTCCATAGTGTGGTAGATAAAGGAAAAATCTGAATACGCACGCCATTTAACTTGTCTAGCAGTATAATGGCATTGAAATAACTAGAGTTTCACTTCAGGAGGCAATCCAATATCCAAGAGCCCCCTGGTGTTTGGAAACCAGGAAGGTTCCACATGGCTGGAAGGCTAAAACGAGAAAGCCTCCAATCAGAGGCAGAAGCATTAGTATTGAAGCTAGCCTATTCAAGCACCCTTCAGGAAATCTTAAACAAAATGCCGCAGCAATATATGAGACGCAAAAGATTGATCGCAATGCTATGAACAAGAATTACTCAAACTTGAAATGCTATAATGAACAAGAATTACTCCAACTTGCCCAAGAAGATAAATTCCTTTAAATGCAACAAAGTTTCCTAAACGACATCACATGTTCAAGTCACAGATTTTGAGCATTTCACGGAAGTCTATGAGGAGGTTAATTTACATCATAACCAAGAATCTCACCAAAAGGAACAACCTCATGACCTAAAACGTTACGGGGACAAAATTGCAGTAACAAAATTCTCCACTTGTAATGGTATCTAAACTAACTTCACTAATAGTGCATGGAAATAATTACCACCAATGGGTTGCTTGATTCTCCATCCTTCAAGTTTCCAGCATCCATCAAAAGGAAAAATTACTATAAAACACAAGGAAAAACAAATGTAAGATTCTCTAACGATACTGTCAATTAAAAGGAAAAAACTAAAAAAGTGAAAGAAAGTGTGATGATAAAGAAAGGAACTATTCTATTTCAATGCTAACATCAATCTACACAATAAACATGAAATTCAAGCAGAACTAAAGTACTTGCGACCTTAGTCGCATAATCATGCAGTACAACCCTCCACTCCTGCTCTCAATTCCAGCTTTGGACTCGCGCTCTCAATCCTTGCTCTCACAAATTTTATTAGATTTATATGTTTATGAAAGACACTTTCACGGGCTCACGTTCGCACTCCCACTCAAGCATGCGCGCATGCATTATGTGACTTAGCCGGTAACCAAACTAGAAAGTAATGGGCAAAGTAATAAAAATTTCAAACTCGCATCATCAAAATAATATACCACGTAAACTATCCACAATTTTGATGGGGAACAGTCATTATTTAAGGAAACTCAAATTGGAATCAACAATGTTCACTTGAACGGGTCCAAACATACGTAATTCAAGGATGTGAGATTCGGAAAAGTTGAAAACCATTCCAAACAAAAAAACCCTGATTCGTAATCATGAATGACGAAACCAGAAGAAAGCACGAAAGAAACAAATTTTGATAGTACGGAAGTTCTAACCTGGAGATGGAATTCGAATTTGAACGGAAGTAAGCTGATTTTGGGGGATAGATTTGATATTTTCGTAGGTATTCTAGGGTTTTGAGAGAGTAATTTTGATGGGGAAGAAAGGAAGACTTAATTTGCAAGCAAAAATGAGGATTGAGTAAATGAGATTTTTTTTCTTTTCGGTTGTGAAGAAATGAACAGAAAAACCAGAAAAGGGAAAATGTACCTTGTTTGGTTGGGTTTTGAACCAACTTTGAAACCTAGTTTTAAAAAAGGTTCTCAAAACCGGGTTTGCAAAACCAAACCTAGGTTTTCACTAAAAAATAGGAGTATTTCTCAATTAAAAGTGTATATGTTTCTGTTAAATATTAAACGGATTAATGTATGTGAGAAGAAAAAAAAAAAGGGGTAATATATGTGAGAAGAATAACTTAATTTCCATTAAATTTGGCTTTTTGGACTGTTTTAATTAATGTATAAGATGAGAATTGTAAAGTTTAAAAAGTCAAAAACTCCAAGAATCCACCCAGCAAAACGGGTGTAGTTTTTATTTTTCTCTCACCTTCTTTCTAAACTAAACAAGGGCATGAAAATATTACAGCGACCTCCCCTCGGTGTTGGAAAAATATGACAAATTATACTTAATTTGAAATTTTTTTACCCGGGGGCCGAGAAAATAAGTTTGTAATTTTTAATTCTTTATTTTTATTCTCCTCTGCATGTTATTAATTTGTTGTATTTGTATCCAGTAATTTGTATTGACATTTCTCTTCAAAATGAAATTCTCTCTCTTTCACCAAAAAAAAAAATTCTTTATTTTTGCAATAAACTAAACGGACAGCCCAAGCATTATGGCATTTCAATTATGTATTAACTATGAATAAAAGGCTCAATTTAAACAAGAGGGACAACAGCCAAATTGTGAGCTTAATGATACAATTATCCCTAACTACTGAAATTTCCCTTTTAAAAAAATTATTGAGAAATTAACCCAGAGAGGGCTCTCTCTTTGTTTAGTATTTTTTCTTCTAGACTACGTAGGGAGGAAGTCGTGGCAGTGAGAGGAGAAATGATACGTTTACAACAAAAGCCTCCAAACCAGCTCCAACATGTTGACGTGGCAGCAAGTGGGCCCCACTTTCTCAACTAAATCAAGCAAAAAAAAAAGTCAAAATTTTGAAAACCTAGATCGGCTCCCTCTCCACCGCTCCGCCCCCATTTCCTTTCCTCCGACTAAACCAGAGAGACAGAGGGCGAGCAGCTCGCCCTCTGTCTCTCTGGTTTGGTTGGAGGAAAGGAAATGGGGGAGGGGCGGTGGAGAGGGAGCTGATCTGGGTTTTCAAAAATTTGATTTTTTTTTCAGTTCAGAAAGTGGGGCCACTTGCTGCCACGTCAGCATGTTGGAGCTGGTTTGGAGCCTGTTATTGTAAACATATCATTTAGAATAAGAGAGAGCCCTTTCTGGGTTAATTTCTCAATAATTTTTTCTTCTTTTGCAATAATGTTTTCACTAAATCATTTAGGACGAATGCTAGATCACCATTTTAAAACAGAAGTCTGTTCATACATTTCTACCATTCAATTTTTATTCCTCTCTTGTAAGAGAAATGCTACAATACACACCCCTTATTTGGGTGTCTATCATACGCACCCCTAAAAAATTACAAATCAATTACCTCTTATTAATAAAAGTTACGAGACGCACCAAAATGTTATGAATTACAGAAAACCCCTCTTGTAATTGCCCTAACGTCATGTTTGTAAGTCTTGGATTTGGAGTTAAGGAAAAAGTAAAAGAAGTCAAAGTTGAATTATTCCAATTCCAGGAAAAGAAGATACCAAAATATAATGAAGCTTAAATTTCCATAAAATTTAATTTTCTCTTGATACCATAGAACATACCACAACCAATTACTACAAATTATGCTTTCTTCATATCATAAATTCTCAAGTCTTACACCTCACTAGCTTCAAATGCAAATTGTTTCCCCAAACAGTGAAATTTCATGGAAAAGATTGAACTAAACTAGTGAAACCTTCAACAAATTCATCAAGACACGGGGTCTCTAGAGTGCCCCTCGAGCACTACAAGGTCCCCGGATTCGTTCATCAAAGGCTACGAACGAGAATGCCTTCAAATGTAATCCCAGGTCCGAATGCCAAAGCAAGCCCCCACTCTTCTCCTCCCTCTCTCTTCAGCTCCTCCCTCATATACTCCATCACATAGAAAATAGTATTGCTGCTAACATTCCCATAGTCCATCAATGCCCTCCTGCTACACTCTAGTTTCTCACTTTCCAACTTGAGGGTCCCCTCCAACCGGTTAAGTATAGCCGGTCCGCCCGGGTGGACAGCCCAGAACAACTCGTTGAACTCGCTCAACCCGGCCTTAGCCATGAGCTTCTTGCAGAACCCCTCGATGTTTTCCTCGATTTTAATAGGAAGATCCCTCCCCAATTTGAAGTTTATGCCCTCTTCTGTAAGTCCTCCGTTTATCACGTTATGTGTACCAGGCAAGAACTGCTGGACCGCGTAGTTTAGTTCCATGAATGGGGACTCGGACCCCACCAATGGGTCTGCCCCAATAATGGCAGCGGCAGCTCCGTCCCCAAAGAGGGCGGCCCCCACTAGGTCATAAGGGCGGTCCTTGTTTGGGGGACGGAACCCAAGAATGGTGGTTTCGGAAGTCGTTAATAGGACACGGTTCCCAGGGTTATTTTCGGCGATGTCTTTGGCGACCCTGAGGCCAGTGACACCACCGTAACAACCCAAGAAGTAGAGCATTACACGGCCCACATCGCTCCTCAGCCCAAGTTGACTGGCGAGGTAGAGATCGCCACCCGGTAACCGGATTTCACTCGAGGAAACATAGACAACGTGGGTGATGGCAGATTTTGGTCTTCCCCACTCCTTGATGCAAGCAAGGCTGGCTTCCAGTGCCATTTGTACAACGGCCGGATTTGCGATTTCGAGCCGTTGTTTGATGGTCGGTGAGCCTTCTGTTGCTAGTTCCGGGTACTTGTCAAGTATCTCCTTGGACATGACTGTGTATCTTGTCTTCACAGTTGTTGTTTTGCCTACCAAAAACAGAGAAAATTGGGAAAACAATATTAAAAACCCACCAAAAAAGGTTAAAAATAATTTATCCAAAATCCAATGTGGATAGCATGGCATTGCATTGCATTCATTCTGTTGGAGTGTCAGCCAATGGGCTACATTCAGGGACAAAAAAAAAAAAATTGCTCCCTAAGCACTAGTAAAGTTTTTCTTGTTCTGCAGTTGCTTCTGTTGATGAAATCAGTGAGGAATTTTTTTTTTTTAATAACCGGATGTCCAGGCCAGTTTCATCAGTTAGGAAACTCTTATAAATATTGCAACCAAAATTCAGAATATTGAAGGGTTGACGAAAGTTATTTTGCTTACACAGTCGTTCGAGTTTCTCCTTAATTGCCGAATCCTCACACTTTGTGTCGCGAAAATAGCCTTCCACCAAGCAATCCTGAGGGAGGATTTGACTAGGAAGTGCCTTCCCAAGTGCAAGGATAGTCGCCTTCCCAGGCGTGGGAGCGCGTTTACTTTGCGAAACGTACTGCTTGGGAGGAGCACCACTGCTGCTTGCTTTCGACATGGCTAACGGGCTCGGAAAACGAGATCAAGTTTTTGGAATGGTGAAAAAACTTGATGAAGAAAAGGGGTGAGTGATGAGTGGGTTTAAATGGGGGAGCTAGGTTTGTTATTGGAAGGAGGTTGGTATCAAGCTAGGGTTGCATGAATTGTGGGAAATGCATAGTTAAGTGGTTTTTGCCTGTTTGGTATTCTTTTGGGTTCTTGGGACTGAAAGTGTGAATCCTTAAACAGGGAAAACGCTCTTTTCCTGTAAATTAATTTCTGAGTTGTGAGAGAACTACTAATTCCACCTTACCATCCTTTCCTTCCAAAGCAGTTGGAAGACATGCACTATACTTGATGGGATCATAAATGGCCCATAGCCCGAATACCCATGGATCGTAGGAGAAATGTGGTTCGAGACTAATGTTTATAGGAAGACTAATACATCAAATGAGAAACACTATCGAAGGTGGTAGCTTGGATGGGACATGACTCCCTTTCGAGTTTCGCTCTTGGCATGTCTTTGTGGAGTTTGTGTCATATACCATTTTGTACTTAGGTGGTGTTGTGGTGACGGTTTGTCATTCCGGACAGTAGCTATAGCTCAAATTGGACATTTCACAACAGGCCAAGGAACACCTATGGTCACATCCGGGGGTTGCTATGCTGGTTGCCCCCTTCCACCCTTTTCTTGATCAAAAGAAAGAAAAAAAAAGCAACAAAAGAGAAACACTAACCAGATACATATCCTACATTTACGCATCTTTTGTGTGGCCTTTGTCTAATGTTTTTGTCAATGAATTTGGAGTCCGTCTGGTGAAAAAACAAAAAACAAAAACAAGTTACAAATTAGGCTTTGGTAACGTGGAGTAATGTAGTAGAAGATATACAAGACTTGACTTGACTTGATTTTATTCCTGTCAGAATGAAATTCACTTGATTGATCCATGTACACCTATCAATTCAAGACAGATTCAAGCTATTTTCTTGAATCATAGGAGTATCTTTCTATTAGTCAAACAATGCCCGACTCCAGTGGCGGAGCCAGAAATTCCATTTAGAGGGGGTACCTTTTCCCAATAAAAGAAATCAAAGTAAAATATAGGGAATAAAGAAGCACCAAGAATAAAAGTTCATACATTCTCCAGTAGGCACAAAAGTTTGTAGCATAATATTTTAAAACGCTTAAACAAAAAAAAACTAAGGATTTGTTGGTAATTTTATTTACAATTGACCCCGACAAGTTTTCATTTTTCAAAAGTTCTGCATAATTGTTTCGTTACTAATCCCATAAAAACATCTTGATTCAGGTACATTGTCAATGCCGGCTCAAAGACTCTAGATAAGCTCATTTTAAAAGAAATCATAGAATTATGATAGCTCGCTTACTATTTGATTCTTAAACTGGGACAAAAAAAAATTAAATCAATTGGAATAAGGATCACTAAGATTGTTTTCAATTATTTTTTGTTTCAAAATTAGTGAGACCGGGATTAATATATGTACTCTTTTTCTTGTCCCAAGAGCCACGTGGAAAAAGAAAAAACCATCAAAAAAGGGTACTAGGCTATTAGCACGAAGACTTGAACCAAGGTTCTTACGGAGATAAGGCATGCGCCTTTACCACTGGAGACAACAGTCTTTTTGTAATGGAATGAGACAATTATATTATATGTAGTAAATCTAAAACGAGTTGGAAAAAAAAAAAAAAAATAGCAGCAGGCAATAAAAATCTAGTGGGGGCACATGCCTCCCTGGTCCTAAGCTGGCTCCGCCCCTGCCTGACCCCAATTCAACTATAGACTTGACTATCCCGGTACAACAGGGTGAGAGAAGGCATGGAAATAGCGACTGAATTCGATTAAAATCGAACCCTTATTCAATTGTAATTTCATTTAGAAGTAAATTCTCAACGAAATTTATTGGAGCCACCACGTTTTAAATCCTTGGTAGCTCCTAGCATGTGCTTAGTCATTGAATTTGAAGTTACAAATTAGGCTTCGGTATTGTAGAGCAATGTTGAACATGTGGAAAACGGAATTCAGTTAAAATCGAACCCTTAATTAATATTATTATCATTCAATTTAAAATTTTCAAATTGTGCTTTGTTTGAAGGATTCAACTGACCTAGGACCCCATGTGTTCGGGCTACGGTCCGAGCCCCTTTCTTTGGTTTGGGGAAAACTTCAAATCTTTGGACCCGGGCTGATCAACCTGCCCATCGAGTAAGCCTTCAAAATCGGACCCAAGCCCAGCCCATTAAGGTCGGGCAGGTGAGCCTAGGGATAGTTTCTCTCTGAAGTATCCTCTTGATCTTGTTTTCTTTTATCTGCAATTATCACTCTTTTTAAATTTTAAAAAAAAAAAAAAAAAAACTCGGAACTGCAGAAATTTATTCTACTTCCAGAATGAAAATCATAAATGGTAGGAGTATAAAAGATATAATTGTGAAAATGATCTTTTTTCCCCAGGAACATATACTTATTTTCGAAGCACAAGAAAATATGTTAAATACATCAATTAATTTTCACTCATATGATATATCCAGAATTCCATGGAACTTAACCACCCAGGTCCTGTACAAAACTTTATGCCCTTGACCACTTATTTACTCACTAAACTGCCAGTTATTTAGATTGATTTCTTGATATAAAAATAAAACATAAAGTTTAAGTATCTCCGAAATGAAATGCTAGGAAGTTATACGCACACTTATGACAAAATATGGAGGGCCTTGCTAACCTCCACCCAATAGATGGAGGATAATAAGTACATAAAGACATGAGTTCGAATTTTAATATACATTTCACGGATAACAATACACTCACCTATCATCGATACATTTTTTACACATTATCCTTCACCTAGCATTTTCCATATGGATTATACTATTAAATGAAACAAAACAACGAACATAGTTTTGTTTTTGATCGGCAACAACGAACATAGTTATCCCATAAAAACACAAAGAACTTAAGCGATTCGACTGGGAGTCTTTGTCATGTTATATGCATATGCCAAAAGCGGGTCTCATTGCAAACCTAGAACTCCCAAAATACACCCGACAATAAGTAATAAGGCGAAAATATATAGCTGCGAGGGCAAACTATTTGCTCCTTAGCACTTGTATTCAAGACACACAACGTATTATAATACATACATTCATCCATTTATATGACAGTACTAGTTCATTGATCAACATCAGGGGTCCTGATCAAAAACTACCACCCAAGCTCCCCAGAGTTGACCTCACAAAAGAAAAAAAGAAGCCAAGAACAAGTTGTTGGATTGCAGCATCCCATGATGTGAGGCATGCCCTTGAAGAGTATCGCTGCTCTGTTGCAGTTTACAATAAGGTTTCATCGGAGCTTGACAAGACACTGTTTGGTTCGCTGGAATGGTTGTTTGACTTCTCTATCGACAGAAACCAAGGTTCTAAACACTTCTGATGAGCCTTTCCATGGCAATGTTCGAAAAAAGAAGAAGGAAATAACCACTTAGAAATTTGAACAAGGAATTTCAAAGGAATAGGGAGAAAAAATTGTTAAACCACCTCCTTTTCCACTATTTGTTTTTCTTTGCATATGCATATCCTCTGGTAAAGGTTATCGTTCATTGTGTTGAGTTCTGTTAACAACATCCAACTCAAAACCAATTGGCAATAAGTGGAGAGGCCTCCTAGCCTCCTAGGCTCATATATTAGCTTTAGAGGTTATAATTAACCAATGTGGGACAAACTCTAACACTCCCCTGCACGTGCGACCCCTAACCCGCATGTGGAGAGTTAAACAAATGACTCAACACATTCGACAACTATCAACCATCAGCGACAGACAGGGGAAACCAACCATCAACGACAGACAAAGGGGAAACCAACCATCAACGACATAGAGTCTTGTCCAAAAGCCTCTGAAAGCCTATCTCTGATTCCATGTTAAAGCATTCAACTCAAAACCAATTGACAATAAGTGGAGAGGCCGCCCAGACTCATATACTAGCTTTGGAGATTATAATTAACCAATGTGGGATAAGCTCTGACAAGTTCGGTAGTTGGTCTGGGGAAGTTGTACTTACTACTTACTAAACCTGAGCCTAAAGTCATAGATATTGTCAATTCATTAAGCCACTGAAAGTAATGAGTTCATTTTTTCTAAGAGAGAACAATCTGGCATTGAGTCAAAAGGACCAAGGTGAGGAGTTAATACTTAGAAAACTACCACCATCCATTTGGCCACATCGGTATGCCTCACCCAATCACGAGGAACTTGATTCCTATAGCTTTCTACGGTAACCATAGAGAAAAAGATGACTTCAAAACATGACTGAAAAGGCGAAACACAAGTTCAAGTCCAAACGCCAGCTTGCATTTGCAAAGCGCAAATCAAAAGTGAGGAAAAAATATACACACTTTCACAGCCGTGGAATGATATGACAATTATCTAAAAGAAAACAGCAGCGATATCTCATACCATACTGGCAATTGCTTAATACACCGTTCTCTCTCCAGCCTCAAGATGAACGTCGGTAGTAATACCTAAAACGAGTAATTCAATTAAGCTCATGGAAGACACAATGAGAGAGAGAGAGAGAGAGAGAGAGAGAGAGAGAGAGAGAGAGAGAGAGAGAGAGAGAGAGAGAGAGAGAGACGTACACAAAGATCTTTATGCCATATAAGGCCGCATACTTCCTTAGAAGACGCTCAACTGTATACCATTCTGAACGATCTGATCCATCCTGGTACCCTATTCTTGGCATATGGATTGAAGCTTTTCAGCAGTTGAAATAAAAAACACCAAATTAGACCTCTACTAAATCCCCACAGGAACGTTTTTAATGTATAAGCTAACAATCAGCTAAAAAGTGACTTCTCTGTACACTACTTAGTGCCTTCTGTGTCAAACACATGTTCAAATGTGTCAGTATTAAAAACAAATAATATCACACTCGGGAGATTTTGAGAAGGGAAGGGAACGCACCACAGACATGGTTGAATAATATTCGAAGATTTGTAAATTTAAGAATTCTCAGCTCTATTACTTCCAATTGGTTTGTCAATAATGCTTCTTAATATAGATATCAGTACTTCTTGTTCACACTTATCCAATACAGCATGTGAAAGAGATCATCTTACCATTTTGATAAATAAACACAAATATTCATATAACAAGTGATTAATTATTACTATTACAAGAATATAAGCGTATGTCTATTTGTTTCCTATGCATGCGTGTCATGTTTTATTCTTGAAATTGTTGTCTCCGCATATCTGTATATTATTTTGTATCCATGCCACACTTTCATATCCATGCTCTTAGGCAGTAACTTAAAATGTTCTCATTGACACTTGAGCAAGGCTTCTTGCGTCCGCCAATGAACTATCAGGTTTTCGAAAGCATCGGGCTAGAGGAATTTCATAACAGGATGATACACCGTCATCTTGTTTTCACCTTTATCCTTGTGCTGATATCAGGGTTTAAATACCCACCACCACCACATAAACAACATAAGAATTCTCATATGGAGGGCATATGCATTGTTTACTCCAACAAGAAGAAAATGTTAAACAACTGAGGTAACACATGATGAAGATAGAGGAAAACATTCACCATTAGTGTCAAAAAATGAATACCAGAATTTTGGGCAGCTGAGAATGATGCTTTAGCTAGGCAACGCTCCAAGTCAGGAATAGAGATATTGCTACGAGGGACTTTACGCTTAGGGTTGTATGACTGTACAACAGCCAATGCCACCCATTGAGGAGGATTAACAGATTTGGTTTGTTCATCACGATCCTCTGCACAGCAACATTTGTATTTAAGGAACAAAGTTCAAAAAAACATAATCTGTCTAATGCAGAACATAAACAAAGAGAATTACCCTTAGTCAACTTAATACTGCAGAGATGAAATAGATAAAAGATACCAAAAATAAAACTGATATGCAGCATGTCACACACTAAAAAATTCGTTTAAGGGTCCATTAGATTACCACTGTGAAAATATGTCCGATTACTGTTTCTGGATAAATAAAGGAAATCCAGAGACAGGATATAAGCAATCAACCAAATGTCCAACCTTTCTTCTGGTAAAAGAACTCTTTTAACTTTGCTGTCCAACTGTTGCTACTCCGATATGCTAGTGAGGTTAAGAAAAGAGAACGTCAAGCAATAGATGAAACTCGGATGCAACTTGAGGAAGGGAGGACCGTATGGTCAGCGTTCACCATAGAGCGGCTAAATAGGTCCAAGACACTGGAAAAACAAGGGTCCAAGACCAATTTATGTGACTGAAACAGAGATGGAGCAAACCAACCAACCAACAGAGAGAGAGAGGCAGTGGAGAGCCAGAGCTCAGAACACAGAGCTCATAGAAGACCTAAATCTCAGATAAATACTTAGCATGATGTAGGGAAATACAACTCAAAGAGAAGTGAGCACGTATATTTAACCAACTGTTCAGGATGGTAGCTGTATTGTTGGGGAATTTGTTACGCATTGTCAAATGTTGCTAGGCTGTTTTGTAGATTGGCTACAGCCTATACTCCTAACTTCCACAGGACAGCTATTCTGTAACCTTCGCAATTATATACCCTAGGACCGGCAACCTTCATAAGGATAGACCCTAGGACATAGACACACAGACAATATTAGTGATCAACAAACTCGCTCTGATAACAACCGCACACGTGTCTGCTAGAGCAAAGGAAAATGTGATTGCTTACAATTACAAGTCTATGATACATGGCAGGTTAGGTGCTAGCTACAAACAACATCTATGCCGGCATGCATGTGCACATGCGCATCTCTTTCGTCAATGCACATATCAAACAATTTGTCGTTGTAACCGTATAAGAGATAATAAGTCTAAACAAAAGAAAGTGAGAAACAGAAGCTAACCTGTGCTTTCTATAAGATGAAGATCACCAAGATGCAGGTCCTTAAATTCAGAAGCTCGGTGATATGCACTTGGGACACATGCTGAAAGTTTTGTAAGGGCATCAAACATACCTCCGTGGCCCCAGTTCCCAGAGTCATCAACACAGCTGCCAAAGATACAAGATAACAAGGATCATCAATTACTGAAAGAAGAAAGTAAGGAAATAGATAGATGCCAAATGGAGTTCTATAACTGGAACTATCACAGGACACGGAACAATGCAGTGGAATACTATTACTCAAATGGATAAAACTAGACTATTGGAGTGGAGTGGATTCTAATAAACTTCTTCCCCATTTATCTGCCACTGGCACTCACTATTTTTTTTTATTCTTTCTTCCCCTTTCATAAAATTAATCCACAGATTCTGCACTAATTTTATACACTAAAAAATAAAATGCAACACTGGTCCACTTGAAAGATAGATTCATACCTGAATATGATTGCTGGATCTGATGGACAAACTATTGATGGACGTGTACAGTCTCCATAAACAAGCTGAACAGAACCGGAATCAGACATTATATCACCATTGGGAGGGTGGAGAGGATCCTGAACTGATGAGGAACGGTACCCCAGAGCTTCCCAATTGGACAACTTCTTCTCCTCTGCCTTCCTCCTTGCAGCCTCAGCTCTTTGATGTCTTTCCTCAATTAAGTTACTCCTATTTTCCAACTCCAAGACAGGACCATCCTTGGACTGTGATGTTTCTTTGAACTTCTCAACCCAAGACAGATACGAAGCTTCATCAAAACCAGGATAAGCAACAGAAGCAGGATCTTTTATCACAAGGTCACATCCAGTTGATAGATCCCTTGGACTAATTTCAAACTTCATATCCTCCTTGTCTGATTTTTGTTTGTATCGCGATGCAATTACCTTGTCAGCCATCGCATTCAATTCCGATGTAATCTGTTGATCTTGTTCTTCATTACTTATATCTGTGGGATCTAACATTTGCAAACCAAATATGACAGATTGCAAATCACCAGCTTCCGCTCCTGCTGCTTCTTTTTCTTCCAGTTTCATAAGATCCTCTCCTACTACATTATGGCTTAGCTGCAGCTTTCTCTCTGCTCTTCGCATGATAACCTACATTTACATTGGAACTGACAGTAAAGGAATTGGTTTCAAAACTAGCAATGGTTCACTTAGCACTCACCTCCTCAACTGAATGTTCAGTAACTAAGTTAATAGACAAGACATGATTCATCTGGCCAATACGGTGTGCCCGCTGAAGAGCCTGCTTATCGACCTGAGGATTCCAGTCTTGCTCATAAAATATGACCTACAGTGCATGTTATCAGTAAGTAGTCAAAATGCATCATAAATAGTACAAAAATATCCAATAAACGCCAAAAAGTCCTCAGTTAGGGCTGTTTGAAGCTGATAGAGATGTATTAAGGCTAAGTTTTCCGTTTGATTTTAGCAAATGAGTTCAACAGGTACTAAAATCATGATATTTCAAATCAAAAAATTAAGTGTTTCCGTGTATTATTTTTTGAATTTTTCACACTGAATTAAAGTACACGAGGAGTACTTTAATTTGGTGCGAAAAAATTCGAAAAACGATACATGGAACCACTTCATTTTTTGATTTCAAAACCATGATTTTAGCACCTGCTCTTTTGGAAAACTATGCCTAAATCAAAATGTTCCTCTTCACAATTTACAGAAAGAGAACAAAAACATCATCTGAAGAATTCAGTGATAACATTGAAATTACTTCCAGTTGAATTACATTACTCTCCACACCATTTAAAGTGAATATAACAGAGAACTAACTTTTTTCACAAGTGAGCATAGCAAAGGGCTAATTGATTGAACACTGTACTCACTGTATCAGCAGCCACAAGATTCAAGCCAACTCCCCCAGCTCTTGTAGAAATCATAAAGACAAATGCACCACTCTGATCAGCCTCGGCCTTCAAACTCCCTTTGACAGATGGCTGGCTGAAACTTCTTATTGCAGCAAAGCGCTCCTCTGCCCGGATTGATCCATCCAAACGCTCATAAGAATATTTCCTTAGCTCCAAGAAATCCTATATGGCAGAGAGTAAAACAAAGCAGTTTTAGATGTTAAATTAGTATAATCAATCTTGGTACAGAGTCCATGTATTATTCCGGGAAAGAGGATAGCAAACCACCTGTAATATGTCAAGTGTATGGGTCATTTGAGCAAACAGAAGCACACGATGTCCTGTATCATGTAGTTTTTGAAGTAGCTGATCCAAGATTATGAGTTTACCACTAGCCTGACAAGAAGTCAAAAGTAATTGAGAAACAGCTAAATGGCAGCGCAAAGACAGAATCTGCCACAAAGACATCAAAGATGTCGCACAACAGTTTTTCCTGTACTGATAAAGCCCAAGGCATAACTAGACAAAAGCTTCCCATGCTCCAGTTTCTTTTCCTGACTGCGGAGGTAATTCTAAAAAATGAAACCACGTGTTTCCTGTAGGCAAATGGTTGGGTTACCTTAACCAGGTGTTCACCCTCTTCATAAGGCTCAGGTTCAATACCAGGAAAGAGGTAAGGGTGGCTACATGCTTTTCGTAACTGCATTACCTGCACAGAAACACAAATAGTTGAGAAAAAAACTATGTATTCTTTGAAGGTTAATAGTTAGTAATAAAAGAACAAACACCAACAATTTCTGAACAATTGAAACAACTATCATGTATACCACTGGAGAACTGAAAGCCAAGCAAACTTAGTATCCGTCCTAAGAAAAGAAAAGAACACTAGTAAGGACGCCAAGCTCATAAGAAAAGAAGTTAGAGTGTCAAGAAGTAAACAGTGATTGATTGACTGCCCCTATTTCCTGCTCAGGGTCATGCCTAGATAAATCCAATCTAGGACGGTTGTGATAGTTTGCAGTGTTACATATAGGACAAGGAATTGTCGACATGATACATCATACCCAACATTAAGGTTAGTAGTTTAGGGTTGGCCATTGTTCAATGCAAATAACACGAGCTGAGTGTTGGCCACGTTGACGTGTGTATGGACACGTACATTGCGTGTGTGGTGAGCAACACGGACAACATTGTACAAACCGGGGAAAAGTCGTTGCAAACTGCATCTAGGAGGGTGGAGACATAAATAATGTGTGATGCCATGAGAAACATGCTTGTAGTGCCTGACTTATTTCCTTTCATTTAAACAAAAGCAAACAACATGCTCCCCATTATGTGCACTTATAGACCCAAATAAAAATATGGACGTACTATATTCTGCAAGGATTGGTGATTAGAAGCTCCAGAAGAGAATGCAAGTAGCCTGTGAAGCTCTTTCCTCAATATTGACATGTACACCTTGTTTTGCAGGGCCACCAAGGGTGCCATCCTACAGACAAAAATTCTATAAGCACTCCAAAGTGCTGCATCCAAATGCTAAATATGTTCAGAAGAAAGGAGTAATTACAGTTTACCCATTGTTGAGCCAGAAACAACACAAACACCCTATGTTTCGAGAGCGAACACCTAACACCTTGTAGGTCAGACTGAAGTGCTAAATGGCTGGAAAATATCAGTAAGAAGATCTTGATGGGTAGAATGTATCCCCGCAGAATCTCGGATACTAAGTGACCGTTTTGCATAGACGGTCCCACTAAAATGCGCACAGTAACATTGCTCGACTTTTAATTATGCATGATAGAAGTTTCCAAGAGAAGGAAATAGATGAATGATGAGTTCCAGTGAATGTGGCACAAAAAGGAAAACTAGAGGGGGGAAAGGGAAATATTCGCAATTTCACAGAAACCATGTACTTTGGACTTTACTCCAAACCACAGGGGGTCATTTGTTCGCTTGTAAACAAGAGATGATGATTACATGTTGTTGGGCCAAACTGATGGGGCTGAAGTGTTATTACCTCAGAACAAGTAGTTTAGAAAAGCACTCCAATGCCATGTTCTAATGGAACCTAATCTTGTTTGCATAATTAGCCAACAATCACGCTCAAGTGGGGGATTCTAGACATTAGAAAGTTTGTAAGAAGTTGGAATGATATCCTTGGAGCGAGCAGGCAAAAGGAAAGATAAAAAAGAAAGAGAACTAACACTGTGATCTCAGTGAGTCCAGGAAGCACAAGAGTACCGGCGTCAATAAGCTTGGATTTTGTCCTTCGAAGCATAAAAGCTCCCAAAATATATTTCAGGGTTTTAAATAGTCCCTTAACTTCTGCTGCATCACAACCTGCTTTAAAAAAGAATCTAAAACATCATAATGCAGTTCCCTTAGTGATAAGGTCATTTCTATTCTGAATGTTAACCTTACCATCAATGCCAAGTTAGGAAGATAAGAGCTAACCCCATAGAGTACAAGCAAAGGGAAGCACTTCAAGAATCCAAAATAGAAGTTATGCAACAAATTCCAGAAAAAGGTCTAGATAATTCTGGATCCCAAACAATTTGATGAAGTTTTAAATATTAATATATGTGATTATGAGAAAATTATCTTTTTCCTTCACCAGAAAACATAAACGTTAGCCATCAGGTAAGAGATTAAAATTGGAGATAGTAGCCAGATTCCTATAGAACTACAGAGAGAGGGTGACCATTGACCAAGCAGTTATGCCTCAAGGACATCTTAGTAGTATCATAATCAGAGGCTAAACAGCAAACCTGACCAAGCTATGCATCAAATTACTCGCCTCTATCTAACGCACTGTATTTGACATGTCATCTTGTCTCAATAGTATTGCACGGTTCCACCACTATCTTGCACCAGAATGCGGCATTTTACAGGGCCACTCCAGTCGATACTCTCAACTTGTCCACTATCAAATCATGTATTTAAATAGTCCTCATTTTCTATGACAAACATCGGTTCCAAGGAAAAAAATTGTTACCACATTTAAGAAGTCCAGGTTCCCTTTGTTGTCTGACATTCTCACTCAAAACTCACAAGAATTATATGAATCATTCATCCAATATGGTTTGATAGATCTTCTTTAATAGGACCAAGAAGAGCATTAAAATAAGGACTACATTCAGACAAGAAGACCTATAGTTTAAGAAAAGCAGTTTGCCTGGAAAGCAAATAAAAAAGAGGGCCTATTCACTCGGAAATAAGTTAAATAGTGCGAAAACTTTAGATTTAACTATCCAGCATAGTTGAGGTGTAATACCATGTCTTAGCTATATCAATGACGGTGGAAGGTACGGAACACACATGCATGAAGTATGAAACAAGCGTGCATGAAGGACAAACATAAAGCATTCCAAATCTAGAGTACCAGGCATAACTAGAAAGAAGAGACTGTTGCATACTGAATGTTCACGGGCAACAACCTGACGAAGGATCCCCAGCTTTCTTAAATGTAGAAAGGAACTGCTCCACTGTCCCAAAGATTGAAGGCAGACAGAAATGCATCAAAGCCCAAAGTTCAGTCAGGTTGTTCTGAATAGGAGTTCCAGTCATCAGTAACCGTCTTGGCATGACAAAACGCTCTCTAAGGACATTATACAACACCTGTTAAGGTTTAACTAATTAGGAAAGGGGAATGAGAACAAAACAGAATACTGATTAATCTTAACTTCTTAAACATAACTTTTACCAATTTAAATTTATCTGATTTAGGTCAGTAAAATACTCAAGGATCAAAGCAGTACATAACAGCCATGAAACTTGAAAACAGGGTTTGAATATATAGCCGTGGAGGGAGTAAATATATATCTTTGGTGCCGATGTCCAAGGATCTGAATTTCTGAAACATATGCATTGTCAACAAGGAAATAAACTAACAGATTACTAATAAGATACAAGGTAATTCCCCCATTTGTGTATTGAAATATTGAAAGCTCATGCATTCAACAAATTATAGCATGATCGACATATGTATAATGTCATAATCATAACTCAGTATGAACTCTATTCGCATATGTTTCTAGTGAAAATGAATCAGTTGGCAAGTTGCCACAAATAGTTGACAAATGGATTAGAATGAAACTAAACATACACTGGAAGGGTTTTTAAGTCTTTGTGCTTCATCAATGATTGCATAATGCCATGGAATTTGAGAAAGAAAATCCTGATCCATCAACACTATGTCGTACGTAGTTAATAGCACGTCAAAAGGTAATTGCGGTACCTACAAACATAACACATGGTAATCTTGCAGGATTAGAATGCAATGAACACCTAAGAGCTGTGAAATACATTAGAACTCACATTCCATTCTGGAATCATATGCAACAACGGGATTGATAAATCTTACATCAGAAGCTGCAGACTGCTCGATGACATACTCATACATTTCCTTGCGCAGATTGCGTCGATGGTCCTTGTCTCCAACATAACGAAGAACACTTAGTTTTGGAGCAAATTTAGCCACCTCTGATACCCAACCATCAGTCACACTGAGGGGACATAACACCACTGTAAAGGGTATAATGATGATAAAATTTCATCAAACCCCAATCCCATGGAAGAGAGAAATATTTGGAGCAACTCAGATTGACTCAAAAACAAAAATCTTACTCACAAAATGGCCCAGGTGACACATGGCAAACTTTCAAATAGCTCAGCAAAGAAATAGCTTGCAATGTTTTCCCTAGTCCCATCTGCCAGAGAACCATTTAAATGCATCGACCAATTAATTGCAAGTAAACGTTTCTAAAAAAATTGTTAGCATCAACAAAGGTTCTGGTCTCACTAATGAGTAATGCCTATCATGCTGGTCGACCAAAAAGAGGACAAGACAATTCGTTAGCATCAACAAGGGTTCCAGCAAGGGTTAAAGCTGCAATGGGGTCAGCGAATAGTGTTGTTGATTGGCAAAACAGAGTCCCGGCCAATGGTCCATTGAGAAGGCTACTGAATGCACGGTTCTACTCTGATGGTGAAGTCGATTTACTTTGCTTTGTTAGGGACGCTCTTTCCACATCAACGACACAAATTGGGAGGGAAAGAAAATCTATGTCGATGAAGCGGTGGAAGAATGTTACTCGGGTAGTCAGTATGTGGAAAAAATTGTTGGTGATGCTTTCCCTTTGCACTTGGTAGACTTGTACGATCAACTAAATGCTGCCTAAGTGCCTATTTCTTTTTACCATGATTTGCTTTCTCATAGGGTTTCTTTTGCTTTCTTGATTGTTTAAGCTTGAAACCAGATGGATATTGGGTGTTTTGACTATTTTATGTTCGCATTGTTGGGATGTACTTAATGGAGAAGTGTCACAGACCTTTGTACGATTGCTCTTATTTTCATGTTGTTGTAATGGCACTTGCAAACTGAATTCGGGTTGTCATCATTGTTGAATACATGCTTCCGTCCTCTAAGAAATCTCTGTCAACTAATTGTCTTGTCATTATATCGTGTTGTTGAATACTTGCTTCTGCCCTCTTTTCCGGAAGAAAACACGAAGCATGTCTTCCAAATCTCCCATGGTAAACAAAAGATAAAACGTGTAGTACTTCTCACGAATTTTTTTGAGCAAGTTTGCTCATATACAATGGTACCTAAAGTAAAATGTCAACTGTGACGCAAAAGAATGGATTTTCTAGCATAATCTACTAGCATCTAACCAATAACCAAAGCAGGGAGCGATCAACTCAACTCATTTCCTGTACCTTACTTGATATCACTCAGGTACATAAATCCACTTCAATCCATTTCACCTAATCGATTCCACTAAAAGACATCTCAACAACAAAGTTTAATCTTTTCTTAGTGCCTAAAATGTACTGACACTTCTATTATCTGTTAAAGAAAGCACAATGACAATCTTCTAAAACTCTGCGAGGATCAACTGAATTGGGATGCAAAATAATCATACCTCGTCCCCTGCAAAATGATGAAGCAATGTAATCACCACAGAATATTCATAATTTCATGTCCATTCATGTCTACTTAACTACATCAACATCAGATACATAAATTCAAAAAATTAACTCAGAAGAATGGAGGCAGACAAACAAATAATGAACAACCTCCTTTTGAGTGCCCATACAGTGGAAGGCATAAGTAAAACCATCACTAGATATTTTATTATATTACAAGCGGCAGAAGAATACAAGTATCTGAATGACATCGAACGGTAAATAATCCCATGACATACTAAGCCCAATTGAAAGCCCACTAAAGGCACAAATAACCTCAATTCAGGGGAAGGAATAGTCAATGGTGCTTTTGGCAACCTCTCCTACGAGAGTATACAAGAGTGGCCAACTGAGCTAGCCCTAGTTGGTTAAAACATTCACTAGATTAAACCAACATTGTATAGCATTTGCTATTTACAGAGCTACTTAACAAATCAAGCTCACTCAAAATCGGCTCGAACTATAAGCAAGTCAAGCTCAAACACTTTTCTCAGCTATAGAAAAATCAAGCTACTCGAAACTTGATGATTCAATCACAAACACTTTGAGATCTGCTCGAAAGATAAACAAACCAATTTTGAAACTCATTTATCTTTTCAAGCTCGGTCTTGTTCCCACCACACATTGTATTGCATTCACTGTGTCCAGAGCTACTTAACAAATCAAGCTCACTCGAATATCGACTCGACTAATAAGCAAGTCAAGCTCAAAACACTTTTTTCAGCTATAGAAAAATCAAGCTAATCGAACTTGGTTCATGATTTGATTCAAAAAACTTGGTTCATGATCCACTCAACCTCGTTTAAGATCATCTCGAATGATAAACAAGCCAAGAACTCGTTATGTTTTCTGGCTCGGTTCTGTTTGTTTGCACCCCAAGCACTATAATGTTTCTCGAAAACCATAAACAACTTTTTCCTCTTTATAACTCAAGTGCCGGACCAAGGCTCCGTACAATTTACAAAGACAGGTTCATATTCTTCTATCATTATTTTTCTACTAGGGCTTCTTCGAGAACGGAAAAAAATACAGAGAAAATCAAGAGATACGAACAATACCGAGAATGACATTGACTCCTTTGTGGTATCTTTGAATCAACCACGAAAGGCCTTCGAGTTGGTGAGGTTTGAGAGTAGCCGTGATCCCAAACTCGGCCGGATCGACAGGCGGCGGGGCGGCTTGTGTATCGGCATCGAAGACGTACTTCGCCGCCGCGACAAGCCTCTGCTCGTAGTTCATGTGGAGCCGAAGAAGAGGGAAAATGTGGCGCAAACCGCTCAAGTCTCGCGCCTTTGAAAACTGGAAAGGGCAGAGCCGGTTTGGGCAAAACCCGAGCGCTTTAAATTCCTAAATTTTGTCTAATTTTTAGGGTTCCCAGAATCTCAATTATACGGCCAATTTAAAAGTGAAATTAAGTTAACCTCGTTAAAAAATTTAAGTGCAAAAAAAAAAAATATAACCCAAGTTAAAAGAAGAAAAAAAAAAAAAAAGACGGGCTGTGATTGCGCACGAGGTAAGCCCATTACCAAAAATAGACGTGCATTTTCGGACCAAAAAATTAAATGCTTTCGTGTACAATTTTTTGAATTTTCACTCCAAATTAAAGATTTCAATTAGTAGTTTAATTTGGTGCAAAAAATCACTAAATTATGAGTGAACAAACTAACAATGTAAAATACTTTTGTACACTCTTTTTCGATTTTTTTTTGCATTGAATTAAAGATCTCTATTAGCAATTTAATTTGGTGCAAAAAATTATGTGCGGAAGTATTTTATTTGTTTATCCAAAAAAAATTGCAAAGCCAACAAATCGCTAATGTCATAATTGATTTGGTGAAGGGTAATTTGGTAATATTGCCATACCAAAACTTGGCAACCAAACTCTTGGCAACCATTGTCTCCATTCTTCCAAATCACCTGTGAGGGGTACCTGGACATTAAGAATTCTAGACCAAACATTAGAGCTAGCAAGGCAATAAAAAAAAAGAGCCACTTACACAAAAATCTAAAACATTTGACATTTTTTAAGAGAATGACAAGGAACTTTTGCAATTGAACATAAAAACAAAAAGTATTTGACATTTTTAAAGGGAAGGACAATAAACTTATGCAATCGAACATAAAGACACAAAAAAATTAGTGAAATGTTACTAATTTTTAAAAATTCTGAATTCGAACATAAAATTCAAAAAAATTTCCACCCCACCTCCGGCCGACCACCACCCCACCTTTGGCGAATACTTCCGGCGACCAAAAAAATTAGTGAGATGTTACTAATTTTTAAAAATTATAATTTCGAACATAAAATTCAAAAAAAATCACCACCTCACCTCCGGCCGCCAACACCCTACCTTTGGCCGACCACTTCCGGCGACCAAAAACATTAGTGAGATGTCACTAATTATTAAATATTCTAATTTCGAACATAAAATTCAAAAAAATTACCACCCCACCTCCGGCCAACCACCATCCCACCCCACCCCACCACCTAAAATTAGTGAGATGTCACTAATTTTTAAAAAATCTAATTTCGAACATAAAATGCAAAAAAAATACCCCACCAAAAAAATTAGTGAGATGTCACTAATTTTTTTTTAAAATTTATTGTAGCATTCAAAATGCATAGAGAAGTCGGTTGCAAAGGGGAAATAAGTGGGTTCACTGATATAAGAGTAAGATCTCTGTGTATTTTATCCTTTTATTAAATCTTAATTGCAAATAATGTCTTTATATTTGATTGCAAAGTTCCTTGTCCTTCTCTTTAAATAGACAAAATATCGTGTATTTATGACTAATTATTTTTAAAAAAATAGATGAAAAATATCCTTTCAAGTAGACTCACATTTAGGACAAGTGTCAATTAGCAGATAAACCTCTTAGAAAGCATTGATGATTAGTGAACAGTTTGCCATGCCTACAAATCCAAAGGAATCCTCTATGTTTCAAGGGAACCTTGAGCTTCCAAACCCTATTCCAATTAAAATTAGAGGTGGGAGGGTCAGAGATGTAATCATAAGCAAACTTGACCGAAAAATTACCATTTTGATTCACCATTCAACACAGTGTCTCCTCAACCTCAACAGTTGTAGGGAGAACGGTATTGGTATTCCTATTATTGTCGTTCATGCCGCTCTAGCATGGTCATTGAGGATCCAAATTAGTATTGCCACACCACTAGTCATGCCAAAAGGATATATTTCTCCCACTGCCCACAATTCATTTAATAATAACAAAATCCCTTACTTTAATGATACTTCTCCAAGTGTGTGTAGTTTTTTTGTTCGTGGCTCAATCTCTAAAATTGTGTCTCTTCAGATATTTACCATGAAGGACCTGGATCCATAAGGATTTCTTTTCAGTTGATAGACACCATCCAAGTTTAGATAACAGGGCCAAGCTAGAATTACCCGTTTTGCGAATGCCTAAGCCACCCAGCTTTTTAGGTTTACAAACATTGTTCCAGTTAACAAGATGGACTCTTATTGTAAGCCTTATCACCCACAGAAAATTCATGTTGACTCTGTCAATTTGATTAATAATTGAAGCAGGTAGAACAGTAGTTTGCATGGTGTAATAAGAGATGGTAGAGGTGACAAATTGCACTAAGGTGGCACAGCCCATAAGATCTAGGGAGTCAGACTTCTACCCAACTAGTTTCTTTGCAAGTCTCTCAATGATATACTGGTAATTTCTTGGGACATTTACCATCAGGTCACCCTTGGATCCCATAATTACCATCATGTCAAGCCCAACTCTGAAAAATTCTCATCAACTCCCCAACTCGTATAAAAATGCCTAAATCATAAGGTACCCTAAGAAAGTGTCTAAAATCTTAGGATACCCTATGAAAAAGTGTCTAAACCACTAAACCCTATAATAGGAAAGTGCACCCTAAACCTAAACTCTAGGGTACCCTACAACTAGGGCACCCTATGAAAGTGCCTAAAATCCTAGGGTACCCTACGACTAGGGTACCCCATGAAAGTGTCTAAAATCCTAGGGTACTCTATGAAAGTGCCTAAACCACTAAAACCCTATAATAGGAAAGTGTACCCTAAACCTAAACTCTAGGGTACCCCTATGACTAGGGTACCTTACGACTAGGGTACCTTATGAAAGTGCCTAAAATCCTAGGGTACTCTATGAAAGTGCCTAAAATCCTAGGGTACTCTATGAAAGTGCCTAAACCACTAAAACCCTATAATAGGAAAGTGCACCCTAAACCTAAACTCCAAAAAAAGAGTGACTTACCTTAGTTGTAATTAAAAAAAAAGACTTACCTTATTGGTAATTAGACATCTCTTTTCTAGACCTAGAGGTAATAATCCCTAATTTCTTTTACAAACCTTAGAGTGGATTAAGGGAACCCCAAGATGCATGCCTAAGTCAACTTCCAATCCGTCTCTAAATATTTTCTTCCATTGCGAATTTCAGACCATTGCGCAAAGCCTAAGTTTCTTCCATGGTGCTTGAGTGTATAATAGTTATGTGAGAGGAAATTATGGCATTACTCTTACAATATTTATGGCATTAATCACCAAAAGTGTGTTCTGTTGTCTCAATTTGATTAATTAAATTGTAAATTATATGACGCAGTCTAATAAACTCTTCAGATTTTATTATCAAAGTATAGTTTGTTACTTTTTGTGTTTTGCTGACTTAATTCGTATTTCAACAAATTCTTCAACTATTAAAATACCTCTTCTACTATCGACTGCCCAAACCCGAAGTCATAAAGTTTAGAGGAGTTGAGAGACTCTCTCTCTTATCTCACATCTAGTGTGAGTTTTTTAGGGTTTCAGCCCCTTTAGCCACAACCGCCGCCCCTTTTCTTAGATCTACATCTTCTTCCACCTTTCCTCTCACCTTTCTCTCCCCTCCGCATCTTGCTTCCCTCCCTAGGGAGGTGGGGTTGCCGTCTCTTGGCCCCACCTCCCCCCCTCCTTTGCCGCCCCGCCACCATCCTCTCACCTCCATGCCGATTAGCCATCTAAATCAGATACCATTCCACCTCTCCACAACCCACCTCGGCTCTGCCTCTCTCCATCACCATTTGTTCTTCCACTCTCCATTCGAGACCTCCCCACGAACCCAACTCAATCGTTCACCACAGCTTCCTACCCAACCTTGTGTTGGAAAATTGGAATTTTTTCCATTAAATATTTACGGGTTTTAACCCTTAAATTAAAGTGGGACCCACACCGCGTGAGGTGGGCCCTTAGTGGCAATAGACACTCCTATGTTAGGAGTTTATTTTGGTAGAGGAATGAGCAAATTCCAATTTAGAGATGAATGAGAAATTGTCTCTTAAAGTGGACTATTTGGAGTACCCAAATTTTTTAGGAGGGAACAGTATACTGTGCGCGCCGCCGCCGCCGCCTGCCCGGACCGGACCGTGACCGGGACTATAAGTTCGAGGTCCGTGGTCCTTGTCCTGGGCTTGGGCTTGGCTGGCTGGCTAGGCGATTAATTGTGCTTGGACCTAAGTTCCTCCATAATTGGTTACAACCCAAAAATTAGTGGGTTTGGGTGTGGGTCGTACCCGTTTGATTTAGATCCACAAAAGAGTAGGAAAATCAATATGGGTTTCTTAGTCATGCTCATTTTTCTCCTCACGGTTTCATTGGTCTGATGGTCTCTTGATGGCATAATCAATTATGAGTATATTGCTCATTAAAGTGGCCAAGGCAATTGGATTCTTCAAACGGCAAATTCATTTGATTAGTGCACTGATTGGGTTTCAGTTTGCAATTTTGAATGTCAATCGAATTGCTACGTTTACGGAAGAATTTGAATATCACTGATTACATATCAGTTTTCCTTTTGCAAATTTATTTTGCAAGGTTAATGCCCCAATGAATGAGAGGCTCCTCTCAACGCCTATATAATGGCAGTCTCCGTTATTGTTTCAATACACCGAAAATCAGTCTCTTGTTCCATTGTTCTTCATTCAGTTTTTCGGAAGAGAGTACAGACACTAGTTCGTTCGACAGGGCAATCCGGTTGGTGTTACCGTTTGATTGTCGTAAGCCACTGTATCCTGGGAAGCAGACGTCGGTCAACCCCTCAAACACCTACGGTGAGGCGGCGAATTTGCTTTAAGGAAACCGTGTGAAACACGGGCCCTGGCTTGTTTTTCGGTTTGCTAATTTTTCCCGGTTTCCATTATTTCTTGTTCATATTTTTAATGTCCAGAATTTAATTATTTGTTTACTGTTTTTTTAGCACTGATTTTTCCTACAATCTTAAAGCAAATTCGATTTTGAAACTTGGTGGGTTTTATAAAACAGTATACTCGTTAAATTCCTGGGTATTGTGGAAACTGGGATTTTTCATATCTATTTAGAGCAGGAGTGGTTTATGGAAAACTACCGAGAGTTATTTACTTTTTATTCTCGGATTCAATATGTGAGTTGGAGTTGGTGATTATCCGTTTTAAGATCAGTGGCTATTGATTATCTTAGTTTTTTCTAACCATTTCTTGTGGTTCGTCTAATTTATACAGCGGGTTACACATGAATTTTGAATTTCTATCGTGCTAATTAATTTTTGATTCAACACAGTGGGTATTTGAACTCAAAGCTCTAATTGTTTGGTTTAGATTATTTTGGTCCAGTGGGTATCCGAACAGTTTATGGGAAAGAAGTTGTAACATTTTTTTTTTTTCCTGGTTGAAAAAAAAAAAAAATTGATTGGTATAGCTACTGTATTCCAGTGGAAGGGGGAAAAAAATAAAATAAAATTTTGGCTTGTGATTATTCTGGTTTTCTAGGAACAATGGATAGTTGTTTGGGAAATTGTGAGTAATGCATTGATTACATCAGATTAGCATTTGTCTGATTTTATAAAGACCAGTTTTGGTAGCCACGTGCTTTGCCAGTATGTTCTATTCGACTTGTGCTCTGGGTTACTAATAGTGGCCATTTTGATTGTGTTTCTAGAAAAAGGAAAATTGTATACTGGTTATACTTATCCTAATCAGATTATAGAACTTTTCCAGTTGCATTCTTCATTTTTATTTTTAAGATCTTGATTACTAACTTGTGTATGATCTTAATTTCAAAAAAATGACAAGTGAAACTGGAACCCCGAACACTCAGATCCCCTCGTCGCCTGTGGCTCAGCCAATTCTTACGGCAATTCCTTCTGTTCCGGTGAACCACAGGGAGAAACCCGAGAAGTTTGATGGTGCGAACTTCAAGAGGTGGCAGCAAAAGATGTTGTTTTACCTCACAACTCTCAGCCTTGCGGGGTATTTGAGAGAGGATGCTCCTGTCATTGCCGAAGGCGAGCAAGACAGACAGCGTCTGTTAGCTGTGCAATCCTGGAAGGACAGAGACTTCTTGTGCCGGAATTATATTCTCAACGGCTTATGTGATGCGTTTTATAGCGTATACAACGTCAAGAAGACTGCTAGGGAACTGTGGGAGTCCCTGGAAAGGAAGTACAGAACCGAGGATGCTGGCATAAAGAAGTTTGCCGTCAGCCAGTTCTTGGACTTCAAGATGGTGGACTCTACGACAGTAATGAGTCAAGTCCATGAAATCCAGCTAATTGTACACGAGGTTTTAGCCGAAGGAATGATGATATGTGAACCTTTCCAAGTGGCGGCTGTTATTGCTAAACTACCAACTGGTTGGAAAGGCTTCAAGCAGTATTTGCTGCACAAGAAGAAGCCCATGACAATGGAGGATTTGATCTACAAGCTCCGTGTTGAGGAGGATAGCAAGAAGGCTGATAGGGATGCAGGGAATACCTATGAAGCCAAGGCTAATATGATGGAGCATGGCCAGTCTTCGGGAACGAAGAAGCATCATGCTGGCAAATAGTTTGGACAGTAGAAAAGGAAGGAGGTCAATATGGGACCTAAAGGTGGCGTTGGCAAGAAACCGAAGTATCAGTTTCAAGGCAAATGCTACAATTGTGACAAGGTTGGGCACCGAGCGTCAGAGTGCAAGAAACCTCTGAACTCGCGGGCTCAGGCACATTTGGCGGAGATGGAGGCAGTCGCGAGAGATGTCTCTGATCTCGACCTCTCAGCTTGAGGTGGATAGGGTTGCACTCACCAAGGGTGGGGTATATGTGGGAAAAAGCTAATTAGTTTATTTTTTGGTTTTTCTTTTCACGTTTATTTGTAATAACTATGTTTCCCACTATAAATAAAATGGATTTCCCTTTTGCTTACCCTATTGCTCCCTCACTTGTGTCATTTGATTTGTGGTGTGTTAATTATGTTGCGGAATTAATTAACGAGGACCACATATCTGCTTGCCAAATTGATAAGAAATTGCACAAGTGTGAGACTTGTGTCGAAGCAAAGATGCCATGGTCTTCTTTCTAATTGACAAGAGAGAAGCACCGAGTCATTGGACTTAATTCACAACAAAGTGTGAATGGAAGCATGTCCACTCACGAGGCGACAATAATGGTGTATGATAGCACAAGATATTGGTGTATGTACTTGCTGAACAACAAGAATGAGGCTATTAACAAAATTGTTTATAAGATTTATGTTGATCAGTTCTAAGATTCATAGAACATGTGGGTGATGCATAAATCTATGATTACCTTCGAATGTGGGGGTATTTGGCGAAAGTAGTTCGAATACTTTCTTGAAATTGCGAATCTCCACTTATCCTAGAATGTGGGGGAAGGTGTAATTAGTATGTTCTCGGATAATTGGAAGTCTGACGAACTAAATGAATTGTTTGAAAAATGTCTTCAAACTTGGTTATGCAGTTGTCTCTTGGGTTGTTTTCCCTATAGTAGACATGCATTAGACAACTGCTCTCGAGTAGGGATTGTCACTGTTGACTGCGTAAAGTCAAAAGGCAATATTGCGGCCGCTAACTAAAATGTTAAAAAAGAGAGCTAGTTGATGAAAACATCGAAGGGAATGGGGTTAACGCCATTACGCTCATAGTTACCGTGGGAGTAGCCAACCTAGCTGACTGGAGATCCCAAGATCTAGGTTCAATGAGACTATCTTTTGCGAGTAGCCGAGAACGATCACTGAGGAGAATAGATCTCCTACCCATTCCTATGGTGTGAAACAGTGATACCTGTAAAGGAAATTAGGTTAAGCGTTGCTTTTAATGACTCTTATGCCTCGGGTTACCGAGCGGGGTATAGCAGGATACTCTTTATAAGAAGGTCACCTATGTAAGTATGAAGTGAGGGCCGCTTCTTTGAGAATTTTGGCAACATTCTCGAGAAAAATACTTGCAGAACCAGAAAGAGTGTTCACGGCCAAAACGAACACAATAGTGAGAACAGAACTGTGTCAGGTGATGTTCCGTGTGATTCCTATTGTCTCGGTTTACACAAACGGCAGAACAGTTCAAAGCGGGACCGCACACTGGTCAGCCAGTAAATCCGATAGGTCTTCATAAGGGAAGGTTCAAGGCCAAAAACTACCTATCCTATGAGGGATTGATTCGTTGTACTCTCTCTCCAGGTCTTCCGAGTCTCCTTTGTTTTTCGTGTCAGTTCAGCCAATTTCATTCATGTGGGGGATTGTTGGAAAATTGGAATTTTTTCCATTAAATATTTACGGGTTTTAACCCTTAAATTAAAGTGGGACCCACACCGCGTGAGGTGGGCCCTTAGTGGCAATAGACACTCCTATGTTAGGAGTTTATTTTGGTAGAGGAATGAGCAAATTCCAATTTAGAGATGAATGAGAAATTGTCTCTTAAAGTGGACTATTTGGAGTACCCAAATTTTTTAGGAGGGAACAGTATACTGTGCGCGCCGCCGCCGCCGCCTGCCCGGACCGGACCGTGACCGGGACTATAAGTTCGAGGTCCGTGGCCCTTGTCCTGGGCTTGGGCTTGGCTGGCTGGCTAGGCGATTAATTGTGCTTGGACCTAAGTTCCTCCATAATTGGTTACAACCCAAAAATTAGTGGGTTTGGGTGTGGGTCGTACCCGTTTGATTTAGATCCACAAAAGAGTAGGAAAATCAATATGGGTTTCTTAGTCATGCTCATTTTTCTCCTCACGGTTTCATTGGTCTGATGGTCTTTTGATGGCATAATCAATTATGAGTATATTGCTCATTAAAGTGGCCAAGGCAATTGGATTCTTCAAACGGCAAATTCATTTGATTAGTGCATTGATTGGGTTTCAGTTTGCAATTTTGAATGTCAATCGAATTGCTACGTTTACGGAAGAATTTGAATATCACTGATTACATATCAGTTTTCCTTTTGCAAATTTAATCCCATATCTTGTGATGAAATCTGTACTGCCTTCGGGCTTTATGAATGGAATTGCCTTGACGTTTTAAAAAAAATAAAAAGAGAGAAGAGCGAAGAGTAGTCCAGATTTTTCATTTTAATAAAAAGAGAGAAGAGCGATATTTTTCCGTCATAAGTTACTTGACGTAGGTGGATTGGCTAAATTCAAAAAACTGGTTTTTGGGGATTTTTTTTCGTTTTGTCCTTATTCAATTTTATTTTGCATTTGTTAGTTTTCGGTTGATTTTTTGTGGTTTCTTGGCTTGTCTCGACGAGAGGAATCTAAAAAGTATAAAATTATTAGCCAAACTTAAAGTTTTGTGAATAAAGACGAAAAATAATCCAAAAAAATGGTTTTTTGCTTCCATTTTTTTGTCTTTATTCACAAAACTTTAAGTTTGACAAATAATTTTATACTTTTTAGATTTCTCTCGTCAAGACAAGCCAAGAAACCACAAAAAATCGACCGAAAACTAACAAATGCAATTTTTTTTTGAATCAATAAAAAACAAAAAAATCCAAAAAACCAGTTTTTTGGATTTAGCCAAAGGAGGGTAAAGAGCATCCCCAACAGCTTGTGTAAAATTTTTGCCAAAAAACCTGGTGTACAATGTATATAGCTAGCCTGTCACTCTCAACACTCCAACAATTCTACCCATTTTACCTATCTTTTTATTAAAATATTATTTTTTCCTTTATACACACACACACAAGACGCGACTGTTCATCGTCTTTTTCGCCGTCGCCCTTTACCTTTCGTCGTCGCTGTCGGTCACCCTCAATTGCCGTCGCTGTCGGTTGCCCTCATTGGCCGTCGCTGTTGGTCGTCGTCGATCGCCGTTTCTGGAACAAAATCCACTCGCGGTCGATTGGAAAAAAATTGGGTTTGTCTCCTTTGTTTAACTGGGTTTGTTTGTTGACTGGGTTTGATCGGAAAAAACCCATAATTGGGTTTGATCGGAACTCCATCACTGGGTTTGATTAGAAAATGGGTTTGTTGCCAAAGAGAGGTAGAGACGGAGAGAGAGGTAGTTACGGGTTCGATCAACAAAGGAAAGGGGGATACGGACGCCGGAATTGATCAAAACTGTCGTCGGTTACGGATTCGAGCCATTGTCGCCGTCGATTGTTCGGACTTCGTTGTAGAGATAGAACGAGAGAGAGAGATGGGGGGCAAACGGAGGTCGGAGGAGAAGAGGAGGAGAGAGAAAGTGTTAGAAAAATTAATAAACAATTTCTGGCAAGTGAACAGTGCTTAGGCGTTTTTGGCTAAGTACTGTTCACAAAAGTAGTTTACCAGAGCTTTTACCTAGACTGCTGGACGCCAGATTTAGACATTTCCTAAGGCAAAACAGCTACGATGCCTTTTTGGCTAGACTGATGCTCTTGCTCTTAGCACTTTATGGATTTTGTCCTTTGTTTTTTTAAATCTCGTTTGTTAGTTGTATGTCAAATTTTTGTAAGTTATTGAATTATTTGGACGAAAGGAATCAGAAGTGCTAAAAGTTGATCAATTCGAAAAAAAATTAGGTTTCAGTCATAGTTTTTACTTTTTCCATTTCTATCGTCTCGAGACGAATCAATGATTCGTAAAAGTTTGACGCAAAACTAACATACGCAGTTTGATATTTTGTAAAAAAGACAAATTTTAAATTGACTTTTTGTACCTTGACTTATTTTGGGAAACTCATGGTTTGGATCATAGCAGTACAGTATAGTATCTAAATGACTTAATTAGTTAATTTGATGATCGCATGAAAGTTGCTCCCAAAAAAATTTCTTTGTAATCTAAAAGGCCGCGACAAAATTTAATAATATCAGTAGAAACGTAACCTTCCTCTCATTCAACTTCAAGAACAACACGCAACAACAAAAATGGACTCTATCAAACAGTGTCACTATTCTTCCCTCTCGATCACGCCTTATATATTGTCTCCGACGCGGTAATGATTGAGTAAACATTTGCGCGTCGAGGACCAATGTCATCTGTTGCATCCGGTTACGATAACGTCGGGAAATCGTACCTTGATTATCATCGGATGAACTCTCATCAGTTGAAGAACTAGACTCGACCGTGGGAAAAAAATTAGATGACGAGGCCATCTTTTGAACTGTTTGGAAATCTATGCAAGGAAGGCAGTATGAGTTGTTTGTGTAAAAGAAAGAAGAACTGAGCTTTTTTTTTCTTTTTCTTTGGGACCGGAGGTGGTGAAATTTTTTGCTTCATTTATATGCAAAAGGAGAAGTAGCCGTTGCAAGTCTCCCAGCCATTGCCATCAGTAGACGTTGAAAAAAGTATCCGTTGTATGTATGAGACCCAATTTTGGTTGGAACATTTAATTTAACAAAATGCTAGCTACACTATTATAACACAAAGACATCTAACTAACAACAACTTAACTCACACTATTGGGTCCCACTTTTTACACTTTTGTGTCATATAACTACACAAATTTAACTCCACAACTACGGATGGCCTTATGTTGTCACCTGACTAGGCTTGTCAACAGGTCGATCCGGTCTGAAAAATCCAGACCTGAATCTGGTATTTCAAATCCGATAATCCGGAACCGAAAATTCAAAAAAATCCGGATCGAATCGGATCCGGATCTAATCCTATTAAGATCCGAATCCGGGTCACCAAAATAAAAACCCTTCCACTGGAACAGTTGGGTCTGATTTTTTCCGGGGTATTCTACTCCTTGAGATCTTCAACTGGAACAGAGTTGGGTCCGATTTTTTTCCGGAGTATTTTACTCCTTGAGATTTTCAACTGGAACAGTTAGGTTCAAATAAAAGAACAATGGCGTTTTACACCACCAATTCTTTTGTTATCACATTTTACCAAGTAAACTTTTCACGGTAATTTGGCATAGCATGTTAAAAGCCATTTGCAGCAGCAGTATCATTTGAAAATGGTTGAACTGGGGTTGCTTAATTGTAAAATAGCAGGGGCAAAAAAAAAAAAATACCGGATCGGAATCGGATTTCGGATCGGGTATCCGAAAATTCGAATCCGGATCCGGATTAACGTTATCGGATTTGTGAATATCGGATTCGGATCCGAACTTATCGAAACTGGATCGAATTAGGATCAGATCCGGCCCGTTGACAGACCCATACACCTAACCATCATCAATGGAGCTTAATTTGATGAGCCACTAAGCCACTTGTCACTCAATAATGTCCATGCTCCCATAGTGCCTGTTCCCTCAGGATCCCAAAGCAGGGGCCCTACCACCATCCCCATTCAAAATCAACACAATTGGAGCATCATAAATTAATTGGACCGATGTATTCTAGGTCAACCTAACCTCACTCATGATGGAGTCCATCGAATCAAATTACCATCTCCCATGCAAACTTGCCAAATCTTAATTGAACCTGCCAAATCTTTCACATATGGTATGATTTTGCTTTTATGGGTAAATTACAGGGACCTTCTATGAGGTTCATGAATATTACGGGTTCCCCTCATGATGTGTGGAAAATTATGTTTACCTCCCCTGTCATCATTTGTTTTCTAAAGAGATGGTAAATAGACAAATCAAACTTTCTAAATTACCCTTCAATAAAAAACGAAGAAGTCAGTTTTCGGCATTGACCTAGTTCATCTCCTCCATGGCTCCATTTTTCAAGTTGTCGGTCACTGACCAATGGGAACTTTCTAGGGGCAAACTATCCACGTGAAGAAGTACGTCAATCACTAGTTCAACTAACAAAGTTGTTCATCTGTAGCGGAATATAGTTTTGAGATGACATCGTGGTCACCGAGTTAATATGCAGGAGTTGTAGCGATCAAAACAGGTGCAATAGAGATAAGAAGGGAAAAGTGTATGTTCCAACAATGGAGGAGGAAATCAATCTCATTTTCCAAATGTTAAGATCGACGATTATAGAGCTAGGGTTAAAACTAATATTTTGTCAAATGCAAATGCTAGCATAATCAATTTAAGCTTTTTGACTTGACAAATGGCTAACCGAGGTGGCAAACTGTACCGAGCAAAACACTTTCTAGAATCTCAGAGAAACAATAATGCTAAGTACATATCTCTCAAATACATCCCCAACCACACTCACCTGTGCGGTTGGGGTATGGTTGAGAGATGTGTACTTAACATTCTTGATTAAGGTATTAGCTCAAAATCCAAAGGAAGGTCAGTGTAATTTGTACTATACCTTTAGCTATTTGAAGCACCAGATTTTTGTAATGTTACTTTAATTTGTAGAGTCCAACTGGTAATTGAGTTTGAGAGTATGAGCTCAGTAGATTCCTCTATAGACGGCCAAAAAGGAGGAGTTTGGCCCCATGCCTGTCATTTTGCCTGCAGTATCCCACCAACAAATGCTTCACGGTATCAAAATACTAATCATTCGAGTCATGGTGCCCCTAGTTTATTACTATTATTTTCCCCCTGCGGCCAAGGTTATTTGGGGTAGCTTACATCTACCTTGACTAATTTGCTCGCCGGAACTAGGGGTTTCACAACAATCTACTCTTGCGATTTGACTGTAAAAATCGAACTCTAATCAATTATGTGAAGAGTAAACTCATCAACTAATCGAAGTAATCCTTGAGTTCACTAGTTTATTACAGTACTTAACTTATGTCAACGGGGTATTTCATTCAAGTTCACATGGAATTGTCCTCAAATCCCACCATTCTACCAAACGATGATTAACGGTTATAATTAACTTGCATAAAGGGTGGTTGAACTTTCGAGTTAATTAAGATTTACTTTGGCATTTCATTAAAGAAATGGACATAAGAATTACTTAGTTGACATGGGACATTAGAATTATATCATACAATGACACTTTGTAATCGATGTCTATGGAGACTTACTATATTGATATTGATCCGATAATACGCCACTCTTTTTTTTTTTTTTACGGCTCCACTCACCTGGACACTAATCCTTATAGGATTTGTTTTCACAAAAACTACTATTAATGTATTTGTTGGCTTGTATATTCGTACAACTGGTCGGTTGAAAGAATGTCACTAATAACATTTTAATTAGACTATTACTATTAAGGGGATTTTGGTCTATCTAGTCGCCCTACATTTTTGTCTGCCACCTATATATGCTTTATTTGCGATTTGGCCCACCACTTAGTGAATATGCACACAAATTACCAGACATGACATTGACCCACCATGCAAATTGAAAGCTCGGACAAATTTCAAACAAAGCAATATAAAAGAGCAATTAAATTCCATATCAGTGCCAATGCCAATGCCACCACTTTAATTAACATGTATTTTTTTTTTTTTTATAATCAAAACGAATATTAGAAATCTCAAAAAGAGGATGTCTCGAGAGTTACAAATCACATAGGTATAAGCCTTAACAAGAAAATCCAAATTAGCTAGATAACACAAGAATACACATGGAAGAATATTCCTAACAAGTAAGCCTAACATTTCGGCATTGAGAAGCCCCCATTCCTAATATGTTGCATTCTTTAAATTTGGCTTCTAAAATAACTCACATAGTAGACACGTACGTAAAAGTGGGTCTAGTTTTGTGTGTTAATGATTTGCTGATTTAAGAGTGTGAGAGTTCTCCAATGGACTCTCTATAATTGGCTCAAAAAATATGACCTAAAGTTTATGTAGCTGCCGGGTTCTTAAAGGCCAGTGGAGGCCAACCCTGCACACTAAAGAGCAAAAGGATCGCATCCTCAGAATCAGCAAAATCGAATGCGAATCGATCCCTCCTCCCCTCGTCGAGCGAACTGTGCTCTTGGCTCTCGGCGAGGTGGTCTACACCTTGACGAATATGAGTTTGAATGGAGCCTTCTGAGGGCGTTGCGCTACTAGAGCATGGCTCTCAACACAGCTCTCGGGAAGTCCTCCGAGGATCCCGCAGGGATCTCCACACTCGGCACGATAGTCGCCCGAGGGCCCAAGCGCCCCACGGACGAGTGGTTTGACAACGGCTTATTGGGGGCTCGAGGACCGCCTCTGCCCCTCGACTGTGTGTCAGGTACGTTAGGCAGGTCATGATGGATAAATGCGGTAGTCACCTA
Source organism: Vaccinium vitis-idaea (assembly GCA_963854785.1). Taxonomy (NCBI): domain Eukaryota; kingdom Viridiplantae; phylum Streptophyta; class Magnoliopsida; order Ericales; family Ericaceae; genus Vaccinium; species Vaccinium vitis-idaea. Next base: position 4,343,159 of record OY978223.1, on the reverse strand, counting down.
CCCTGCCACCGCCGTCTGCAGAGTCACGTGGGTGATGGAGAATGTCTCGAGGCGAGTTGACCCTTCAGACCCACGTGACATGACATCAGCCGAAGCGCGGCGTTTGCAACAAAGATTGAGGTCACATCAGCTGTCATCCCTTGTACGAATGACAAACGCGTGAGGGGCACCGAGCGCGTGTGAGGCACGCCCCCCTTCGCTATAAATCCCCAGCTCAACTACCACAATGGGCACTCCTCTCTCCTCGTTCAATACTCTCTTAACTCCATTTCTCTCTCTAAATCTCCGGTACACTTCTTCTTTTCCGGTCACTAACTTTACCATCGGAGTGCCTTCCCGGACCACCACTGCCCGGGCTAGACACTAACGTGGTTGTTCACGTGTGCATGTCACCTTCTCAGTTGAGCAGCTAGGGTTCAGGCGAGGTTCAGTCACCCGTTCATCTTCTACCCCACTCCAGAAGGTTCAAAGAGGTTATTCCGGCGAAAAGCACCCCCACAAGTTTATTTATGCACAAAAAATATGTAGGTGGGTCCCTCATTCCCCCTCCCTCTTCTCCTTCTGTCTTTCTCTCTCTTCTCCTTACTCTCAACTCCCTTTCTAAACTTAACTAATGTCGTAGGAGCCATGCTAAGCAGTCATCCTTAGGAGCTTCTATGAAAAGCCCATTGAAGACCACAATTGAGCAAATGAATTGCTAAATATTAAGAGTCTCACCTGAGCCCATTGTGGATGCCTTATATATACGGGTTTAAATTCTCTCCATCTCATGTGAAAGACAAAGAAGTAAACCTAACATTCCTGCATTGAGAAGCCCCCATTCCCAACATTCCTAACATGTTATCTATACGAGTTTAAATTCTCTCAATCTCAGGTGAAAGACAAAGAAGTAAGCCTAACATTCCTGCATTGAGAAGCCCCATTCTTAAGATTCCTAACATGTTATATATACGAGTTTAAATTCTCTCCACCTCAGGTAAACACCCCCCCCCCCCCCCCCGGCGGTCTCTGCCACTTATTGTGGGCCCTATCGTGTGTTCATTGTAATAGTTTAAACCGTTTATCTTGTAGGGCACGCATAGTCATATGTCTACCAAAAAAATCAACTTGAGAGCACATCAGGTTGGTTCAAGTGGTTCGACACTTGTTCCCCTTAAGCAAGGTCTCGAGTTCGAGTCTTGTGAATGGAGAAAACTTGCGCTGGGAGAGCTTTACCCCTTCGTGGGCCGACCCGGCTTGAACCGGGATTTAGTTGGGGTCCAGTGGGCTTCCGGATACCGGTGGTTTAGACAAAAAAAAATTAAATATTAATTTATAAAATAAGGTCATGGACAGTTTAACTTCGAAATTATTGACAGCTAGAATCATACCATCTATTGATTCTATTTTATAAACCAAAATTTAATTTTTTATATACCGATTGATGTTCGACTATACTGATTTTTTGGGTAGATACATATGTAGGATTTCATAAGAAACCCTAAACCCAAGATCTCATGTCAAACCATTGAAGAAAATAATAGCAGATGCATACCTGTCACCATGAGTGGTGAAAGCCGCTTGGTGGTTGTTTGTCTTCCACCTCCAAAGCCCTACTCTTGATCTTGACCTTAGTCTCACACACGATGGGATGGTATGAGAAAAGAGATTAGGGTTTGGAGTGGGGATTTAACCACATATTTATAGGCTTTGGTTCCATTATAGCCCATCATAATAGATGGAACCCTAATGGGCCTTGAATGGTCTCTACACTTAATAATAACCTGCACCACTTAACGCACGTGATATAACTCAAATATGTGTTAGCAGAGATTTGTCAATTAGCCGGTCATATTTATTAGACGATCACAACTCAATGGGTAATACCGACACTACTCAAACCTTATTCGACAATATACAATATCTACTTATATGATCTATGTAGGCCCACCTACAGAAAATTGCTAACAACATATACTATTTTGCGAGTTCTATAAAATGAATGATTCAAATTACCGCAATAATGGTGAGCAGGGATGGATCTAGGAATTCTTCACAGCGGGGGAACCAATGCTAAAGTCAAGAGCAAGTAAACTAAATGATACTCCAAAATTTAGGAAGCTGATTTTGGGACTCCATTTTTCTATGCAGACACTCCAAAATTTAACAGTCCTCAACAAGTCACCGACGATGTCTTCAACAGTTCGATTTTTGAGGAAATCGATCCCCATTACTGATAAATTGATTCGTAACAGTTGTCGATATGAAAAAAATCGTACCAGTTTGATTATTGAGGAAATCTCTCCCTCTCACGCACATTTTTGCTCGTTCCTGACCAGGATGAGATTTCCGAAACAAGGTTCAAAACTATAAATGGCCTCCCCCCGTGAGCGGCATGGTAATGACCTCCCGGGCCACGCCAATACCACGACCAAGCCTCTAAATGGCCTCCCTTCAGACCCCGCCAAGTCAGCCGAGGGCGGACTCATCGTCCGGGTCGGATCATCCTCAAAGGGCCGACGTCTATCTTCGTCGTCTTCCAATATCTTGGAGAATCATAATCGATTCCTTCATCATCGTCTCTCATTCGAGACTCGAATGGTATCAGTTGTGTCACCATCGGGTCGCCTCTTGATCGAGGCACCCCTGTCTGTCACTCGAAAATCTGGCTAAGTATGGAAAAGTATCTTTTTTCGAAAAGTTTCGATTTGGCTGATAAAAAGTCCCGGTATTTGTTCCTTGGATTTTTCTAAGTATAATGGTATAATCGGATGATCTTTTCAAGTACGGGAAGGTTGTCTTTTGCCCCTTTTCTTCGGAGAAAAACGTGTCGTTTTTCGCCTTTGTACTAAAAATGGGGGGATGAGATTTTGATAAGATTGGAATATCAAAATTCTGGAAATGCCATTGTTTCCGAAAGGGGGGTACTTCCTTATTTTCATAAACCAAAGTTAAGTAAATATCATACAAAATTATGATCTTTACTTAACTTTGGTTTATGAAAATAAGTGTTCCGAAAGGGGTACTTCCTTATTTGTAAAAAAAAAATAAAAAATCCTGAAATTGAGGGGGGCACGTGACCCCCCATGCCCCTGTGTGTGTCCGTCCCTGATGGTGAGATCCACAAATGGCAACGGCGAACCATGAGATTTTCACCACTTTGAGGTTTTTTTTTTCTTTCAAAAAAAAAAAAAAAAGACGTGGACAGAATTCAAACTCTATATATACGTACTTCTCATGTGACCTCCTTATGTCAATATTTGCATTATTCTTGCCACCTTCAATATGTTCAAACACAGCCAGAGAATGCAGGCCAAGTGCTGCCATGTTATCCCACCGATATTTACAGCGTCGCCGGCAAAATCAATGCCAGCAAACAAAGTTTCTTTACCAGTTAAAATATCTCGAGCGATCTCGATCACAGCCCCAAGTGACCTAGTTTCAACCAGGGACGTTGTAGACGATTCAACGGCTGCGTTCCGGGACTATCAATCCCTTTGGGTGTCCCAGCGCTCGGAGACCGCCGATCCTATCACCCTCCGTGTCGTTGATGGCGCAATACCGGTGAACTTCCCATCTGGAACGTACTATCTCACCGGACCAGGACTTTTTTCCGACGATCACGGGTCGACGGTGCACCCTCTAGATGGTCATGGGTACTTGAGATCATTCAAAATTGATGGGGCCAAGGGAGAGGTCAAGTTCATGGCTAGGTACTCTTGAACGTCTCCAAATGAACTTGTTCCACAAAGTGTCTCTTTAGCTTCACAAATAAATCAAAAGTTAATTTGTTTTACTCCGTGAAAATAGAATTCATTATGTTTAATAACTTAGTGAAGCCCAAAAAGTTAGTGAACTGTCTTTTTGTTATTACCTTAACAAGTGAAAATCCAATTTAACTTAAGTCAGTTTTTGTAGAACAAGGTCTAACTCCACGGAATAGACCAAAACACTCAGCTAAAATTTAAAAAGAGAAATGATTTTGAACAGTGGATTAATAATTAGGAAGGATAGCGTGATAATTTTGCAAGAATGAAAATAAGAAAATGAGTGTAACAAGATAAATCGGAGTGAGATTGTTATTTTTTTCATTTAAATATAAAGGTTTATATCAGTTGGATAACAAATAAACTTTCTCATGCATTTACCGGCAATTTTTTCAAGTAAAATTCTTCATTTTTTTATATTCGAAAATGCAGGAATTGATAGCCAGCAGTACTCACCCCAAACTTTACTGGAAAAATAAAGGGTGTAAATATAGATTATATTTCTGTTTTCTGTCAATATTTGCATACTACTAGATTTATTCACCATTATAATGTTTTTAATTATGATCTCATGCACCACTAATAATGTTTATTTTTAAATTTTGTTGACTGTATATATACGTACATATATTTGTCGTGCTTATAATTAAAATCCCATGTTCATTTGTCAAGGTACATAGAGACCGAGGCTCAGGTGGAGGAGAGGGATCCGGAGACGGGACGGTGGCGGTTTACCCACCGGGGACCGTTTTCGGTGTTGAAGGGTGGCAAGATGGTTGGGAACACTAAAGTGATGAAAAATGTTGCAAACACTAGCGTGCTCCGATGGGGAAGGCGGCTGTTGTGCTTGTGGGAAGGCGGAGAGCCTTATGAGATCGAGTCGAGGACGTTGGAGACTGTCGGAAAGGTCAATGTGATCAACGGTGGCGATCAGGCGGCAACTGGCCGAGGACTCAACGTGGACGTCTGGGATGCGGCTGCAGCAATGTTGAAGCCAATTTTGTATGGTACGTACGCATGTTCCACTTCAGATAGTACTAAAATGTGATGTACGTCATGTACATATTTTATTCCCACAATCTCAAACTAGTAAAATTGTAAGGAAAATCTTAATCTGTCCATTCTCTAGTCGGGGTGGGATTAGGTCCAAAGATTAGTCGAAATACGGGTGGGATTAAGTCCGAAGATTAGTCGCAAGTCCGAAGATTAGTCGCAAGTCTGAAGATTAGTCGAGATACGCGTAAGCTGACCAGACCCGTGAGTTATGTGAAGAAATACTCAGTGGGAAGCAAGTAGAGATGGGAACAAGGTTCTCTTGCTGATATAAATATAAAAAAAAAAAAATCAAAATCCAATTTCTTGTCATTTAATGCTAGCTAAATAAAATAAAATAAAAGCAAGTGTAACATATTTTCTTTTTGGGAAAACCCATACCTAAACACTTACTCTTTTGAAAGACAACATGATTGTGCTGCTTGGGAACAAGGGGATGATCTCCCCTAGCTGGCAACCAAAGGAAAAAAAACAAAGAATACAATTGTGATATTGTGTCATCATCATAAAACGACAAAACAAAATCTCATAATGATCCTTAATAATGTCAGTGCAATGAACTCAAAATGCAGATGACTTTTTTTCCTGAGAAATGCTATTTACAAGGAAACTTACATCGAATCGAATCATAGACAGAATGTGAATAATATAAGAATATAAAGTGGTGTTTTGCAAACACGTCTTTAAAAAATCACTCATATTCTGTATATGATTCGGTATAAGCTTTCTTGCGCATATCATTTTCATTTTTTTACTTTGTTCGTAGTTAGAGGTGTTTAGGTTAGCTTGTGCACCCCTCGATCGACTAATTCCCTTTCTGGTCCGATCAAAAGCAGACCTACATCCATGCCTATGTCCTTAATTACAGCGGGATAATGCTAAAAAAAAAAGAGGTTCAATTTTGAAGGGCCTATTTTGAAGGGGCCAAAACATAAAAAATTTAGTATAAGTACTGAAATATACGTAGAAAAATAAAATTACCCTTAACTCAGGAATCAGATGCCTTGGCCCACACCCCTTCCGTCTGCCGGTATCAAACTGATAATTAGATATAAATAGTTGGGGGTTTACCATCATGTTAATTTGGTGTTTTGTTTTGGTAATCAGAACCGTCAAATTTTAATTCTTTCAATAAGCGGTACCTTGACTATCAACTATATTCAAATATTATAGTATTAGTATTGCAATTTTTTTTTTCTTTCTTTCTAATCCGTGTATCATTTCTAACTGGAATGAACAGGAGTGTTTAACATGCCTCCGAAACGATTCTTGTCCCACTACAAGATCGACGGTCGAAGAAATAGACTTATGATCTTGTCATGCAATGCAGAGGACATGTTGCTCCCTCGCAGCCATTTTACCTTCTATGGTACGTACCTACATATTAGTCTTGGCAATGGGAATCATAGATACATATAGTATTTATATATGTTTGTTTTTCAGTGCTGTATAGTTTTCATTTTTGAGTAATTTTTGCAGAATTTGATTCGAATTTCAAGTTGGTTCAGAGGAGAGAATTCGACATTCCAGATCACCTAATGATCCACGACTGGGCGTTTACCGATTCTCACTATATATTGTTTGGCAATCGGATTAAGCTTGATATACCTGGTAAGTGCATATATCTTACGCATGCGTTGGTGTTAATAAGAAGGGTATTACAAACCCATTGTACGCAACTAAAATAGAAAAAATAAGCGACCTAATACACATAAGAGAGCAAAACCAAAACGTACACAACCACAAACAATATCCATATCAAGAGGAAACGCGGTGAATGAATAAAGATTAAGCCAAAATGATACATCAACGAGCTTTGATAAGGCGATACGATAGGTCCACTAACGAGAAGCTTCTTCACATAAACTTACCGATGACCAATCGGGTGGCATCCTACGCATTTACATCTCAAATTGGTAGTCCTCAACTCACCTAAAAAATTTGAGTTCGACAATAAATTGTAGGTCCCATCCATGTTTCTCCTATAGCTTTGTAGTATCTTTTTTCCTACAACTAAAAACATTTTAAATTATTTTAAGGGGTCTTTCTGCCCAAAAGTCTCTACAATGGTTTTTGGTAACTGCAAAAAGAAAAGTGAAAGAAGATGGAGGAAAAGCGGCCGGAAGGCCCAGGCCAAAGTGCAAAACTAGTGCCAAAGGAACAAGGCTAAAATCACCAGGGCCTCTAGCTAAATTTGGTCTTGTACCAGTACTATTTAGACGTTACTGGATGGTCCACGGTTCGAATTGGTTCTGTGCGGCTGTGGTGGCGTATGGTTTGCTTTTGTGCTTCTACTGTAAAATTTGGGGCGATGTTTGGCCCATAGGGTGTGGGCTTGACCCATTAGGTTTGGGCTTCGGCTCTTGGGGTTCTTTGGTTGGTTCCTTGCCAATCGAGGTTTGGGTCTCGGATTTGACATTGAATCTTTGTATTTGATGTTATCTCCTTGCTCCTTTTAGTCATTGTAATTTCTTTAATGATTAATAAAAAAAATTTGCCGTGCAAAAAAAAAAAAAAAAACATCGATACTATATAGTAATCTAACGTAACTAACATGCTAACATCTTAACATCTACGTAACTAAATAAAATAAAATTGCAGGATCAATGGCAGCCGCGTGCGGCATATCTCTAAAAATTTGAAATCATTTTCAAGGGTCTTTCTGTCCAAAAGTCTCTAGAAGGGTTTTTAGTAAGTGTAAAACGAAAAGGCAAAGAAGATGGAGGAAAAGCGGCTGAAAAGCCCAGGCCAAAGTGCAAAACTAGTGCCAAAGGAACAAGGCTAAAGTCACCATTGTATTCTAGCTCAATTTGGTCTTGTACCAGTACTATTTACTTACTGGAAGATTCTTGGTTTGAACTGATGGAACAACATCGATACTCTTTATATAATCTATAACTTAACTAACATAGTAACATCTACGTACCCCCAAAAAAATTGCAGGATCAATGGCAGCAGTGTGCGGCATATCTCCGATGATATCGGCATTATCAGTGAACCCAAGCAAGCCTACTTCTCCCATATATTTGCTCCCTCGATTTCCTCCTCCTAATGATCAAATCAACAGCAGCAGCAGTAGTAGTGAGAGAGATTGGAGAGTACCCATTGAAGCTCCCTCCCAGATGTGGGTACTGCACATCAGTAATGCTTTTGAAGAGAAGGATGAGAATGGGAATTCTGAGATTCAAATTCAAGCCAGTGGCTGCTCTTATAGCTGGTTCAACTTCCAGAAATTGTTCGGTAATTAATTAAGCTTTTAACACTTTTTTTCTGTTTTGTGTTCTTTGGATCGGGCTCATCTCCAGTGATAAGAGTGGAGCTTCCTGTCCAGTTCGTCTTTTTCGGGTCCATTTTGGACCCACATTAATGATCGGAATCATACATTATATAGATCTCCAGTAATATGAAAACTGGTGTTGACATACATAATATTTGCAATTCCGATCATCAATGTGGGCTGGTATGGACCCGGAAAAATCCAAACTAAACGGGAAGCTTCTCTTAAATTTTTCTTGTCATTTTACTGTAGTTGTTTTCTTTTAAGTTTTACTACATTTGGATTAATTTTTTTACGTCACATGGAGATTGTAAATTTTTACAGCTTCGGGATTATTTTTATACTTATTTATTCTTTTTGTAGAGACAAATAATGTGATGTAAAAAATTCACAAGAATGTAGTAAAAATTAGGAGAAAAAAAGAAGAAGAAAGACAGCAAAAATTTATGCCAAAGGCCAATTAGGGATGGGGTAAAGAGCTAATTTCTATTACATAGTATATTTCTGTTTAGTTATTTAATCTTCCGAATTACCAAAAAAAAAATAATGTATCAGCACTACCAAAAGTATGAACTCGATAAATACTAATTGAGCTCAAGTATGTTTTAAACGAGCCGATCTTGAACCCCTTAAAATTAGCAGGATTCGACTCGTTTGCACCCTGGAGCACGAAATGAGCCATATCTTGCTTGTTTTCACAGGATACGATTGGCAAAGTGGCAAACTTGACCCTGCCATGATGAACCTAAACCAAGGGAAGGAGAAGCTGTTGCCTCACCTTGTCCAGGTGTCCATCAACATGGATTCAAATGGAAAATGTGGAAACTGTTCAGTGAAGCCATTGACTCAGTGGAGCAAACCTGCAGATTTCCCAGTGATAAATCAAGAATACTCGGGCAGAAAAAACAGCTACATTTACGCGGCGACTTCCTCCGGTGCTCGACCAGCTTTGCCGCATTTTCCGTTTGATACGGTGGTGAAATTGAACACTTTGGACAACTCCACCCGCACATGGTCGGTAGGCACTCGGCGGTTCGTTGGCGAGCCCATTTTTGTTCCCAGTGGAACAACTCAAGAAGATGATGGTTACATTCTAGTGGTGGAGGTGAGCAATCTATTAATACCATCAAGAATCAACTTCACGAGATGTTGTTATTCATGCCTGGGCCACCATGTGGCGGTGCCTCGGGCTTCTCCCCATCACACATTTCTCTAGAATCCACACGTTTTGTTTTGGATATCATAGAAATGTGTAGTTGATGAGAGACTTGCATGGGGCACCATGTGGCAATACTCGAGGAGCAGGGGCATTAAATGTTCAGAATATCGTATTGTTTTCTGGATTACCTCATTGAGAAAAATTGACCAGGTTTAAAAATATGACCACAAATTAAACTCCAAAAAAAAGGTGCCCAACAAAGAAAAAGGATTGTAAAAAAATCCAAATTTTGAAGAAAACCAAAGTCAGACATTAAACTATCAACATGTACTAACAGTACCCTATGTGTGTTTTTGCAGTATGCTGTGGCAACACAAAGATGCTACCTTATTGTTTTGAATTCCAAGCGGATTGGAGAAGCCAATGCACTTGTTGCAAGACTTGCAGTCCCAAAGAATTTGAATTTTCCCCTTGGTTTTCATGGTTTTTGGGACCCCTGCTAGATTTGTAACAAATAGGGTGAAATTTCATTGATGTAGTTTGAGTGAAAAAAAATGAAGGTGATATATATGAAGCTCTCTCACTTGTACAAATGAAAGTCACATGAGAATGCAATTGAAAATTAATTTTTTTTTTATCGGCAATATTAACAAATTCTTAAGGTACGTACTATGTTTGATGCATACATAAAGCTCCGGTTACAATAGCGCTGGAATTTTTAATATACTTGGAATTTGTGTGTCCAAACACGTATAGAATAAGTCAAAATTGACTTATATCTAAAAAATCATCCTTCCTGATAATAAAGTATTAATATACTATCAACTATTAGTATAGATAAAATATATATATACGGAGTATATTTTTTTTACCGATTGGATTATCTGTTTGATTTAAAAGGATTTTTTTATTCCATTAATTTTTTACGACTCTAACTAACTTACAAACTTATTATTTTTGGGGTCAAAAAATTAAAAAGTCCGAGCTACTAATCCATCACCTTTTTTTATCCAACAGTTGTTGTCTGGGTGTGGTTGAAATAAACTTTGAACTCACAGGGAGTTCATAGTCCTATCTCATACGTGAGGGAATATCCTTCATTAAGGCAGATTTCAGGGGGCGTCAGTGACATTTACTAAAAAATACAGAAAAGCGTGGCAAATAAGCTAAATTTTGAACCGCTACACGTACCGGCCGGTTTGTTTCAAGTTTCCATCATCGTTTTCCCTCCTCCCCACCAAAACCCCAATTCCAATTTCCCCCAAATTTCAAAACCCTCGAAACGCAGACGAGAGAGAGAGAGAGAGAGAGAGAGATCTTCTCGCTCTAAGCAACCATGGCGTCGGGCTTCTCATTCTCCTCCGCCCCATCAACCTCCTCTGCACCATCTTCATCCTCTCCCTTCTCCACAATCTCGTCCTCTCCATCTCCATTCTCCTTCGCATCCTCCTCGTCTTCTTCCCCCTTCGGCTTCTCCTCCTCCTCCTCTTCAAACCCTTCCTTCTCCTTCTCTCTCAATTCATCTTCAAACCCTAGCTCTTCCTCCACCACCACCTCCCTCTTCGGCGCCGCCGCTTCATCCACCCCAGCCTCATCCACCGCCGCCGCTCCTTCCTTTGGCTTTGGTGCGTCCAATCCTCCAGCTTCGGCTCCTGCTCCGGCTTCATTCGGATTCGGCTCTGCGCCCGCCACCGGTGCAGCTTCTTCTTCCCCCTTGTTTGGGACAGGTGCATCTTCATCCCCATTTGGTAGTTCTGGTCTGTTTTCGAATCCTTCAAAGCCATTCGGATCTACTACTCCCAGCTCTGGTTCAACCACCAGTGCAACTGTTTTTGGGTCCTCAACTACACCAAACTTATTCGGAACTGGTACTCCCAGCTCCGTTTCAACCCCCACTACACCAGTTTTTGGGTCTTCAACTACATCAAACTTGTTCGGAACAAGTACTCCCAGTTCCGCTGCAACTCCCAGTACAACTGCTTTTGGCTCTTCAATTACTACTCCAAACTTGTTTGGGTCTTTCACTCCCACCTCTGTTTCAACTACCAGTGCAACACCACTCTTTGGGTCTTCTTCTTTGAGTTCAGTTTCGACTCCCACTACAGCCTTGTTTGGATCTTCTGTTGCCAATTCGGCTGCTACGAATGCAACCACTGGTACTACCGTTCCAAACTTGTTTGGTTCTTCTTTGAATTCAGCTTCTACTGCTTCTCCATTTGCTTCTTCCAATATGTTTGGTGCTTCATTGTCTTCTGCTTCATCCACTACGGCCTTTTCTTCTCCGTTATTCGCGTCTTCTTCTTCTTCAGGTTCAACCACACCTTCTTTTCCTAATTTATTTGGGTCATCTTCCTCAAGTTCAACTTCATCTTCGGCTTTTACTTTTCCAGCCACTTCTGCAATTCCCTCTTCGACAACTGCAGTTTCATCTTCTTCATCAACGGGCTCGTCGAATATCTCATTTGGGATTCCAGCCTCTTCTTCTGGTTCTCAATCTTCATTTGGGTTTGGCAATGTAGCTTCTTCTCCCGCCACAGTCACAACCACTTCAGCTGCAAAACCCACTTCCATAGGCTTTGGATCTACTTCTTCTACCTTGTTCTCAACCATCACAACCACCACCAGCGCTTCTACTCCAACTGCTGCAATAACCTCATCTTCTGCTCCTACTGCTACTACTACTGCTTGGGCGGCTCCAGTTCCAGTATTTGGATTGAGTTCCTCATCCTCAACTGCTGCATCAACTGCAGCTAGCACAGTTGCTTCATCAACCCCTGCTGTTACCTTTCCAAGTTTTAGTACCACTAGCATAGCTGCGACCTCGGCCACTACGAGTTCAATTCCAAGTTTTTCACTGTCTACTAAACCAGCGGCCCCTACCTCATCCACGCAAGCCCAATCGACGACTACTACGCCCCTGTTTGGTGAGTTTGATTTCTTCTCGATGGTAGATACTGACATCTGATTGTGATGTAGTTCACTGCATTATATAACTTGAATTATAAATCCCACAATTTTTCAGTTGCAGTAACGGTAACCTATTGTATTATTGCAAGTTTTTATGTTATTGTGCTTCTATTGTTAGTTGAATTTGCTTTTAACCGAATGGTTAACAGTGGACAGGTGTTCTTGATATGGACAAGAAGCACATCTATAGCTGTACTGCTGTAGTACTTGGTTTCAAAGAACTATTTAAAAGCAGTGACAAATCAAATACTTGATTGAAGTAGCCAGTGAATTCAAGTCAAGTTACTTAGTTACAGTTTTCAATTTGTTGAAAGGGAAAGATTAATTGGCAATAGTCATTTAGATAAGGTTTGGGTTTCGTGTTTTATCCAGACCCGTTTTCTCATTGGTTGAAGTTGTTCCGAGTTCTTTGCAATGTTTATTATAGTAGGCTTAGGTGTTGGAGAGGGAGATGTTGATGTGCAGTACTTGTAATGCTACCCGTGACCCTTGGGTGCTTTTGTAGTAGCCCCGAAAGCCCCTAAAGTTGTTGGCAGTGCAAAGTTGTCATAGCAATGGTAAAGAGATCCAACTAGGTGAAGAAGACACAGCTATTGTTGTCTTGTTGAGATGCAGGTTGAAGGCGTATTTAGATTTTAGTGTCACCCCCAAATTTTACTGGTGTGAAGCAAATTATGCAACTGTTCAAGGAGCTGGAAGCCAATCTTCCCTTGTGTTAATTTCATTAGTGATATTAATGGGCATTGTAGGCTTAAACCATGGAGCAATATATCGATGTTCATTGCTACTTTTTTCTGGGGGAATATATTGACGTAACCATGGGGAGCAAGCTGAAGAGTATAGCGACTACGGCAACAATATTCGAATTGGTAGCCAAAGCGGTGCTGCATGGGAGTAACAAACCATTATGACTTGGCTTTTTTGGGTTGCAACTTATTGATGAGACTTCTCCATGTTGAAGTCAAAGTGTGTTGTTTTGCAGTATTGCGAGAGCAGTTTGGTTGATGAAGTATTTAGCTGGTTGTCTTATTTGTAACGTCTCTGTATACATCTGGTCGTAAGTGCTTGGTCGTTCTACTGACTAGTAGCTTCAATCCACAAATGTCCAGATACCACCATGTTAACTAACTGGTAGTGCTGCCTGACTTAGCTTCTTATGTTAGTTTGTGGCACAAATGGCAAGTTGCCTAGATTAGTAGATGGTGCACCCTGACAAACATGTTTTGATGTTGTTACTTTGCTTATCCTTCTGCAGGTGTACCTTCTTCTACATCTGCTTTTGCAACTACATCCAGTGTCAGTGCTACTACTACTCAGACATCAACATCACTGACTGTTGCTTCTACTAGTGGGTCTGTAGATTTTATCTTTTGCACATCGACTTCATTAGACTTTATATTTTGCTTTTTATGAAAGGAAAAAACGATGTTCTCCTTATCTTATTATCAAAGAAAGCTTAAAAACTTTACGAGGTCACCTCGTCCTCTCACTGCTCCTTCATTTTAGTTTTTAAGAAGGAATTATGAATTGTGGAAAAACTTCCAAACAGATGTATAGATTATGAAATCTGGTTGATGATATTGCAAGGCTTTTTGGGTCTTATCTTTGTTTTTTGGTTGTCTTGTAGGACTACAACTGTCAGCACTACAATATCCCCTGCTCCAAAATTACCATCTGAGATTACTGGGAAAACTGTTGAGGAGGTACTTTATATTGCCAATCTCCTCTTAATTGAATGATGTTTCCTTGTGAAGGTCATAGATTCGCGCAGAACACTTAAAGAATATAATTTGCAGTTTCCTTTATGACTTTATTCTTCTTGTCTAATCTTCTCTTTTTTCTCTAGTGAGTTTCGGTTTTCCTCCAATTTATTTTGATGTTCCACTGTGTACAATTTTTGTTCAAGATTATCAAGGAGTGGAACTCTGAGCTACAAGAACGTACTGGGAAATTTCGAAAGCAGGCTAATGCAATAGCTGAGTGGGACAAGAGAATCTTGCAGAATCGTGATATTCTTCTTAGACTTGAGGTGATCAACTTCATCATAATGTTTTCAACTAATTTTGGGGGGATTTATATGTCGATTTCTATCTTCTTTATATGTGGTATAATGTCTTGTCATTGCCTTGAAGCTGACATTTTTAAATGACTTCCTAAATTGTTTCTGCCAGCTTCAATTTCTAAAACTTATTGGATGTAGGATCTTACATATTTTATTGCCAATGCATTGGATAGCTTTTAAAGGCTTGAGATGGGTAAATGATAATAATGAATGTAGGATTCCTACATGCCGAGGACTTGAGCTTGGAAGCCAAGTATTGAGACATGACCATTTATTCAATCCTGGTAGACCTGCTGGTTTAACCCCATTCAAACCCATGTACGACCAAATGTAAAAAAGCTAAATGGAGAGAATCTTTCCAAGTTGGGAGTTATAACCTCCCCAAATCGGCAAATAGGTTTATAAGCCCTTTTACCTCATTTACGCGTTGTCTTGTAATATCTTTCCCAGCGTAATTGGTATCTTGTTTGGACCAAGTAGACTCTACTAAGGGGAGAATTACTTGCCAGATTAATTTCGGCTTATCTTGGAGTCTAATTTACTGGCATTCTTTATTTGAGTTTGTTGGGTACTGTTCATATGTTAGCGCATGAGTTGAATGGTCACTGCTAACTTCAAGTGCTTTAAACTGTTCAGAGCGAAGTCGCCAACGTTGTTGAGACTCAAGCTACCTTGGAACGGCAACTAGAGCTTATTGAGACTCATCAGCAAGAGGTATCTTGATGTGCAATTTGTCGATTATTTATCACGGACTATTTGTTGGAGGAATCACAGTCTACATTGCAACAGAAACCCAGACTCGCAATTAAAGTCTTCTCTTACTTATCCCACCACCTACGATTTGGTGTTTCTATAGACACTACTAGGGGTGCAAACGAGCCGAGCCACAAGCTTTGTGGTGTTCAAGGTTGGCTCGTTAGTAAACGAGCCGAGAACTCGAGCTCAAGCTCAACTCGTTCGTAAACGAGCCAAGCCCTTAACGAGCCGTGCTAGGTTAATTTACTGAACGAGCCTCTTTAAACAAACTGAGCCTTTATAAACGAGCCGAGCTTTAGGATGTTGTGCTTTGCTCGTTTACTAAACGAGCCTAAAACTCGAGCTCAAGCTTGGCCCAATTACTAAACGAGCGGAGCCGTTAGCAGCTCGGTTCATTTGCAGCCCCACTGCCGACCTTAGAATTTTTGAAGTGATCTCGCTCCTCTGTCCCTGCTCCTGCTTTGTGCAACTAAGCTATTAACCTGAACCTATTAATAATGTGATTAAGTGCCTGCGTGATGTCTGGTCGGTAAAATGCACTCTATTTTGTTTGGTTTTGTTGTCAGGTTGATAAGGCTTTGCTAAGTATGGAGGAAGAAGCTGACCGCATATACAAGGACGAGCGTAATGTGCTTCTTGACGATGAAGCAGCGTCCACACGAGATGCAATGTATGCACTTGTTTAGTTATCCTTGTCATTACAGTTGCATATGTTCTTTGGGTTTTCTAATATATTGCTGGACTGTTTCCAGCCATTTCAGAAAAAATGGTTGCTCGAGTCTGGTTATTTTAATTCATCACTCTTGAGTATCTTGAGTTTATATATTATTGTAATTTGTGAAAGGGAAATAAAAGAAATTTCATTGCCACAGTTAGAACAGGATTTTTTAGATGCTTTTTTGGTTACTGTATCATACCAATATAGGTTTGGCTGCAAAAGGCTGCAACGCCAAAACTGTTAGAGATACTCTAAGGTCTAAATCCTCTGCAGTACAGCCTCTGATTACTTTAAGTACTACCAAGCCGTCCTGACTACTGCATTGTATATTCCATTCTCGACAACAATTTTATTGTGCTCTATAGGAGCACTCTTTTGGAAGTGTCCATTTAAAAACCCCTAGTTGGACTAATAGTGCGAAAGATGATGTTAAATGCATATAAAACAGGTGTTTGGGATACTCATTCTGGTTTTCAGTTTTATCTGGATTGGGAGTATATCCTAGAAATTTGGCAGTTTGCAAAATCATTTCAGAAGTGAATTATATGTTCTTCATCGTATTTCTGCAGGTTGGTTATGATGACTACTTTTCTTGGTGTGGTTTCAGGTATGAGCAAGCTGAAATCGTAGAGAGGGAACTGGAACAGATGGCTGAACAGATCAAAACTATTATTCAGACCCTTAATGCCAACCAGGTAATGGTTGGTCACATGGCCTTTAGTTCATTATTCTTGCGTCTTTCTATGTGCTTTAAGAGGTGATACTTACCTGTTTGATTCATTTAGGGTGGAGAACTTGATGCTGTTGATGGAATGTCTCCTTTGGATGTTGTTGTTAGAATACTAAACAACCAACTAAGTTCCCTGATGTGGATTGACGAAAAGGTTAGTATCCCGTGCAACACTTTTCTTTTAGTCTATTCTGGTGCTACTGTCTTAAAATAGATAGAATTGATAATAAGATAGTATGATATCCAGCTCTAATACTTTTGCTTTTATATATATGTGTCCATTTTGATAGCTAAGGTGACCAAGTGAGATTCAAATTTGTGTTTCCTCGCTGTTATTTTGCGTAAAAGTACTTTGTTCTATATTGCCATATTGCACCACAAGTGGATGCATTCATATTTGGTCTATAATGCGGAACTCAAGTCTTTTTTTTTTTTAGTTATGTGTGGAATATAATTTCTTGATGTGAACTGTTTTAGCTGAAAACAAATATAGTTCTGTAAATGTTTTTTCCATTCCATGCGCTTGAAGTCTAACAGATTTTAAATCTATCAGGCTGAGGAATTCTCATCACGGATTCAAAAGCTTGCAAGCGAAGGTTCTGCTGCAAACCGTGATTTGATGGCCCCAAAGTACTGGTTGGGTTGATCTCTTTTACGGAGCTGTAAATTCCAAAACATTCACTGAAATGAACAAAGGGAATGTACTTACTGAAGAGGTACCAGTGTCTAGCGTGTGCAACGAAGAGCATTCATCATGGAAGCGGATATTGCTGTCTGCTCTTGGATGAAAACAGTTTTACTTGTTTTATGCTCTTTTACGGTGTCCTATAGACGTTAATAGTGTGTTATAGTGCTGTAGCTTTCAGGTAGGTCAGGGCAGTCTGAATCTTTGGACTGTTGTCAAAATCTTTTCGGAATATCCAAGATAAGGATCGTTGGCGTGTGTTTTTTCAATAGTAGAATCCATTTTCAGGACACTTAATTTGCAAATGCATCCTCTGTTTGAGACGGAGATTATTACAGTGTTCACAAATTTAATGCATTCAAGGGTAATATTGAACCAGAGTAAGAAAAGTGTGGATTAGAATTGACTACAGCTCTATCGGAAATGCGTAACTGTGTAAGTAGTTGATCCAAAATCACCCCATTTCATTGCTGTCGCCGGGAGGTTGAAAAAAAAGCATACTGTCAAAACTTTATCCCTTTCTTTTTTCTTCTTTTTTGCTAAGCAAACATTTATACTTATCTGCTATTGTTATTTGTTAGGAGCCTCTTTAGAAGGGCAACAGCTGGTGTGAGTTTACGGCTTTTGATGGGGAGGCCTTATTGTGCTACGAGGGTTATGCCATTAGAATTTTTTTAATTTTAATTTTTTTTTTTCTGCATTAGAATTCCAATCTTTAACCCGACATTTCTAGTACAATTTTACGAACAGATTTCTGCTCAATCATCAATCATGCATGGCAATTAAAATTTCTACAAATAATCTTTTATTTTATTTTATCTCTTGAGACAATTATAAAAGGTTGAAACACTAGTCTAATTTTTTTTTTAAAAATCATTAAAACTTAAAAAAGTAATGAAAAATGTAAATACCTAAGTCATATAATTTGCGAGAGTGTACGTGAGCTGGAGCGTGATAAAATACATTACAGAGATTTTATTTTTAACAGCAAAGAAATATTTCAGTAATTTCAAAGGCAAATATGAAATCGGTACAATAGAAAGAAAAAATGCATCGAGAAACGGTCAAAGATACTCCCTCCGTCCCTTTTTGTTTGTCATTTTTTGATAATCGTGTCAGTTTTCGATCGCTTATATCTTTTAATATCGATCTCCAAATATATGCAATATGAATCTTGTTTAATAGTTCACGATTAATTCTATTATACAAAGTTTTTAAAACGGTGAAAAAGATTATAGATTGAAAGATATAAGCAATTTAAGACGTATCATAAAATGGAATAATTGACAAACAAACTGGGACAGAGGGATAGATCTACTACTGCAACTTCCATTAGAAATCCCACCCCGTGTCCACCCTACCCCAAAGCCTTTCAGATTTTTTTTTTTTTAAAACCAAAGTAAAAAGAAATATAAACCCCCGCATGTTGACAAGGTGCCAACAAAAGATGTTCTTAAAGTCCTCCTGAAGTTTGTATACTGCCAGAGAAAAATGATGCGGCCCACCAAAAATTTGCGAGTGTAAAAATTGATTTAGCGGGCACAGAGCGAGGATTGAAAGCGGGAGCGTGAGACAATTTGAAAGATTACGTGACCAAGACAAAACCTTAACACCTCCGAAAAGTCATAGGTAAACCCACACCCGTGGCCAACTGCAAGCCCTCGATCCAACTCTGATCAATTCCGCTTCTCTTACCTTAAACGGCCAATTGGTGTAAGGGATTTACCTCAGAGGAAGAAATTAGTGAGAAAGGCAGAGTTTTATGCATTCTATTAAATGGACCATGAAACCTCGTCAGTTATTTTCCCTCGAAAAACCTCCCCTTCCCCAACTACTTTACCTTCCCTTTAAACACTTCACTCCCTCCCCTGAGTTTTCCTTTGATCAAAACTCGACACCCAATGCAGACTTAATTGTAAAAAGCAACAAGTTCATACCCACTTCCAATTCTTACTCAAAGTTACTTTCAAACTGCTGCCAAACCAAGTCTCTTATTCCAGGTTTAGAAATCCATGCCAGCATAACCAAAACCGGGTTATTAAATGACACGAAGCTGCGAAACCATTTGGTGAATTTGTACTCCAAGTGTGGGGTTTTTGGGTATGCACGTAAACTGGTCGACGAAAGTCCTGAACCAGATTTGGTCTCTTGGTCTGCTTTGGTATCTGGGTATGTTCAACATGGGTTTGGTGAGGAAGCCCTCTTGGCTTTTCAGGAAATGCACTTGTTGGGTCTTCGGTGTAACGAGTTCACACTCCCGAGTGTGCTCAAGGCATGCTCAATCACAAAGGGTTTGATGCTAGGGAAGCAAGTTCATGGGCTTGTGATGGTAACCGGGTTTGAGTCGGATGTCTTCGTTGCGAATACTTTGGTTGTTATGTATGCGAAATGTGGGGAGCTTGTGGATTCGAGGAGATTGTTCGATTTGATGCCGGAAAGAAACGTTGTTTCTTGGAACACATTGTTTTCTTGTTACGTGCAGAGTGATATCTTTGAGGAAGCTTTGGGTTTGTTTCAAGAGATGATCTTAAGAGGAATAAGCCCAGATGAGTATAGTTTGTCAAGTATATTGAATGCTTGTACCGGGATGGGGGATATCAATCAAGGGAAAAGAATTCATGGGGATTTGATAAAACGTGGGTATGATTCTGATACATTCTCTGCAAATGCACTTGTTGACATGTACGCAAAAGGTGGAGATCTTCAAAACTCAATTGCAGTATTTGAAGAAATTGCAAAACCTGATATTGTCGCTTGGAATGCTATTATTGCTGGTTGTGTTCTACACGAGTACCATGATTGGGCTTTAAAATTGTTGAGGCGGATGAGAAATTCAGGAACTTGCCCAAATATGTTCACCTTGTCAAGTGCCCTGAAAGCCTGTGCTGGACTAGGACTCGAAAAGTTGGGTAGACAGTTGCACTCGATTTTACTAAATATGGATACTAAATCGGACCCATTTGTGAATGTTGGCCTTATTGACATGTATTGCAAATCTGGTTTGTTGGAGGAAGCAAAGGTGGTTTATTCGCTGATGCCACAAAAGGACTTGGTAGCATTGAATGCCATGATCGCTGGACTCTCACAAAATGGGGAAGAGGTAGAAGCTCTTTGCCTTTGTAGAGATATGTACAAGGATGGAATAGGATTGAATGAGACAACTATGTGTGCGATCCTCAACTCCACAGCTAGCTTGCAAGCTGTCAACATTTGCAAACAAGTTCATGCACTTTTTGTAAAATCAGGTCTTCAATCTGATGTCTATGTTTTAAACAGCCTCATTGATTCGTATGGGAAGTGTGAATATGTAGAAGACGCATGTAAAGTTTTTGAAGAATGCCCATTTGGTGATTTGGCATCTTTCACTTCGATGATTACATCTTATGCTCAATGTGGAAAAGGAGAAGAAGCTCTAAAGCTTTATATCAAGATGCAAGATATCAAGCTTAAGCCAGATCCATTTGTTTGTAGTTCCCTCCTTAATGCTTGTGCTAATCTATCTGCTTACGAACAAGGGAAACAAATTCATGTCCACATCTTAAAATTAGGATTTATGTCAGATGCTTTTGCAGGCAATTCTCTTGTCAATATGTATGCCAAATGTGGAAATGTAGATGATGCTGCTCGAGCTTTTTCAAAGATGCGCGATAGAGGGATTGTCTCGTGGTCTGCTATGATTGGTGGACTTGCTCAACATGGGCATGGAAAAGAAGCTCTTAATTTGTTCAATGAGATGCTTAAAAATGGCATCTCCCCAAATCATGTAACTTTAGTTAGCGTCCTCTATGCATGCAATCATGCTGGCTTGGTAACCGAAGCAAAAAAATACTTTGAGTCAATGAAAGAGTTGTTTGGGATTGAGCAAACGCAAGAGCATTATGCTTGCATGATTGATCTACTTGGTCGAGCTGGAAAGTTGGACGAGGCCATGGATCTTGTGAATAAGATGCCATTTGAAGCCAATGCTTCTGTTTGGGGGGCCTTACTTGGTGCAGCGAGAATTCATAAAAATATTGAGCTTGGTCGACGTGCTTCTGAGATGCTTTTCGCACTCCAACCAGAAAAGTCTGGCACTCTTGTTCTTTTGGCAAATATTTATGCATCGAATGGAATGTGGGATCAAGTGGCAAAGGTGAGAAGGCGTATGAAAGAGAACAATGTGAAAAAGGAACCTGGGATAAGTTGGATGGAGGTGAAAGACAAAGTACACACGTTTATTGTTGGAGATAGGAGCCATTCTAGAAGTGGAGAGATATATGCAAAGCTTGATGAGCTGAGGGATCTGATGAATAAAGCTGGGTATGTTCCTATGGTGGAGATTGACCTCCATGATGTTAAACAAAGTGAGAAGGAGCTTCTTCTTTTTCACCACAGTGAGAAACTTGCCGTGGCTTTTGGGCTCATTGCCACTCCGCCAGGAGCTCCCATTTGGATTAAGAAGAATCTTCGAGTCTGCTTGGATTGCCATACAGCATTCAAGTTCATTTGTAAAATTGTTTCGAGGGAAATCATCCTTAGGGACGTAAATAGGTTCCACCATTTTAGAGACGGCTCATGTTCTTGTGGGGATTATTGGTAGCATTAGTTTCGATCCATTGATATTCTTATTTCTGCTTGAGAAATAAGTTAACTACCTTTACAGTTGCCCCATTCTTTTTGCGACAAAAAAATATTTTACTCCCTTCAATGTTGTATAGGCTAATCCTGTACTCTATTTTTTGGTGTATTGAACAAGGAAATGAGAATTCTGATTGATTAACAAGGATTGTGTTTTGGCTTTTGTGTGGGTTCTTCTACAAACAATAGTTGACAGAAGGTTTTCAGACTGCAGAATTTCTGATGTATTGCACGTCTCTTGGAAGATCATACTTCACGATTATTCTTTTATTTACCCTAGTGCCAAACCATTCAGTTCTAGGGCTTGTGATTTGTAATGCCATAAATATGTGTCCATTGTATTTCCTAACCTAAGTGGCTGAGTGCTGAAACTTTTAGGGGAAATATAGAGATGTGAAAATGTAGAGCAAGTTGAAGAGTGTACAAACTGTTGGTCTTTGACTTGGTGGCCGAGGCGGTGCTTCACCTGCATACCCAAACCATGAAGACTCAGGTTTAGATGAAACTGCAACTTATTGATGAATTTTTTCATGATGGAGTTGAAGTATGTTGCTAACAGTAGCACATGCAAGAGGCTGCATGGTTGATTTAGCTATTTTCGGTGCATCAGGGGTTTGGACTCCTGAAGGTACTTCTTGATGTTGTCATTATATCCAACTGTAGCATAGTCAAGGGATGAGGCTAGAGTCTTATCGTGTTAGAAGCAATCACAGGTATGTTCGAGTCCATTACTTTTCAAGGCTTGACTGAGAGGAGGTGATCTTACAACAGTATATTACTAGCAAGATAACAGCTGCTTGTAATATTTGTGCTTTTGCATTTGCTTTAGAAGATAGGGATATCGTTAGTTGCATTTGTTCAATATCAAACTCTCTGTGGCGTACTGATTGTCCTAGCTGAAGTATATGTGTGTAATTGTGTTTAAACAGATACCACCAGCTTTTGGGTACAACGTGGTACCCCCTCACGCACATCCGAGCCGTCAAAAAATGCAACGGACGGCTTGGATTAAAAGTGCCGGGTGCATTTAAAAAAAAAAAAGGAAAAAGTGGGTTTCAATCCGAGCCGTCCGTTGCATTTTTGGACGGCTCGGATGTGGGTGAGGGGTACCACGTCATCCCTACCCTATTTGCACCCAAAATTTTCTCTTCAGAGTTTGATTTGGTGTATTTCACTATATGAGTAGGTGTATTTCATTGTATTTCTGCGGGATGGTTGTTAAGACTACTTTTCTTGCAGTGGTTTCAGCCTTTCAAGTATATGACCAAACCGAAGTCATAGAGAGGGTACTGGAACAGATAGCCAGCTCATTTACCAACTTTATTAAACGTGCGTTTTTTAACTTTATTCTCAAAAAACGTGAAAACGTTGTTATCAAACAAGCTTTCTTGAAAACGTGTTTACGTTTCACGCTTTCAAAGTGGGTTAAGACGGATTAACCCAAAAATTAAGGCAATCGTAATTCGGCTTGAAGACACGTTTAGTAAACACGATTTCTGAAGCCGTGGTTTGTAACCTCGTTTTCCCCTTAGCACTAGACTGGACTCCAGCCACTCCACCGACTTGTCCTTTACTCCACTTTTACATTTCTTCATCTCTCTCTCTCCCGTGGTCCAAACCCAGAGACCCATTGGTGATCAATTTCACCAGCAGAAAAGATACCAGACGCGAAGGAATGCACGTTGCAGTCCTGAATTTGGTCTATCCTGGTGCGGAAGCTTTGGATCTCGAGTTTCGGGGAACACTAGTTTTACGAACTTGGCCTTGGGGATCTCCGTCGCCGGTCACACTCCGGCGGCCTCCATGTCTCTCTGACTTCAAAATTATCAAAACAGATCTCAAAATGAAAGCTTTGTGTGATTTTTTTTAGATGTTTAACAGGTGAACGGCGGAGGAGGCGGGCAATTGTAGGATCTGGGGTTTGCTAAAAACTGATACTTTGCTTGAAAATCTGATGCTTCTGATGCTAAACGAGAAGAAAAAAAAAAAAAAAGAGGAGGAAGTAGAAATGTTTTCTATTAATTCAATTTAATTAATCCACTCACAAAATACCCTTCAAATAGTGGAAAGAAAAACGAAACAAGTCTGAATCGGAGCCCTCCGACCCGCCTGATTTCATATCGCCTTCTTCGTAATTTGGCACACCCCGAATTTCATCTTCTAGACTCCGGTTTTTACAGACTCCTAGCGATTCCACACTCGGAGAACCATGGCTCGATCCTCTAAGACGCCCCTACTCTACACCCTCTGTTCCTCCACGAAGACGACGGTGCCGTCTCCATTCCCACCGCCATGCACGTCCCCGACCACCGCGCTCCTCCTCGGAAACTTACAATTACGGCCGTTCTCTGCCGGCAGTGCCGCGCGAGTGAAGGACGAGAAGGAGGCGGCGGCGCCGTGGTGGCAGGAGATGATGGAGAGGATCCGAAACATCGGGATATCGGCGCACACCGATTCGGGCAAGACGACGCTGACGGAGCGGTTCTGTTCTACGCGGGGAGAATTCGCCAGATTCACGAGGTTAGAGGGAAGGATGGGGTGGGAGCGACGACGGAAAGGACGGATTTGGAGAGAGAGAAAGGGATTACGATTCAATCTGCTGCTACTTACTATACTTGGAAAGGCTGTCAGGTACTTTGGATGAAAGATTTAGGCCCCACCCCTATTTACAATTTTACCCCTCTCTCCTCCTTTAATTACTACTCCCTCCGTCCGGATTTGTTGGTCCGTTTTGGGGATTCCAACTTTTTTTCCATTACTTTTTGTCCACTACTTTTTGTGTAACTTTTTCATATTTTAGCCTTTAACTTTTGAAAATGGACAAACATTTTCGGACTTGAAAAAGTATGTTTGTGGACCAACAAATCCGGACGGAGGGAGTATAACTTTATTATTAATATTAATTAATTATTTTATTTCTTTTATTTAGTTTTTTTATTTAATTCATTTCTTTTATTTAAATATTTATTTATATCTTTTATTAATATCTTTTTTCTATTATTAATATTAATTTATTTCTTTATTTCTTTTCTTTAGTTAACTAATTTTTTTATATTAATTCATTTAATTATTTAATTCATTTATTTTGTTTTATATAGTTTTTTTATTTAATTCATTTATTTTATTTAAATATTTATTTATATCTTTTATTAATATCTTTTTTCTCTTCTATCTTTTTAGAAATCTCTAATATGCTATTTCTCTTATTTAATTATTTAATATCTTGTTTTTCTAATATCTAATAAATCTTCTCGTTTTTTATATATATTTTATAATATGCTCTAATATCTTTTTTTTCTCTTTTAATTATTAAATATTGTTTATTTACTTCATTTTTTAATTACTTCATTTTTTAATTACTTTATTTCTCTTTTACTTAATTACTTTATTTCTCTTTTACTTGATTACCCAAAGCGTTACCACGTGTTCCTTATGAGACCTATCTTTGATCCTGGCCCCCTCAATGCCTTACCACGTGTTCCTTATGAGACCTATCTTTGATCCTGCCCCCCCCCCCCCCCCCCAATGCCTTATCTATTTATATTACTCATTCTTCTACTACTTCACACCTTCTCTTCTTAATTCTCCCACTACTTCATACATACATTCACAGAACATCTCCTAATATTTTTCTTTCTTTTTTCGTAATTCATCGAAGAACATTATGGATGGCTACTGCGATCCAGATGGATGGTCATTTGAGAATGATGTGCCAAGTCAGGAGAGCATCTCCTACAGCAGTCGCGACTATACACCCGAATTTAGCACTGACCAGGTTAGTTATTTTCGTTGTTCTTATGCATATTCGTCGGTTATTTTGACTGAGATAAAATATGGTACGACTGAATAATGTTTTACTTATACATTTTCGTTTATTTTTTTTTATAGATTTTTGAAAGTAGAGAAGATATGTTAGCTTGGGCGAAGAGAGTTGGTCTCGAAAACGGTATAGTGGTAGTTATTAATAATTCTGCTAATTTAAAAGGCGGCAAGCTGCCGAAGTGCATTCTTGGTTGTGAGAGAGGAGGAAAGTATAGACCGCACCGTGGGGTAGAAGGACAAATCTTGAATAGAAATACTGGGACTAAAAAATGTGACTGTCCATTTGCGTTGCGAGGTATACCAATACCTCCAGACGGTGCCAATTGGGGTTTAAGGGTTTCTTGTGGTCTCCATAACCATGAACCAGCAGAAAATATTGAGGGTCACGAGTACCCATCAAGGCTAAAACCAATGGAGAAACAATTTGTGGTTGAGATGGCCAACAGCACCGCACCTCGTGAAATTCTTAGTATTTTGAAGAAAAAAGATTCGTCAAACACTACAGGAATTAAAAGCATTTACAACGCTATCTTGACAAACAAGGAAGCCAAACGGGGCGGTCTAACTGAAACTCAATATGTCTTAGACCAATTAATTGAGAAAGGATACCTCCATGACTTTAGGACAAACCAAGAGACCAACGAAATCACAGATATTGTTTGGGTTCATCCTACAAGTCTAGAGCTATCTGTCAACTTTTCATCCGTGTTGGTAATTGATGCCACATACAAAACGAATGAGTGTCGGAAACCACTATTGGAGGTTGTGGGTATGACATCCACAAATCTAACCTACTCGCTTATGTTCGCATATCTTAATAATGAGAGGGAAGATACATGTACCTGAGCCTTGAATACCTTAAAGAAGTGGATGGTTGGAAATGGGGCATCGTTGCCATTGGTGTTTGTTACAGATCGGGAGTTGGCACTTATTAACGCCATTGGAGCATGTTTCCCCATGGCACGTCACATCCTTTGCATTTGGCACATAAATTAGTGTGTAATGAAGAACTGCAGCGCTGTGCTTGGTCAAAACTATCCAAAGTTTCACATTTCATGGCAGTCCCTTATTCATTCATCGAGCACTTCGTCTTACCAACAGAAGTGGGTTGCCATGTGCGAGGAGTATAGCCAATATCCGCGTGTCATATCTTATCTTGCGGATACATGGTTAAGGCCGTACAAAGAGCAATTTATTACAACATGGACAGATACATGTATGCACCTCGGAAGCAATTCAAGTCAAAGGTATAGTGACTTTATAACTTTACGAGTTAAATTTTCTGCATTATATTGTACTACACTAGTTAAACTTTCTTATTTTAAACAAAGTGTATTATCCTATTACAGGGCCGAGTCTGCACATGCGAGGCTAAAGAAATATTTGGGGGGTACCACCATGTCATCGCTCCAAACATCTTTTGAAGGCATAGAGAATATGTTGGTAAATCAATTTGGGAAAATTAAGAAGTCCTTCGAGAAATCTGTCAACATTCCACGCCACATACATTTACGTGACGCCATTTTTGATGAAATAAGGTGTCGCATTTCATTTTATGCAATGGAGTTGATCGATGGTCAGCTAAAATCCGCCGCAGATGCCTACCCCCTCCCAAGCGGCAGTTGCGGTTGTTCGATCAAAACATCACACGGGTTGCCATGCATGCACGATCTGAGGGATTACCGTACCACGAGCATTCCGATTCCGCTATTCAGTATCCACGTTCATTGGAGTAGGCTCTCTATGCGCGCAGACGGGTTTAATGCCGAGGGAGAACAACCCGACGAGACATCTCGTGTGGTTGACATATTGCAAGGGATGGATCCATGTATGCGAAAGCATATGATAGGCAGGTTTGTTGATATGACAGATCCATCTAACAGCAGTGTTCGAGGGCCATCGTATAATACAGAACACAAAGGTCGACCTGCCGAAAAAGCTGAGCAGAGTGGACGACGCATACCTTCTTGCACAGAAAAATCTACTTCATCATCTAGGGGTGCATCTACATTGAGAGGGAAAGGGAAAGGGAAAGGGAAAGGGAAATGGATAAATGCAGGAAGGGAGACAGCGGATAGGGAGAGGGAGCACAACCACTACATTCAGCATTTACCTTGGCAATTTCAGCAGTATATGTCCCACACTGTAGACGTCAAAGCTGATGGTCATTGTGGATTCAGGGCGATAGCCGCGCAAATCTATGACACTGAGGAGGGCTGGGCTCAAGTACGACATGATCTTATCCAAGAAATTATTCAGAATAGATATCTCTACAATGCGGTTTATCTAGAACAAAATAGGGCAGATGAGATACTAGAGTCACTGAACTGTTGGATGACTACAACTCCATATACAAAATGGATGGACTGTATGAGTTTGGGGGTAGTCATCGCATCACGGTACAACATTGTACTACACACATTTGACGCGAATGCTGGAGGTTGTTTTACTCACTTGCCCTTGAGATCCCGTCCAGTTCCAGTCCGACAGCGCAAAGAAATAGCTATTGCCCGTATTAACAATCACTTTGTACAACTTTTTTTGCGCCTCAATCACCCTGTACCACCCATCCCAATGTGGTGGTGGAATAATGCATCGGATGAAGCTAAAGGATGGGCTTTAAGTTATGACACACGTCTTGATTTGTGGTTCCAGGTACTGGATGTCGTGCCGGGACCACAATTTGGAGGCAATATTGATTAGGGCTGACCACTTGTCAACGTGATTGTAATATTTATTCACTTTAAAACGTGATTGTAATATTATTATTCACTTTTAGAAGTTTTTTATTTATTATTCATTGTTAAGACAACTTAATTAACTAATTAAAATAATATAAAGTTTCTAAATATAAAGTGAAATTTAAATGCAAATTTAAGAAAATAATTTACTTGCAAATGTACTTTGAATAAACCAAATTAAATGAGTAATTAAATAAATAAAGTTAATAGTAAATGAAATTATTAAAATTTGAGTAATTAAGTTGAATAAACCAAAAAAGAAAAAAAAAGAAAAAAAAGGGGCCGGAACAGGAGGAAGAAAAAAAAGAAAAAAAAGGAAAAAAAAGGAAAAAAAAAAGGGCCGAAACGGGGGGGGGGGGGGGGGGGGTAATTTGGGGAGAGGGTGGGGGTGGGGCCGGGGGGCAGTTGTCAGGGGGGGGGGGGGTGCAAAGCCACACTCAAGATTTAGGCTGTGTTTGGTTAGATAGTTTAGTTTAGTTTTGATGATGTCATCAGGTGTAATGAGTGGAGAGAGATAGAGACAGAAATGAGAGAAATGATGATGTCATCAAAACTTAAACTAAAACTAAATTGAGAAACGAACAGGGCCTAAAAACTCCTGTTATACACATTTCTAGCTGACTATATCTACGTACGTAGAACATCCAAGATACTCGTTCGGTTTAGGTTTTGAGGGAGATTTTTTGAGGTAATGAGTAGAGAGAAATAGAAAAAAAAAATTATTGGAAACTGTGCAGAGTGGGTTTTGAGACCCAAACCAAATAAGGTGGAGATCAGTTTGTGCTCGATTTGATTAGACTCGTTGAGATCAACTCATCTCGCAAACAAGCTAAGTTGAAATATTATTTGAAGCTCGGTCTTTAGGAACCGTGTTCCGCATAATGCCTTTTGGTGCTGTACCGTGTAGCGTCCAATGTGAGCCGTTCGCTTTGCTATTAATGGTCAAAATCATTTTATATCTGAGGTAAGTATTTTATATGTATCATAACATTTTAAATTTGGACTATTGCAAAAAAAATTTAGACGGCTCAGATTGCGAGCCCGATTTTCAAGCCAATCTTCATCACTCCTAATTGAAAATAAAATGGCGCCGTACTTCTTCTAACAGGTGGGGAAAAAATGTAAAAATGTTCCCTTTCCTTTAATTTAATAAATTTTCACATATTTTTTTTTAATAATAATTAGTCATAAATACACAATATTTTGTCTATTTGAAGGGAAGGACAAGGAATTTTTACAATCAAACATAAAGACATTGTTTGTAATTATAATTTAATAAAAGGATTCAAAGAAATTCTCCTTTCACTCTTATTTTCATTCATTCTCGAATTCAGCTCTGTTATCCTGAACCCCAATCTGATTTTTTGACCTATATCCTCTAGACCCATTCAACCCCAGACTGAATCTAGGATGAGTGGAATGAAGAGAGGCAACCTTATCAAATGTAGCTTTCTCAACAATCAGGTGCGGTTCCCAATCAAAAATCCATTAGCTGTTTCCATTGCAAAATCAGCACCTCTAATGGAATCGTATCTAATAAAATCGAATCTATTGCTTGTTCGTTTGCTTCTCTTGACTGAGAGATAAGCATCCTTCACGGACCTGAAATTTTAGAAGAACTTGCTAAACCATGGTAAACTCATCCCTTTGGCAAGATTATCAATGTAGACTGTGTGAATACCACCTTCCCCAAAGGATGACGAAGGCCCCCCAAAATTGCGACCAGCGAAAGAACCCATCACTATAGATCTGAGACACCCAGTCAACTTTCACCCTAGGACTTATCCACAATCTTACCGTTGCCGGCGGTGGAGATTGACCCAGGGCTCCGCCAGACCTTGATCCCCTAACATTTCACTGTTTTTTTGAATTTTATGTTCGAAATTCAAATTTTTAAAAATTAGTAACATTTCACTATTTTTTTTGATCGCCGAAAGTGGTCGACTTGAGATGGGATGGTGATTTTTTTTGAATTTTATGTTCGAAATTAGAATTTTTAGAAATTATTGACATGCCACTAATTTTTTTGATCGTCAGAAGTGGTCGGCTAGAGATGGGGTAGTGGTTGGCCGGAGATGGGATAGTGATTTCTTTTGAATTTTATGTTTGAAATTATAATTTTTAGAAATTAGTGACATGTCACTAAATTTTTGGGTCGTCGAATGTGGTCAGCTAAAGGTTGGGCGGTGGTCGGTCGAAGGTGTGGTGGTGATTATTTTGAATTTTTTGTTCGAAAGTAGAATTTAAAAAAATTAGTCACATTTCTCTAATTTTGTTGGTCGCCAAAAGTAGTCGGCCAGAGGTGGTGGTCGGTCGGAAGTGGGGTGGTGATTTTTTTTTTAATTTTATGTTCGAAGTTTAATTTTTTAAAAATTAGTGAAGTGCCACTAATTTTTTTTGTCGCCGGAAGTGCATGGCCAAAGGTGGGGTGGTCGTCGACTGGAGGTGGGGTGGTAATTTTTTGAATTTTATGTTCGAAAGTGGTTGGCCAAAGGTGAGGTGGAGGTTGGCCGGAGGTGGGGTGGAGATTTTTTTGAGTTTTATGTTCCAAATTTGAATTTTTAAAAATTAGTGACACATCACTAATTTTTTTGTCACCGGAAGTGGTCGACAAGAGGTGGGGTGATGGTCGGCCGGAGGTGGGGTGGTAATTTTTATTTTATTTTTATGTTTGAAATTAAATTTTTTAAAAATTAGTAACACTTCACTAATTTTTTTGGTCGCCGGAAGTGGTGAGCCAGAGGTGGGGTGGTGGTCGGCCGGAATTGGGGTGGTGATTTATTTGAATTTTATGTTCAAAATTTGAATTTTTAAAAATTAGTGACACTTTACTAATTTTTTTGGTCGGCGGAAGTGGTCGGCCAGAGTTGGGGTGGTCGTCGGCTGGAGGTGGGATGGTGATTTTTTTTTAATTTGACGTTCAAAATTTGAATTTTTAAAAATTAGTGACACCTCACTAAATTTTTTTTTTGTCTTTATGTTCGATTGCAAAAGTTTTTTGTCCTTCCTTTTAAAAATGGAAAATATTTTTTATTTTAATGTTCGATTGCAAAAATTCATTATCATTCCCTTTAAAAATGCTAAATGTTTTGAATTTTTGGCTAAGTGGCCCTTTTTTTTTATACATTTTAATAATACTTTTTAAATATTACTAACAACAGCCAAGGCTGATTTACAATTTTCCACGTAATACTCTTCGAAAGAAAAACGAACTGAATCGGACTCCCTTCACCTGCCGCATTTCACATCGTCTTCTTCATAGTAGAAGTTCGGCACCCCCCAAATTTCCTCTTTCAACAGAGTAGGGTTTATCGATCGTAGATTAGGGTTTTGTAAAACACTAGCGATTCCACACTCGGAGTACCATGGCTCGATCCTCTAAGACGCGCCTACTCTACACTCTCTGTTCCTCAACGAAGACGACGGCGCCGTCTCCATTTCCACCGCCATGCTCGTCTCCGACCACCGCACTCCTCCTCGGAAACTTCCAATTAAGGCCGTTCTCCGCCGGCAGCGCCGCGCGATTGAAGGACGAGAAGGAGGCGGGGGCGCCGTGGTGGAAGGAGTCGATGGAGAGGCTCCGAAACATCGGGATATCAGCTCACATCGATTCGGGTAAGACGACGCTGACGGAGCGGGTGCTGTTTTACACGGGGAGAATTCACGAGATTCACGAGGTTAGAGGGAAGGACGGGGTTGGAGCGAAGATGGATGCGATGGATTTGGAAAGAGAGAAGGGGATTACGATTCAGTCTGCTGCTACTTACTGTACTTGGAAAGACTGTCAGGTACTGCATTAGTCATGCAATGCGCGTGCAAAAACGGGGCAGGAAAGCATTAGTACATTCCAAAGCACTCGGATTTTATCCATATTTGTTTAAGTACAAATCGAATTCAAATCAACTTAAAAACTGAACTAGTCTATCTCAAACATGGAGCCGGTATGGAATGAATAATCATTTGTTCAATCGGTGGAATGAATAATAATTTGTTCGTCGTTTTGCTGTTGTTATAGGATACAACACTCTATCTCTATTACAGAATAACAAAACGGATTTTCATATGTAGAAAATCAAAATTCCAGTGGCGTTCGTGAGGATGGAGAGTACGGGTTTGAGTTATTGAAAATCTCTGGTTAGTGAGAGTAGTGTAGTAAAAGGAGAGAGCGTGGAAATGTGAAAGAGCTTTGTTGTGCACACACCGTTCACAACATTTCGAATACACCTTTAAAGCACACCACCCAATTACTTGCAGTCCCACAATCGAATACACCTTTCAAGCACACCAACCTATTACTTGCAGCCCCACAATCTATTTAATAATATGAGCCATTCATATTGTTATTCCAGACGTGTAAATTAGTCGAGCCAAAAAACAGGTTGATCAGATATCTATAAAGTGTTTGCTTCAAATCAATTGATTAATTTACCCAAAAAAAAAATCAATTGATTAAGAGGAAGAGTTTAACAATCCATTCTTTTCAAGGAAATTGTAATTTTTTGAGATTGCTATCTATGTCTGATCTATTTAATTCTTTGCATGATTAAATGGTCATGCGGAGATCTACAAAATGTACAGTTTGAGAGGTGTGCAAGTAGAATTTCCCAATGTGAGTCAATTGACATATTGCTGATTGTGTTTCTAATTTCGGGTTTTCTGAAATGAAAGCAAGAGGCAAACTGATTCTCTGTTAATTTATTTTAGAAATGGGATGCTTTCACTGTGTTCATGTTTGTTAGAAGGGGGTAATCAAGAAAAACACGTAAAATTAACAGTTACTGAGTTTGAGCCTGAGTCATATAGTGTTTGTACGTGAGCGTGAGCTAGTGTGAAAGCGTCTCTCAAAAATATTCTAAACTACTAAAATTTGCGCGAGTGAGGATTGAGAGCGGGAGCAGAGGGTGCTACTAAAGGATTATGCGACTAAGGTCTGACCTACAATTTTTTAGAATGAGAATATGGGTTTGCTCTACAATTTGTATCTTTTTGTTTTTCGGGCAACGCAATGTTGGATGAATGATGAGTTTTGGGCGATTATGCTCTTTGGCCGTCAAGTTTGTCTTCTGTCCATTACTTTATTTTAATTCAGTAAGTATTTTGAACCTTGGGTTTATGTTGTCAAAATATTGTTAATTTGGCTCATGAACCACCATTAACTATTCAACATCCGTTTAGTTTATTCTACTTGAACTATTTATATATTGAATTTGTTGGTGCAGGTGAACATAATAGACACACCAGGCCATGTTGATTTTACCATTGAAGTTGAAAGGGCTTTGCGTGTTCTTGATGGTGCCATCCTCGTCCTTTGCAGTGTTGGTGGTGTGCAAAGCCAGTCAATTACTGTTGATAGGCAAATGAGAAGATATGAGGTTCCAAGACTTGCTTTTATCAATAAACTTGATCGAATGGGAGCAGATCCATGGAAAGTTCTTAACCAGGTTATTAGTTTCTGTATCAGTTCATTTTTTTTCTTTTTTCTAGTTGCATTACAAGTATACTGTGAAACTGTGAAGTGGAACTAAGTTAAGTAGCCTATCCAGTTTGCTACGTCCTCTTACTTCACTCAACATGTCGCATTAAGCCCTGGTCAGCTGGTTTCTAGACATTTATTTCGATTGCTCTGATCCAAGCAAAAGCCTATTATACGGTCAATGATTCAAATGAAAAGTATTGCAGTGAGAGCTGGAGGCCTTGCGATTGCCTGCCAAATACGCCTACCCTTTTCCAGGGGTTGCATTTTGTGTTTATCGTTATCATTACTTCCATAAACTTTTTCTTACTTTCGGTTATTTGAATTAACAATATGAACCCACATCATGCCATCCAATCCTATGGAGTTTGGGGTGGTGAATGGTGGTCCAAAATTCCGAATTTAAAATTAAGTTTCTGATGCATTTTTGGTACTTACTTCTCAAGTAATGATTAAGTTTCTTCTTTTGTAGGCAAGATCTAAGCTTCGACATAACAGTGCTGCAGTGCAAGTTCCAATAGGGATGGAAGAGAACTTTCAGGGTCTTGTTGACCTTGTGCAGTCAAAAGCTTATTATTTTCATGGTTCCAGTGGGTTCGTTTCATAAGCTCTGAATCTTACTTTTCTTGCAATTGTCTATCTCTCATTTTAATAGTCCCTTCTTACGTTTACAGTGAAAAAGTTGTCACTGAAGAAGTACCGTCAAATATGGAGGCGTTAGTCTCTGAGAAGCGGCATGAACTAATTGAAGTAGTTTCTGAAGTTGATGATAGACTTGCTGAGTTGTTTTTGGCTGATGAGCCTATACCGCCTGCAGAACTTGAGGTATGTTGGACAATAAAACATCTATGACCTTTCCTTGGATTAATTTTTGTATCCCATCTTTCATTTGTAATGCAGTGCTGGCTCAGGAGGATTTTTTGTCTACTTGTTGAGCATTTTGTATGTATGTCATTGGCTCTATTTTTGTGGAAGGGACTGCTTTCTCTATATGGTTTGATTATGTCATTTTTTTACCTTAGACTACTAGTGTTGATCTCGTGGGTTCCCAATATGGATTCATAATACTCCTGGTTATTTTCCTTGATCACTAATGACACTTTTGTTTCACACATCATTGACTCTGTTATTTGTGCTTGACTGCTTGTCTAATATTACTTCGGCAGGAGCATCCGAAGTTAGTTTAATGTAATGGTGGCATACTTTTTCTATTTAAAAATGCAGAATCAATAATGTTCATTCGCTGACCTGGATATCTTTTTCTCATCTTACATATTGACACCGTGTTCAATGATAGAACGATTTGCCTTGGAAAAAGTAATTTCTGCAAGTGGAACGGTATTGTTTCATCATTTTGATTTTCTCTCGTTTTGAAACACACGGAAGTTGTTGGTCAAATATTTGACAAAGTATATCTTTATGGCAGAGTGGAAGACGAACATTGTTATTTGGTAGGAGTTTGTGTACCTTCTGGATTGTATCATGCATTTTCTTTCTAAATCTCATTAGTTTATGCGAATAGATCAGTCTGGTTGAGGATAGACCAAGTTTTTTGGAGGGCATCATAATAAAGAAAAGGTTTAATGACTAATGGGTGCAGTGTCTGAAATGGATCCCACCTAGTGAATATTTTCTATTGTCCCTTTATTGTTCCAATTGTGGTGGAACATTAGTGCCGGAGGTTTTATATTCACTAGTATACTTACGTTGGTGATTTTTGTTCTTCGAGTAGGGTGCGATTCGCCGAGCTACTATAGCACGAAAGTTCATACCAGTGTTCATGGGCACTGCATTTAAAAACAAGGTATTTTTGCTGCATCTCTCTCTGGGTTCTTTTCCTTTATTTTCTGGTTCTTTTTCCATACTCCGTTTCCGATAAATGGTTGTATAATAAAATAATATGTAATCTACTTGCTTGTACAACTATAATGTTTTTTTCCCCTGATGACATTTCTGGACTACAGGGAGTGCAACCACTTCTTGATGGTGTTCTTAGTTATTTGCCTTGCCCCACAGAAGTCAGTAACTATGCTCTTGACCAAAATAACAATGAAGAGAAGGTAAAATGGCTGTTTTCCTGAACAAAATTGTTTGACACCTTTTCTGATTCTGATCAAAGAATACGATTTATCCCTCTGAATTAACTGCTATTAGGTTATGTTGTCTGGAACTCCAGTTGGACCTCTTGTAGCTTTGGCATTTAAATTGGAAGAAGGGCGTTTTGGTCAGTTAACATATTTAAGGTATGCCAAGATTTGCATCATTTGTGGGTTAAACAGATGGTACTCCTTATCGGTGTACTATGCATTAATTGTAGTACTACGTTTATGATTGAATGATTATGCTAACTGTAATCTTTGTTAATTGAAGAATTTATGAAGGTGTCATTAGGAAGGGTGATTTCATAATCAACGTAAACACAGGCAAGAAGGTTAAGGTGAGCTCCGATCAGAGCATGTAATCTGATTTCCAAACTTGGGCTCTCTTTTGATGCTGTAATCTTGTTTTTTTTTTAATTATTATTATTTTTTTATAGCTAAAGATCATTTTTCTGTGAGATTGTGGTGTGTATCTTTATGCATTCTATGAAAAACTTGTAGAAACATGTAGCCGTCTTGGTTTGTGGTTTAGGCTGGTGTTTGCATACTTTATCCTTGTATTATATTATACTGCAGGAATGAACTTTTTAAAACCTTTCTTTAGCTCTAGTGATTTGAATTTGACAAGGGCAAATAAATAGCCACCAGATCGATTGGATTGTGTATTCAATTTGTTAAATATGCCTCCAGAAGTGATACTTTAATTTGGTATAGACTTTTCATGAGCATGAAGACGGCCAATACGATTGCAAAAATGGTCATACCGTGCTTCCCTCTCGTAAAGACTGGAGAGGAAAGAATTTTTACCGAGATGTATCGGTCGTTTTGTTCTTGTTATTACAGAGTTATACGGAATAGTATTTAGCTTACTTTTTCTGAAGACATGACCTGATTTTCTGCTTCCTATTGACTTTCTGACTTTCTAAAGTTATTTTACTACAGGTACCTCGCCTAGTTCGGATGCATTCAAATGAGATGGAGGTGGGTTCTTTTATGCTTTTTCAATGCTTCTATTCAATTTGTTAGGTGATGCAACTGTGGAATCTCTTCAAGTGTTTGGGCTTGAGTGAATCCTTAAAGATTCGAGCACCATTATCTCAAATCTTTTTAATCTTACCCTTTATTTGGTTAATGTATATCCTTTTTTTGGGGTGCCTTTAAACCTATAGGACATTCAAGAGGCACATGCTGGGCAAATAGTTGCTGTGTTTGGTGTAGATTGCGCTTCAGGTATGTTTTGTAGCTCCACATAAGCAAACAGACAGTCTTATCTTTCTTGAAGCTCGTTTTGTTTGGATGGTTGACAAACATGACCAAAGGACATTGATAGTCTTCTTTTCATATTTGGACTTCGTCATTTCAAATGTCAGACTGTTTTTTGGAATATTTGAATCTGGATACATTGCTCATCTTGGTCTTCTTTTATTTTCCATGTGTTATTTTTTAATATCACGATATAATAGATCTTGTGAAAGTTTGTTTTTCTGGGGTGTTTGAAAAACGAGGCCAAAATGGATATTGATAGGCTCTGTAAAGACTTGTAATTTTTTCTACTAACAGGCATTTTCTTGCAATATTGGGATCTGGGGAGTTGTATTTCTTCATATACTGTTTATTTTTTTCAGACTTCCATTTGTAGTCAACCCATATTATTATTCTGTGTCACCAGGAGATACATTCACCGATGGATCAGTTAGATACACCATGACATCTATGAATGTCCCTGAGCCAGTGATGTCCTTGGCTGTTTCACCAGTTTCCAAAGATTCTGGAGGACAAGTGTGTAATCTACAATCTTAATGTTTTTTTTATGGTTATAAGGCATATACTAAAGGATAACCTTCTATTATCCTCTCTGTGCAGTTCTCGAAAGCTTTGAACCGCTTTCAGAGAGAGGATCCTACTTTCCGGGTTGGTTTGGATGCGGAGAGTGGTCAGGTGTGACTTCTTGCTCTGTCATTCTTTCTTCTTGTATACTTGGGCCTTTTTTGGAGGTGGGTGTGAATTTGCCAATATATGTAAGAACTCTATCATGTCTTCCATTCACTCCATAATATCTTCATGGGCAGACAATTATTTCTGGTATGGGAGAGCTGCATTTGGACATATATGTTGAACGCATTCGAAGGGAGTATAAGGTGCCAAGTCCCACACTTGTTAATAGCATTTGAACATCCTTATAACTGCAAATTGAAATGTCATCTGTTGTACGCCCCAAATAAAATGTCAATGCAGATTTTTTGTCGTTCTAGTTCCTCCTAATTTCTTTCTTGATTTGCCCTTGAGCAGGTTGATGCAACTGTTGGAAAGCCTCGTGTTAACTTCAGAGAGACTGTTACTCAACGTGCTGAATTTGATTATTTACACAAAAAGCAAACTGGAGGACAAGGTCAATATGGAAGGGTTACTGGGTAAGCGCTGAACATGCTTCCTTTAGTCCTTATAATTTGTTGCCTATATAACACCCGAAACGTCTTATGTATATGCTGCTTTTTAGTATGTCAATCCTCTGGATATTTCAGATTCAGAAGCATTAACTGGTAATTAATTTTTTCATACGGGAAATTCAGGGATTCCTACAATTTTTATGAACTGGTGGCAAATTGAGCCTCATCAAGGGCTAACAAATTACATTGTGCAATCCCTACACCATTCTTTTTTTATTCCTAAAGTTTGTAATATGGTTACATAGCTGGAGTGTTGTCAGATTTCGCATGTCCCATTTTTGATTTTTTTGAATCATATTTGCTTGGATTATGACATGAATTTTTTTTATTGCAGTTACATTGAACCGCTTCCACATGGGTCATCAACAAAGTTTGAATTTGAAAATATGATTGTAGGTCAAGCCATACCATCTAATTTTATTCCAGCGATCGAGAAGGGATTTAGAGAAGCTGCCAATTCGTAAGTACTAAACTATTTTAGTTTTCTTCAAGGAAAATGCATTATCATATGTTGTTGTGTATTTCCTTGTGTATTTTTCTTCTCACTCTCGCTCTCTCTTTTTCATTTTCATTTCTATTTTTACTGTGGATATCACTGTCCATTTTCATGTTTTATGATGGTGATAGGGTTGGTTCTTATTGGTCCTCATTGTTATCTTGACTACCACTATCATCATCCCCTGCTTGTATCAATTGTTGTTTGTACTCGTCTATTAGAAAATGAATGTGTCTGGTCAAACCGATATTATATTGGTTTGATTAGTTGTTATCTATAACATGAATCCTTTTGTGTGAATAGGGGTTCGTTAATAGGTCATCCAGTAGAAAATATTCGTATCGCTTTGACAGATGGTGCATCCCATGCCGTGGATTCTAGTGAACTTGCATTCAAGTTAGCTGCCATTTACGCATTTAGACAGGTACTTCTTACATCCCAAATCAATAGTGGAATAATATGTTTGATGAATTCCCAAATTGACCTGCACTCTCTCTCTCTCTCTCTCTCTCTCCTCTTGTTTGTTCTTGGGTTCCATTTTGACTGTGGAGGTTTTTCTTTCCTGTTTGTATGGGTCGGGGGTGGGGGTTGGTTCTACATCTATTATCATTTCTTTTATTGGCATATTTCCTCGTCGGAATTAACCTCTTTTACGAGGCTTCTAATATTGCCACTTTATGAAACAGTGCTATACCGCAGCGAGACCTGTTATTTTGGAACCT
Source organism: Vaccinium vitis-idaea (assembly GCA_963854785.1). Classification (NCBI taxonomy): domain Eukaryota; kingdom Viridiplantae; phylum Streptophyta; class Magnoliopsida; order Ericales; family Ericaceae; genus Vaccinium; species Vaccinium vitis-idaea. The sequence goes on along the minus strand of OY978223.1, from coordinate 4,303,589 downwards.
ATAATGCTAGTGGAACTGAAAGCACCAACAGAGTTTCAGGGCACTGTGACTGGTGATATTAACAAGTGGGTCTATTCGTTTATTTGCCATAACTATACGTTAGTTCTATCTATTCCTCAACTTTCTTAACTACAACTTCCATCTCTCATATAACAGGAGAAAAGGTGTGATTGTTGGGAATGACCAGGATGGAGATGACTCAGTAATCACTGCCCATGTATGCATGATTTTGTTCTTGCCTTTTACTTATCACAAAATTTATCATGCTTCCTATCACAATTTTTTTTCTATCAAGATGTCATTGAGCTAGTGTTTCTGAAAAGCAAAAAAAAAAAAACGGGTGCTTTCCAAAAACTTACAAGAAATCAAGTTTTCGATAATTGTTCTGGTATTTTTAATCGAAATGCGGCAAAACGAAGTTGGTTATTTGGGATTAGCTGCAAATATGTGTTTCTACATTGCATGTAGTTTATGAAGAATCATTTCTTGGATTTTCAGGTGCCTCTCAATAATATGTTTGGGTATTCGACATCTCTTCGTTCTATGACACAGGTGAAGCATAATCTACATACAAATGGAAAATTCTATATATCTCGCTTAACTTGCAATCAAGATGTGATGGATGTATCTTGTTAATTCTGCAGGGTAAGGGTGAGTTCACAATGGAATACAAAGAACATTCAGCAGTTTCTCAAGATGTACAGATGCAACTCGTGAACAATCACAAGGCCACCAAGGCAGCCGAATAGCCCAGGTTTTTTTTGGGTAAATTATAGCCCAGGTTTTGTTTTATGAAGTGGGTCGCCCCGATGCAACCAGAGAGCAGTTTGCAAGGCAATCTGCAAATAATTAGGGTTTTGTTATGATCATTCTCCTATAGACTTAGATAGGTTCGCTTGTATCTCTTTTTTGTTACCATCATTCTTCCTGTATGAGGAGTATATACTGATAATGTGAGACCGAAAATTGGTCAGTAATTTTGAGAATCAGTAATTTTGAGAAGCCCAAATAATGTAATTTGAACATCTTTAGTATATGAGCAATGTTACAGGTACTTACTAATATACGAACTATTACACTAAATGTACACATGGCACTACCATTGGGTTGATCCGAAGCTCTGAGTTGTACATTCCATTGGGTTTTGTTTTTTCTTCTTAACAATTGGGAGCCAATGGTACATCTCACTGGTTTTGAGCTACTTTTATTCCGAACCGCTCAAGCACTTTTTCCAGATATTGCTGCTGAGTTAGGTGAACGGTGGTGCTCTTCATCCTATCCCGAGTTATCTCCATTCCTAAAATCTCTTTTTTTGGACGTACTGTGAGCCACTGTATTTTTTATCCTCTAAGCACACGTGAACCTTTTTGTAATGTTGGTTGCACACTTGGTTTTTAAAGAATACTACTATTATGAAAATTGAATGAGTTATCACTCAAAACACATTCTATATAAAGTTTGGGACTCATGGTTTTACAAATTTTAAATGAGGCTACACTTGACGGATTTGAAACTTGATTGCATGTAACGGGGAATCACTCAAAACACATTCTATATAGTTGCTACGGTGGGGTTTGATGATTTTCTTACTATTATAGTACGTACTGAGCGTTAGGATATTGAAAATTATTTCGGTTTGTCGCTATTAAGGATATTTTTGCATTGAAAAAATTTAGCACAATACATACGCATTTATCGAAAATAAAAATTTAAAATAGTATGATAATGTCCAATATTAACTTTTGTGGAGCATTATCGATTAATACAGATGAATATTTTAGCTGATATAAATACAGTTTTAAACTATAGGATTTGCTTGATTTTCAAATCCTTGATTGTAGATTTGTAGCTGTTTATTTTTTATCTTCTTTTCTTTTGCTAACATTGAAAGCAAATCTGTAATTTTTTAAAATTAAAGCAAAAACTGTACGAAATCTGATAAAAGTAGAGGGAAAATGACATAATTCTTTAAAAGGCTCTATTTGGAACTTATTTAAAGTGAGGGAAGAGAAGGGAAAATATTTAAGGGAAAAAATGGGAGAAAAAGAGGGGGGAAATTTTACTATTTCTAAACTCTATTAAGCAGTTTTCTCTCCTCTTTTCTCTCCAACCAAACAAGGGAAGTGAAAATTTTTAAACTCTCTCTCCTTTTCCCTTCCTTTCCCCATTTTCCAAACAAAGCCTAGGAGAGATTTTTTTAACAGACAAAACTATGGCATGGGGTAATTGCAATTTTTACAACTTTTAGAACTCCAAGGGAAATAGACAAAAACTTCAGGGGATGCCAATGTGAGTTACCAAGAATAAAAAGCGATGGAAAAAGTGAAACATAAATAGCGCCCAAAACCCTCTACCCTGACACAAGTGGCGGGAAGCGAAATCTTACCACCGTCCTCTCACAGTCTCTCTCTCTCTCTACAGCTTGAATTCGGTACGTTAATGCATGTACAATAACTAGATTGCTGGTTCAGATTCTCATGTTTATACACGGATCCATATATTTTGATGCATATTTCTGTCTTTCAATTGAAATGTATAGCTTATCTACGATTGATTGGTGGGTCATACCTTTCTAGAGAAGCCCTTGATTTTTCTTTATTCTGCACATTCTGAACTGGGTTGTGAGTTTACCTTTCTTTTGGGTGCTGGAATTTCGGCGGCGGACGCGTGTTGTTCTACAGCGATAACAATTTTTGTGTTCCCTATATCTTTATTGCTACTTGCTAGTTCTAAGTTTTTGTGTATATACAGGGAGTTTTTTCCACACAGTAAACATGTATGCTTTTTTGAAGAAGTTTTTCATCCAAGGCAGGGGCCAATCTTATAGAACTTTTCTTAACTAATCTGAACTACAATTAAAGAGAATAATTTAAGTTGCTCAGGGCCCGGGCACCTCCTTCCGTCCACCCCTGGTTGTCAAAGAAATATGAAGATCGTCAAGTATATGTGACAAAATGGGGCTGTCCACGTCTAAGCTTTTCTATTTTAATGGGTATTGGGTTTGGTTCAGTGGAGGATTCCGTCTCTCCAGGTCTCGAGTAGTGAAAATCTCAACCGTGTCTCAACAATCGAACAGAAAATCACAGCTTTATGATTAAGCGTAGTGGCATGTAGCTAAATAAGTGGTGATATCTCCGTTACCAGTTCCAAAATTTCTGGGGTTTTTATTAATTCTCGATTCAAGTAAGGTATTCATATTACTATTTGTGAAAACTGTACATGAGGATTTCACGTCCCAATGTTCACTGGAACTTATGGGGCTATGGCCCATTATACACAATGTTATACTAGATTAGTACCTTTTGTGCTCGATACTCAGACTAGATGGATTATCTTGAAAGTAGTCGATTTCTGAAAAGAAGTATGCTCTTGTGAAGTCAGGCATGTGGGAGTGTGGCACCATAGACTTCAAGTGGAACCCCAATTTTATCCTGGTTGGGGCTGTGGGAAGAAACTTCGTCTATTCACCTTTTTGTAGCGTGTTACCATTTGCTCTAAAATACGACAGTTACATGAATATAATGGCCTAGCCGAAACTTAAGTGTCCTTTCCATCTATTAAACAAAACAAAGGAACTGTTTAATTTTGTTTTTTCCCCCCAATATATTGTTTGCGTATATCCTGCTGTTCTGAAGTTAGCACCTGGATATTTAATGTACTGCAGTAACCAGCTAAGACCATACTTTAGGGTCATCTTCTTGTTATGTCAACAACATAAACTTGTCTACACCTGTTAAGTATATCACATGTTGAAAAACTAGTTGCCTAAGTTTGGAGGCTTGGAAACTTTAAGCAGCTAGTACATGGTATTAATCTAGGCTGCTGGACCCTAGTGGCACAAATTCCATGAAGTGATTCCAGAAACCTACTAGAAGGTGTGGGGGCGGGTGTTTAAAGATGCATGAGTCATGTTATTAATGTGTTTACCCTGTGTTACTTCCGTTCCCCACTTTACTATAGGCTCAGGATCGTGGAAATGCAGCAATATTTGGTTACATTTTTTCTTCTTAAATCTCAAGTTATATAAAGTCTTCCTACAGGATGGCAACTGCTGAAGATTTCTCTCAATTTGACATTTCTACTGAGGTGCATACTGGACCTCACTTGCATGTATATTTTCTGATTTTGCTGGGTAAACTCTATCTTTTAATTTGGTTACTTATTCTTGCTACAGGAAAAGGATAGGCTAGTTGCAGAAGTGATCAGATATGTCCTTTTCAAAACCCAGCAGAATTCAGGGTGCCCAATCAAAAGAGATGAGCTTACTCAACTGGTTACCAAAAATCACAGACAGAGGGCTCTCCCTGGTTATGTGATCAATGTGGCTAGAGAAAAGCTGTTAAACACGTTTGGATATGAAATGAGGGAGCTCCAACGATCTCGTTCTTCGACAAATCAGGGTCGCGCTTCACAACAGAGTGAGAAAATGTTACCATTACCTCTTGACGAAAAAAATGCTAGCATAATTTTTTTTTACTTGCTTTGTTAACGTGCTAACCGCCCTTCCAAGTTCTAACCCCCCCTTCCAAATGCAGCCGTTAATGACAGAGGCCTAGGAAGTTCCCTTGTCCTCAAGTCCTCTGACAAACCGACCCTAGCAAAAAGTACTTTTGGGTTTGGTTGGCACGTAGAACTTCAAGTGTGTTGTCTTACTTCTGTTAAATCAAAGTGCTATTGTGTATCTGCTATGCTCATGTAGCTGGATTGGGTCTCAGGAGCAAATGCGGATTGGTCTGGTTCAAATTTGTTGCTTAAATCAGAATTCATCTAGCTTTTAGGTTACACATCTATAGCATATACTACATCGTTAATTTGCTGGTTGTAAAAGTCTCTTGATTGGAGTTTTGAGCATGCGAACAAATAAAATAGCCTTGAAAGTCCTTTCGTACAATTTGCACCTATGTTAACCAGGTCTGGCAACTTTGTTGTTTTTTTCTAAGCATATTAGCTACCTAAGGATACTCCATTGATAGGTTGCCTTCGGCCATTTGCTTCCCAATGGCGCCGTAACTTGTTCTAAATGACAGAACCCAGAACAAACTTATCGGAATGTGTATTACAAACATTTCTGATCAAATTTCACATAGAGAGACGTGATCACCAACATTTTTGGAAATTGCGTAGACATTATTCTGGTGGTTAATTTTCTGTCTTGACTTTGACTGCAGTTTCTACATTTTTCTTTTGCAGGTGCTCTTGATTCAAAATCATACGTTATTATAAGTCAGCTACCTGCTGATGTGTACAAGAAATATATTGAAGATGCTAATTCGTCCCATCTGACTGGATTTACTTTTGTTGTTATAAGTATTGTATATCTTGCTGGAGGCAAAATCACTGAAGGTATGCTTTGTAAGAGATTCAGCCATCGTAACATTTGAATCACTCTTTTCTTTTCGTTTTTTGTACATTGGAGGCTGTAGCCTGGGGGAGGAGGATCTTGCCTATGGTAAGACTCAACCTCCTAGGGAGGAACACTGATTCTTGAATGCAAGAATAGATGGCACAGATCAGAGATATTGGACGTTTTCATCGTGTTCAACCTAGAACCATATCCTTGATGAAATCTTAGAATTTGTAAATATCGTTTAAAATGAAAATTCGCACTGAACCTATCAACGAGGTACTCCAGCAAATTGTGTGTTTTAGATTGTAACACCGGCCTATTTAGGTTGTTGCTGACTCAAAATTGGAACATAAATTTCCAAGGGCTGAGCTTTATGTCATCTTAATTTTTCTCTCATGTTAATCTAACATCATGAAGACTCTTCTTGTTCCGTGGGCTATTGCAGAAAATCTATGGCATCATTTGAGGCGGCTGGGGTTGTCTGAAAATGATGAATGCCATCCTGCCCTTGGAAACATCAAGCAGGCTCTGGAGGCACTTGTCCAACAAAGGTTACACACTTATAATTTCCAAATTGGGTGGACTTCTCTTAATAGTGGTTTTTTTTAAGGAATTCCTCATCTAAATAGAACTGTGCCACTTATCCTACTCTTGTATTGTTAGATATCTGCAGAAGGAAAAATCTAATGGCCCTGAAGGAAACACTCTTATTTATGAGCTTGCGGAGAGAGCTTTAGATGGACCCATTAGTGAGAGAATCAAAGAATACATCTCACAGGTACTTATATTAATTTAGAGGTCAATCCATTGGCAGCTGTAACTTGGTATCTAGTGCATCAAGTGTGAATTGGATTCCCGGATGCAAGTGTTGTCCTGACTCTTCCTTAATCTCTGGTGAAGAAAGCGACGGGAATATTGAGACTATTGAAGATTGTTGGAGATTTACAGCCCCTTTGGATTGTGAGAAAGGGTGTGATAGGAGAGGGCAAGGAGCCAACCAAAATGTAATCTTTTGGTACATTTCTCGCCAAGTCACTCAAATCCATATGAGTGTTTTGGTGAGAAACTCTCAATAATTTTTTTCTTCTTTTTCCTACCAGATCACTGAATCCAAAGGGCTATAATGACTATTAGTTTATGGTTATTCTGATGCCTAGTTGGTTCAATATTGTCTGAACAAACTTTGTGACGGCAGGTTGTGCAGAAAGATGTTGCTCCTGCAGACGCGGATTAATTTCCTGTTTCTAACTTATTGAAGGTATTATTTCTCAGTTTTAGTTTGTTGACAACTTAAAGCAATATCATAAGTCGACTTTCCATTGTCTCACTAGATGAAATGCTTACTCTCTTTTCTACATATATGTTGAAACTGGTTCTTGTTACTTGGTTGAAGGTACATATATTTTGGGATCTTCACTCTCTGAGTATACCGTGCAGAAATGGCGGAGGATACTGCTCAACATGCCCGAGCCCGGAGATTTTGGTAGGATTATCTTAGTGGTGATTAAGGATGTATTTTGCAATCAGAGTGTTGAAGAATTTGATTGTTCATGTGTATGGATAAATTTGACAATAACATGCCACTGCGTGGCTTTTCTTAACTGGTGACATGCCATGGCGTGTGTTGTCTTGGCCGGTGAGGTGCTATGCTTGCCTGGATTGTAGCTCGTATTGTGTGCCTTTGATGTGCTTCCGCATCTGCGCTTTCTCATCAATTTGTACAGCTTCTCATGTGGTGGCTAGCTCATGCGGTAGAGCTCTTAGATGCCCCACACTGCATCTCGGGATGGAGTCTCATTTCCCCCTTCCCATGTAATAGATTAAGAATGACGAATGAAAAAAAAAAATACCATTAACATAATCTTCAAAAATTCAACTTCCTTTGAGGCTAGTCCATGTAGAGTTTTTTCTCTGACTTTAATTAGGACATTCGCTAGTGAACGGTGAGATTGGAATCTCAAGATTAATTGAGATGCACGTAAGCTGACTCAGACTAGGGGCGGAGCGGGGGTTGGCACTAGCCATCCCTGGGTCCCATTTCCCACCAAAAAAATCCGCTGATTTTGCTTCAAAACCTCCACCAATTTTAATGGCTATTGTTTGATTATTCTTAATAGATAATTAAGCTATGAAAACATGAATTGTTTGGATAGATTAAACTTAGAATACGTATATTTTATTTGGTACTAAATGCTCTCTCCGTCTCCAAAAATTTTTTTGGTTGCAAATGATAACGTAAAAAATTGCATCTTGGTTTAGAAAATTTCAAATTTTTTGTTTTTGTTTTTGTTTTTGAGATACAAGATATCAACGAGTTCTTATTAATGTTTAAAAAAAAACTTGAATTTGTTCAAATAAAAGCATATTCTTTTTATTCTCCGGGTTTACCAAGGAGTGTTGCGCAACCCCGTGGTGTGCGGTCTTTGTCGGCGCCGCACCGGCATTGTTCCGATGATCGGAGACATTGTCTCGTCGGAACACAAATAGTAACTTTTAAAAAAAATGAGTTCAATAACTTTCATCCAGTGTTTCTAATAAGTTATTTGCGTTGCGATAGTCACTTTAACGATACGATGTACCATCAAGCATGGGGATGATATGAAAACGAACTGGGTCGGCCGTTCTGTTTTAGCAACTGTATATATAAAAGCAGCTGTATCTCATCATCCACCCCTATCATTATCCCCTCGAATCTCGTCATCCTTCTATCTTCTCGATCTTCTCACCCTCTCTCTCTCTCTCTCTCTATCCATTCTATATATACAATGACGCAACACCCTCCAACACAAACTCTCTCTCACTACAACAATGGCGAAAGATCCAGTCAGGGTTCTCGTCACCGGCGCCGCTGGTAATCTCTCTGCACAATTCACATCTTTTCACAGACGCATGCATATGCATATTGAAAGGGGCATCCCAATTGCCTCTGTTTATGCTTAATAATATTCTTTTCCGAGAGAAGAAGACACTTTTACCATCCATTTAACTAAATACCATTCACTATAGTATTACTATTACATGCTTTTCTTTGAATACAAGAGAGTTAGGCTTCAGTTGCGTACAGTTCTTGTCTTGGAATGCCAGTTAAGTGTTTGTATGTGATTGCTTGGATTCTCTGTTTACTTGATCACCAGGTGTTTGCATAAATGTTGAAACCGATCTTAGTAATTTGTCAGAGAGATCGTATTTTGTTTGTTATTTGGGAAAGAAAGTAATGGAGAATTTGGAATTGGTTGAGAAGGTGGTTGTTGTTTTGGGTTGTCTGTATCTGTCGAGGAAAATCATCAATCATATATGGAGCCTCACGAATGTAGAAAAGGAGGCTGTTACAGTTCTAGTGACTGGTGCTGCAGGCATGTTCATTCAATTTTTATGCTGGGTTAAGTTATTACGTAGCATAAACCTCTTTTTTTGCATTATTTCGATTTTTGTTTCTTGATGATTAAATATTTCATTATGAGGTATGAATGATAGGCTTATGAATATCTAGTACTAGCCTGAGGTGAAGCGAGGGGTGCCGTGGCTTTAGGCCCGTAAATTTAAACAAAAAAAAGGGCCCATTTTCCACAGAATAAATTATATAATATATATTATGTATTCCAAGTTTCAACATAATGTGATAGCTGGCGCTTGCGGTTTGTACTTTGTAGCTTCACCCATAAGCTTGATGACCTTGGTTCAATTCCTTGCGGCTCCTCTTGGCCACATTTTTTCTCTCAACTTTCCATTGGATTTTGTGTAGATAAAGTAAAACTCTTCCACCACTTGTATTAAAATTTGGAAATGCTCTAGCCTCTAATAGTAGTTGATGTTATTCAAGTGGGTTCAAATCTTTTACATACCACACATGTTATGATAAGTTTTTTTTTTATTTTTTATAGTTAAAATCTTATTCATCAATAAATAATTGTTGACAACAAACAAACCAAAATAAATGTTTTGTTGTTAAATATAGTATTCTTACAAGAGAAAAGTTTGATTGGGTAGAAAAAACACATAGTATAAGCGGTTCTTCATTATGATTGATTCAGTTTTTTCTAATTGTGTAAAATATTTTCAAAGTTCATTTTAGTTAAATTAAGAAATACCATGTTTAATCTTTTTACCTTATTATAGCCACTTATATTGAATTTTTTAAACGAAAACCTAGGGCCCGTTTTTTTTTTTTTTTGCTTTAAGCCTTCATAATGTTAGGGCCGGCTCTGTGAATATCCCAAACTTTATAGTTTGCAATTCTTTTTATTTATGCAATTTTAGTATGATGTGACATTTTGGCTCATGTTCCAAGGCGTGTGAGATGTAGGTATCTTTAATTTGCTTTGAGCTTTTCAAACCTATTTAGGGCTTCTTTGGGGGAAAAAACCGAAGTGGTTTATTTTTTTGTCCTTATTCAAAAAAAATTCGCATTTGTTAGTTTTGCGTTGATTTTTTGTGGTTTATCGGTTCGTCAGAAATGTAAAAATTATACAAGTAGGTGAACATTAGTCAAATTTATGTAGTACAGTCTAAGTTTTTACTTCGATAGTTAAAAATAATTGAATTGTAGGGCTTATTGTTAAACAGTTTCAAGCAAAAAATTAGTTCATTTCCATTTCGGTAAGTATTTGATTGGATAACACGTGTGTTGCGTTAGAATTTGGTTCAGATTTTAGACAAAAAAAATAACGATTTAATCATTTACGAGAATACAATTGATATGATTTTTGAGGAATGATTAAAAGATTATGGCTTATAAAATAAACGGGTCCGATCATTAAAGTGGGACGTGGTAAGAATTCTAAATAAAGTAGGTAAATGATGATCCTTTTTTTGAGTGAGTGAACAAGACATCCTCGGGTGTTTGTGTGATTGAAGAATTGTTTAAACAATGATAATCGTTTGGTTCAAGATCAACTAAAACGAAAATAAATAAAATAAAAAATGACAGTGTGGGCACATGCCCACACTTGTCTCACCGTGCAAATCTGATCTCATTAATTGTCAACTTATATTTTGTTGGACTTGGTATTATTGCTTCTTCTACAGTTTGAAATGATTTACGAGGAGATAAGTCATAATTGTTACTACAAACTTCTTCCACAGGACAAATAGGATATGCTCTTGTTCCAATGATTGCCAGAGGGGCTATGCTGGGTCCAGATCAGCCTGTCATTCTTCACATGCTTGATATTGAACCTGCTGCTGAGGCCTTGAAAGGGGTGAAAATGGAATTGGTTGATGCTGCCTTTCCTCTTCTTAGAGGTATGATTCTTCTTTGGATGTTAGCTCGACTAAGTTCCACTTTTAAACTTTGGATGACAGGATGTGTGGTTGAATAGGTGTTGTTGCGACTACGGATGCCGTAGAGGCTTGTAAAGATGTTAATATTGCCATCATGGTCGGTGGATTCCCCAGGAAGGAAGGGATGGAGAGGAAGGATGTGATGTCCAAAAATGTATCCATTTACAAGGCCCAAGCTTCAGCTTTGGAGCAGCATGCCTCTCCAAATTGCAAGGTGAGATGGGTTGGTTGCAAAGTAGTGCTAGTGATGAAGTTGATTATTCTATATTATGGGTACTTTTTTTTTCTCAAAACGCCTTTGAATCAGGAGGTGCTCTCTTGTGCTGTAGTAAATGCATTAATCTCCGTTGAGTTTATCTTAGGCTTTGATATTGACTATAAACTTGACTTATGATCTTATGCCCAACTATTTGATATGTAGCTCTCTCTTCTGTCCATTGCTTCCAAAGCCTTAGGAGTTAGGTCATTTGATGTAGTTATTTCTTCCCTTTTTGTCTTAAGTTGCAAAGCGTATCCCTCTTTCATTCTAGCATGTGAAAAATCCCAAAACATGTTCTCTGTTGCCCCAAAATACTAAAATCATTTATTGTTAAGTGGGCATCTTTTGCATCGGTAATTTTTTTTGCCTTTTGTACTTCTGCATATTAACCCTGTTAGCAAAAATCCATCTGTTGTGTTTAAACGGTTCTTGGTGATTCCTGTACAGGTACTAGTGGTTGCCAACCCGGCCAACACCAATGCACTCATCCTGAAAGAATTTGCCCCTTCAATACCAGAGAAAAATATCACATGCCTTACAAGGCTTGACCACAACAGAGCCCTAGGCCAAATATCAGAGAGGCTTCATGTTCATGTTAGTGACGTAAAGAATGTGATCATCTGGGGAAATCATTCTTCAACTCAATATCCTGACGTCAATCATGCAACTGTAAGCACCAACACCGGACGAAAATCTGTCAGAGAACTAGTTGGTGACGACAATTGGTACTTCTCATATCCTATCCTGCTTGTTGAAATTTTGCAAATAATTCTTCAGTGCACAAGTATCTCCGAGGATTTGGTACACGATCTATTGTTTTTAATCATCTGATAGCAAACAAATCTTGTTTTTCCACCTTGGCATCCATTTAACTGCTAGATTTGGTTTACTAAGAGCACCCAATTTCTGTTTTTCTCAGGCTAAATACAGAGTTCATTGCCACTGTGCAACAGCGTGGTGCAGCTATCATCAAAGCACGAAAGCTATCTAGTGCATTATCTGCTGCAAGTTCTGCTTGTGATCATATACGTGATTGGGTTCTTGGGACTCCCAATGTTAGAGTTTCTTCACTCATAACTCGATGTGGCAAATTGATTGCTATTTCTATCTCTACAGTATACTATTGTCTGCATCTGCTTCTTCTTTTCTTTATTCAGGGAACATGGGTTTCGATGGGAGTGTATTCTGATGGGTCTTATGGAATCCAACCTGGTCTTATTTACTCTTTCCCTGTTACTTGCGAGAAAGGAGAATGGAAGATTGTACAGGGTAAGTTTGAGTTACTAATGAAATGGGTGTTTTCAATTGTCGGAAGGAAGAGAACATACCAAAGTCGAAAACAACATAAAATTTTACCTTTCACAGAAACCAACTGCACCAACAAAGAAGATAAAAGTTTAAAGCAAAATAAAAGGACATCAACCAACATCTTTTGCAAATCTACACCATCTTTTATGCCAAAGAAGCTTTCTTATGTAAGAAACCCTGTGGAGGGTATATTTTACTCATACTTTGCAGGGTATATTTTATTCACACTTGGATATGGCAACTAGTAATTTTGTTAGGAGCAAGGTTCTAAAAGACGTCGGTCCCAGGTCAGTCGGCTCCAACTAGCGACTTTTGACCGACTAATCGCCGACTTCTCTTTAGGCGGCCGACTAGTCGGGTTTCGATCAAGTCGGGGGACCTCCGACTAGCAACTTTGGGCCGACTAGTCGGTCGACTTGACCGATTTTTAGAACACTGGTTGGGGGTCAGATATAATATAGAAATGGAAGTGTTCAGATTTCCTAGTAATGCAGTTGTGGGGGGTAAGGTTATTGATACTTGTTGGAATGGCAGGGCTCAAGATTGATGAGTTTTCAAGGAGAAAGTTGGATGCCACTGCAAATGAGCTTATTGAGGAGAAGTCATTGGCCTACTCATGCCTCAACTGATTTCTTTGAAAGAAAGATAGCAGAGGGATAATCAATAATTTCACTATGTTGTCTTTCAGAAGCTTAGTTGCCAGTCTCAGCCATTTTATGTGATTAATAAACCTCCCTCCTGCTGATGTTATTTCTGTGCTCTTTGTTTGTTCTAATTAGCTTTTTTATTTATTTATTTTTATTTTCTTTCATAAAAACAAGATTCTTATGGTCTTGACATACAAAGAAAACCCAAAGCATTGACTAGAAACTGCAAAAAAATAAATAAATAAAAGGACCAAAATGCCCGAACCTTTTCACAAAATTCTGTATTTGTCTAACCAAAACATTCTATCTTAGTAATTACAATTTCCTTGTTTATGAAGTCTTTTGTTCTCTCCTTTTCGCTCTCCCCTTCCTCACCAAACATAATTATACCCTACAGCCCTTTTCTCTTCTTTGCCACCAAATCAAACATTAATCTTACAACATTAATCTTACAAGCTGTTTCTTTTCAGTTCTTGTCATTGGTACTAAAACTACACTATTGAACCAAAATCAAGAATGGAAGAAAAAGTGAACAAGGAAAGGAAAAGTGGAAATAAACAATAGTTTCAATATAGTTATTTTTGTATTTTCGCTTTTTCTCTCTCGCATTACTATTTTTCTCTTTTGTTCTTTATCTTTTCCCAAGATTCTAAGAACATCCTTCGCTTACATATGCATGGTATTTAGCTCTCTACCATTGGAAGACCTCAATTAATTAGATCTTTTAATCGCTACAAAACTCAAAGAAAAAAATATTCACAAAATATGTTTTGGCCCCAATAAAATGAACTTTTTCAAGGGGAACGAAGAAAATGGGAAATGATGCAGATATGGTTGCATGTCATTACTTGGAGAGGCTTGATAGAAAAGTGGCAAAATCGGCGCATTGGTCCGAGGGTCCTATGGTTGATCCTAAACGGCCTAATGAACAAAGCCTATGATCTATAAACCTTAGTAGCTCGAAGCGGGAGCGGGGGCGGGGGAGCGGATGATCATAGAGCCGTCGGGAGTGTGTAGGAAAATTATATATATATTTTTAATAGTTTTAATTTCAATAAATTAAATAATGAATTTTTTCATGTAGGGGTAAAATTGAATTTTTTTTTAACTTTCAGGGGTAAAATTGAATTTTTTTTAACTTTCAGGGGTAAAATTGATTTTTTTAAAACTTTCAGGGGTAAAATTGAATTTTTAAAAACTTTCAGGGGTAAAAGTGAATTTTTAAAACTTTTAGGGGTAAACTTGAATTTGTTTAAAACTTTAATGGGTAAATTTATAATTACTCAGAAATGTAGGGCAAAAACTATAATTTAGCATGTATCTACACTCAGTCTGCATCACCAGTCGTCATTTACAACTTTGAAGCCCTAAAAATCAGATCTGACAAGATCACGCTGCTGCTCGCTGCTGCTTGAAGCAGGTATGTCGTCTCTCTCTCTCTCTCTCCTCCTCCTCTTCCTCCTCCTCCTCCGTCGTTCCCATCTTCCTTTGGAGCGCGATCCCGTCTCATGGGTACGCATTTCCATGGCGTTTCCGAGCGAGAAACGCGGAATCGCGTTTCTCGGGGAGGAGCATTGCCATGTGAGGCGTTTCCTGCAACTAAGCTGTAAACCCATTTCGGCCTAATTCCTTAGTTTGGGTCTTTGAATCATTAGATTTTTTTTCTTTTAAAAAATAATTGAACTGCTAATTACTCGGTCAATACAGCTCCGTTTTGATCTAGGTTTTTGGCAGTAGTTATCTTTTTTTATTCTAGTTTTTAGATTTGAGCCTAACTCAAATCTGCTCAAATCTTTCCAGTTTTGGTAATTTTTGCAATTTTCTTTATTTTATGCTTAGTCGGCAAAATTGAGTATTGAGAGAGTTTCTCTAAATTCTAGTTGGCGATCTTCATTGTTCATCTTTTCCTATATGTCTCCCTGCCTCAGGCAAGTTCTTGGAGTAGTACTTCCCTAAACGTAAAGAAGAAATAAGAACATTTGAAGTATTGGGCTCAGAGCAGACTTATTTGGGATCGGCCCATTTTCTAAAACTATATGACTTGGGATGGGCTTGGATCCACTTGACGAATAAATATGATCTGTATCCTTTTTATATACTCCGCATGAAGCCCATGAACTGAAGTGTCAAAGCTGAACAAATGCAACTCGGTTGATTTGCTTCCAGTCGTCTCTCTCTCCTCTCTCAACTGGGTTTCTCAGTATCGGCAGTGATCGCCTTGTGAAAAGTATTCCGGTAAGTTCTCAAGCAATCTGTCTTTAAGATTGTTTCTTTTTCCTTCGTATGTCGGTATGAGCGTTTGTAATTGCTGTCAGCGACTTCCACATGTTCGATAAATTGCCCCAAAGACCTGTACGTACATTATTATGGTGTCTGTTTATACTTTGGTATGAGTTCATGTGCGCATATATCTAAGTCTTGATTCTTATTTCGTCGTGTTGGGTATCCTTGGAATATGTTTATTGTCTCTATCTGGAAACTTGAAAAGCTTCTCCATTAATGGCTTCCGCAATTTATGGATCTTTCGGTTGTAATTTTTAGGTGATATATATGAAGATACTCAAAAGATATGACACTATAAGCAAAATTCGCAGAGCAATAAACTGATTCCTACTGAATTGAAACATGTGAATAACTATAGAGGACATATGTAGCAAAATAGAGGCACATCATTATGGGAATATTCCGCAGGAAAAGGAAAGAAAAGGGGGTGTGGCTTATGAACAACTTTATGTACATATTAGTGCATTAAGTCGTTTAGTGGACATTGTAATATGCTTACTGTAGGAGAATACATGTGCAATCTGTCGAACTTTGTTAGACTACTCCATCTGAGACTTACAACTGGTTCAACGTGATACGTAATACCTTATTTCTGTGGCTATGCAGTTGTAACTTGAAAATGAATCAAATGGATGATTTTATGAAGCAATTCCAAGAAAATTTAATTGAGATTGAAATTGATGCTGAAAATCTTCTACTGGCCAGACACCAGGTAATGAAGTGCAGATATACAATACAACAATGTGAATTCATTTTCTGTTTAAAAGTAGTACTAAATTGTGACATTAACTCTGAATGCAGTTGGTTGAAAATGATAGAGTTAGGAACGGGAATCGGGAAGTGCTTACAGCTCTAAGGAAGAGGGCTCGGACAACCAAAACCAGTGTCCCTTCGCCTTTTGAGTCAATAATGAAGGAGATTGAAGGGTCCACGTCAAGGGCCCTGGTTAAGGAGGTGTGCTCAACATGTGGCAACCATGACTCAATGGAGAAAACATGGATGATGTTCCCTGGAACTGATCTCTTTGCTAGGATTCCATTTCACGCAGCTCATACCATTTTGGATAAAGGTTTCCTTTTGGTCCACTTTCTCTTGAATTTTTTTCGTGCATGAATGTAAAATGATGTACAAAATACTACTTATCGGCCTGATAGAGGCAGTATATGAATGCTCAATTGAAAGTTTGGGAGAAGCTCTAGCATTAATAGAGTTTAAGATTGGAAGGATCTAAGCTTAAACCGTATGGTATGACTATTACCTTTGCAAAGCTAGAAAGAAAGCTCAAGAGATATCAAAAAATTAGGTGGTTTCAAATTTCTCAGGTCTCGGGTTGATGATTTGTAGACAGTTAGGTATTGATAACCATTTTCTGTTATAGATAGAGATTGATAAACATGTTTTGTCATTGATTTTAAGCAAAATAGATAAACATGGAAGGTTGCATGGTGTAATTGACACATTTACTGGAATGATTGAAAATTTAGGAGACAATCTGAGGCCAGCGGCTTTGTGAGGCAAAAATCTAGGTAATTATGGAGCTACATGCTTAAAAATTGAGCATCGTATTGGAACTACATGCTCATAAAACTGAGCAGTGTTGAAACAGAAGGATACAACAAGCCTTGGAAATGAATGAATTCTGGAGATTATATAAGTAGCTTTTTGTTGGCAATAAGATCATAGGAAATTGATTGAGGTGGTTTGAGTTTGAGCATGTCCAAGAGCAAAATATCTTCAGTATTAAAGGGAAGATGGCAGTAACCTAGGAATTGATGGTGACCATAATGGCGTGGATTGAGATAGTAAGGAATAAACTTTTCATTAGTTCAATCTATTAGGTTGTTAACCACCAACTCATCTAAAAGCTTAAGCTAGTAGAGAGAGACGGCAACTTTATTATTTATATTCTCAACACGCCCCATCACGTGTAGCTAGACTCTCCTTCATAAGCGAGCTAAACACGTGTAAATTTTAATCATTAGGTTGGCAGTGAGGTTCGAACACATGATTAAGCTATTAGAGAAAGGTGGCAACTTTATTATTTTTTTCGACACAATCGAACTTTCAGCTGAAATTTCTCTTGTCATGTTGGGCTTGATGTTCATAGTTTAGGCTCAAAGTTTGTTAGTACTTCGTAGTTTATGGCATGAAGGCATGAAGTGTAGTTTGACTTGACTTTGTCTACTAGTACCCACAACATGATACCAGTACCCACAACTCATGTAACGAAAACAGGGGCAATGAATCCACCCTTGGGTGGGCGGGGTCAGCTAAGCCATGAACATCAACTTGGTGAAATTTTCCACGAGACATAATCTTAAGTCGAAATTTTGTTGGTCAATTACTTGACTACAATTTAAAGGTATTGCCCTCATGTATTGAGCCTCATCCTCATTCCAGATTGACTGTAAGTTTTGCTCTTATTGGTAGCTGGCAGAACTCGAAATTTATTAGCTTTTATGCTGTCCTGCTTGCTGTAGTTCATATTAGGTAAGAGGATGGAGAAACTTTGGAAGATGTAGAAGACAACAAAGTTGGCGTCATGTAGCTGCATTGCAGAATTGTTTTTTGTTGAGGGTGGAGGTAAAGGAGACACGGAGTGTTCGGCATGTGTTGTTGCCGGAGTTGTGTGGAGCTGGAGGTTGGGTGGATGTCTCTAGGAAATTTTGGGCTTTCTGTGGTTGGAAGAGGTCAGGAGGATTGGTTGACGGTCGTTCATTCAAGGATGTGGCCAACATCAGTTGGTGGCCAGTGAATACAGTGGTGGTAGAGGAAATTGGAAGGAGGCGTAGGGGGTGCGATGTGGAAGTTAGGGTGGATTCAACAGAATCCAACATGAATTTTTTGGGGAGATGTCTGGTGGGTAGATTGGAGGATGATTCTGCTGCTCAGCCAGCAACCATGGTTTTGCAGCGCTGGATTTATAGAAATTGGAAGGTCTCAGCTGGAGTCCAAGTTTCTGAAATGGGGGGGGGGGGGGGGGGGGGGGGTCTTTTTTGTTCATGTTCCCTTCGTTTGAGGAAGCTCAGCGTGTTTTGAAAGGAAAATGGAGTTTCGAAGGTAGGAGCTTGGATTTGGAATGGTGGTCGCCCGTTGGAAATTGCGTAAAAAAGGGGGATAAAATTTCTGAAGTGTGGATAAGGATTTTAGGACTCCCTTTGCATATGTGGGATATCGAAGTGTTTAGAGCTATTGGGAATGTTTGTGGTGAGTTCTTAAGGGTGGATATTGAGACTAGTCAGAAAACACACTTTTGGTGGGCTAGAATTGCTGTTCGAGCAGTTCCGATGGAGATTCCGATGTCGGTGAAGATTGCGTTGGGGGGGTGGATTTTCTCTTTGCATGTTTGGGTGGAGTCGGGGCCGAGAGTGGTGTTTCAACCTTGTCTGAAAGTGATTGAGGGAGGAAATGGTGGTTCTGCTCCAGGTGTGGGATCCTACGGGGATAAGAACTATTCAAGTTTAAATATCAAGTCTGGAGGAGGAGCTCGTTCATATAGGCTGACACATTTTCCAAATTATAAAGCTGAAATTGGGAGAAGTCTTGGGCCTAAACGGGTAACGAGACAAAAGGAGAGGAATATGGGACAATGGAGTGGGAAGGGCAGTAAGGGTTCAGCCCATTGGAATTATTCTAGGAATGAGACAGATGCCAAATGGGCCTTCTTATTTAAAAGGCCCATGAAGTCCAGACTTGTGGAATTAAATAATAGAAAGTGGGTCAGAAGAGAGGATCCGGGTGGGGGAACAAGTTATAACAGAGATTCGCCTAATGATGTGGGTGGAACTTTCAGACAATCGACTGATGTAGAAGGTCGGAGCGCCGAGAAATTGATGGATGATAGTGAGGTATGTGTTATTTCTGATCGGTCTACTCAGTCGTTTACTTCTTCTTTTTCGTTCTTGGATGAAGGGGTTTCGTGTCCGATTTCTAATAGAGGGTCGGTGTTGGATGATTCTTTGTTGGATGATCTGGGGAAGTTTAGAATGGAGCAGGTTAGTAAGGGTGAGTGTGTGAGGAGTTTGGAGGGGGAAAGGTGTGAAGGAGGTAATGATTTTTTGGGATCTGGGTTTGAAGACGGGGGCATAGGTAGGGCATTGAGGGGATGTTACACCGAGAGTGAGGAAGGGGCTGCGGTATCGACGGGTTTGGAAATGGTGGCTTATTCTAGAGAGGATGAGAGTGAGAGTTTGAGGCCGGGCTGTCAGCTTGATGAAGAGATGGTTAGGCATCTGGGATGGGTGCAAGATATTGTGGATGATGGGCTGATAGGCAGTTCTGATTTGCCTACTCCGTTGGCAATTAGGGAGCCAGATTTGTTGTGGGATGATGGAGATAAGTTGACAAGTGGGATGCCTCAAGAAGAAGTCTCAAAATGGGTGTTGAAAAGGGTCAGTGGCTTTGGGAAATTCTTGGGGGTTTCGTTCGATGGTTACGAGGACAGAACGATGAAATTATTTGCAGATATAGAAGAAAAATGGAGGAAAGGCACGACGTCGGATATTAAAAGAGGGGGGAATAAAACCAGCAAAGGGGAGAGGGAGTTGAAGAGGTTACAGTGTTCCATCAATTATGAGGGGAGTAAAAGGGGTGGGGAGAAGTGCAACGGAGATGTAGTGAAGGTCAATCTCTTACCTATCTATGAAGATTAAAATTATTAGTTGGAATGTGCTGGGTTTGAATGCGAAGGAAAAGAAGGTGATAGTTAAATCGCTTCTTAAGGAATGGAAGGCAGATGTTGTTTGTCTTCAGGAGACTAAATTAAGTGAAGTGTCTAGGGAGGGGGCGAAGGAGATTTGGGGGAATAGGTGGGTGGAGTGGGTTCATCTGGACGCGGTAGGGGCAGCTGGGGGGGTATGGGTTTTGTGGGATAGTAGGGTGGTGGAAAAGATTGAGGAGGAGTATGGTTTGTTTACAGGTGTGTATGGCCCGGTGATTGATCGTCATAGGGGAGATTTATGGGATGAACTCTCGGCAATGGCGTATAGATGGGATGCTCCATGGTGTGTGGGGGGTGATTTTAATGTTGTTCGGTTCCCATATGAGAGATTGGGATGCAATGTAGTTTCTCGTAACATGAGGAGATTTTCAGATTTCATCAATGAGTTGGGGTTGGTTGATCCGCCTCTCAGTGGAAGTAACTTTACGTGGTTTGGAGATCAGGGAAATAGGTGCATGTCTCGCATTGATCGGTTCTTGTTTTCTACTTCTTGGGAAGAGCATTTTTCGAATGTGGCTCAGTTCTCTTTGCCAAGGCCTATATCGGATCATACACCTATTTTGTTGGATAGTGGAGGTATCTGAAATGGTCGCACGCCGTTTAGATTTGAGAATATGTGGCTGTTGACCGAGGGTTCCACGGAGAGGGTGGGGGAATTGTGGAAGAGTTATTCGGTGATGGGGAAGTCAAGCTTTATACTTGCTAAAAAGTAAAAAATGTTGAAAAGGGATTTACGCAAATGGAACTCGGAGACCTTTGGGAGGTTGGAGGTCCAAAAAGCCAAAGTTGTTGATGTTATTCGACATTGGGACTTGGAGGAACAAGCAAGAGCTCTAAGGGAAGAGGAAAGGTTTTTGCGAGATAATGCTAAAGAAGAGTTCGGTAAGATTGCAAAGTTTGAAGAGATTAGTTGGAGACAAAAGTCCAGGAATTTATGGCTAAAAGAGGGGGATAGGAATACTCGTTTTTTTCATAGAATGGCCAATTGTAATCGGAGAAACAACTTTATTGGGAAGATCAAAATAGGTGATAGAGTTCTGACCAAGGATGAGGAGATTAGTAGTGGGATTGCTGACTTCTATGAAGGTTTTTTAGGGAGGAGGAGATGTTTCGTCCTTGTGTAGATGGTACAGAATTTGATAGCATTTCTGGGGAGGATGCATCTTGGTTGGAAAGGCCATTTGATGAAGCAGAGGTGGTGGCAGCTCTTAAGGCTTTGAATGGAGACAAGGCACCAGGACCGGATGGTATGTTGTTGGCTTTTTTTCAACAGTGTTGGGGAGTCGTGAGAGAGGAAGTTATGGGTATGTTTCATCACTTTTGGAGGTTTGGGGAGTTTGAAAAGAGTTTAAATGCCTCTTTTGTGGCGCTAATTCCAAAAAAGGGAGGGGCAGAGGACATCCGGGATTTCAGACCTATCAGTTTACTTGGGGGATCTTATAAGCTGTTGGCTAAAGTTTTGGCGATTCGCTTGAAAACTGTAGTAGGGAAGGTTGTTTCGGAATCTCAAAATGCTTTTGTTGAAGGTAGGCAAATTTTAGACGCGGTACTAGTTGCTAATGAGTGTGTGGATGCCAGAATGAAAAGTGGCATTCCGGGAATTATATGCAAGTTGGATATAGAGAAGGCGTATGATCATGTTAATTGGGATTTCTTGTCCTATATTATGCAACGGATGGGTTTTGGAGAGGTTTGGAGGAAATGGATATACTTCTGCATTTCTTCTGCTAGAATGTCTGTTTTAGTTAATGGTACTCCAGCAGGTTTCTTCCATTCTTCTAGAGGCCTACGTCAGGGTGACCCGATTTCACCGCTCCTTTTTATAATGGTCATGGAGGTGTTTAGTAGGTTGATCCGGAATGCCGTGCAAGGTGGGTTTTTACAAGGTTTTGAGGTTGGAAGGGAGAATGGAATGGGGCTGATGGTTTCCCATATCTTATATGCCGATGATACTCTTGTGTTTGGCAGTGCGGATCCAACACAAGTGGGCTACCTTCGGTGTGTTCTTTTGTGTTTTGAGGTTGTGTCTGGCCTTAAAGTAAACTTGGGAAAATCAGAGATGATTCCAGTAGGAGCGGTTGATGATATGAATGGTTTGGCTCAATTATTGGGTTGCAAAGTTGCGAGGCTACCGACCATGTACTTGGGTTTGCCATTGGGTTCTTCCTTTAAATCCAAGGCAGTTTGGGATTCAGTTGTGGTTAGATTTCAGAAAAGATTAGCGGGTTGGAAGCGTCATTATATTTCAAAAGGAGGTAGACTTACGTTAATCAAAAGTACTTTGTCAAGTTTACCTACGTATTTCATGTCTCTGTTTGTTATCCCGGTTTCGGTTGTAAAGAGGCTTGAGAAAATACAAAGAGACTTTCTATGGGGAGGAGTGGGAGAGGAGTTTAAATACCATCTTATTGATTGGGATACGGTATGTACTCCCATTAGAGAGGGAGGGTTGGGAGTGAGGAGGCTTAAGTTATTTAATCAAGCTCTGCTGGGAAAATGGCTTTGGAGATTTGCGTGTGAAAGGGACAAATGGTGGAGGAGGGTGATTGTAGCTAAGTATGGTAGTGGGTGGGGAGGATGGTCCTCCCTTTCGGTGAGATTGCCGCATGGAGTGGCGCTTTGGAGGGGTATTATGAATGGATGGGAGATATTTGTACAGTTCACTCAGTTGAGGGTTGGCAATGGAAGAAGGGTGAAGTTTTGGGAGCATGTTTGGTGTGGGGATGAGAGTTTGCGGGACGCTTTCCCAAGCATCTATCATTTGGCTTGTGACAGGGAAGCTTCCGTTTCTGAGTATCGACAGATTGTCGAAGGAAATATAGTTTGGGATATCCGCTTACGGAGGGAAGTGCTTGATCGGGAGATGGAGACTTTGATGGATTTGTTTTCTAGGGTGTATGGTTCCCACAGGATCGGAGAAGGGGAGGATGAGATTTGTTGGAAGCTCTCCAAGAAGAGAGATTTTCAGGTGAAGTCTTATTATCAAGCTTTATGTGGGGGTGGTGGATCTGTCTTTCCATGGAAAGCTATTTGGAAGACGAAGGCCCCTGTAAAGGTGGGTTTTTTTGTTTGGTGTGCGGCCCAGGGAAAGATTCTTACTATAGATAATTTGATCCGTAGGCGGGTTATCATTGTTAATTGGTGTTGTATGTGTAAGAGGGATGCAGAGACAATTGATCACCTTCTCATTCATTGCCCACTGGCAGGGGAGTTATGGACAGCGGTGTTGTCTTGGTTTGGTATTCAGTGGGTAATGTCAAGAAATGTCATGGAACTTCTTATTGCTTGGAGAGGTGGAAGAGTGGGTATGAGAAGGAAGTGTGTTTGGAACATGATTCCTCTCTGTGTGATGTGGATAATCTGGTGAGAGAGAAATCAGAGATGTTTTGAAGGAGTAGAGAAACCCTTGTTCAGAATCATTAGTTTTTTGGTGAATAGTTTGTATAGTTGGGACAAGAGAGATTGTTATCCTTCTCTTGACCAATTTTTTGACTGGTTTGAGCTTTTACTTCCACGTGGTGGCGTATAGGGCCTTTTTGTCAGTGGCCTCCTTTTCTTTTTTTTTGTAATTGGGCAGCATCCCTTATGCTTTTTAATATAATTAATTACTTATCAAAAAAAAAAAATTACTCGTAGAAAATAGTAAACGAGGATGTCCAGCAAATGCATAATAGGGTTTATGATACTTCTGAAAGAAATCAAATGGTATCACTTTCTAGTGAGCATGCCTTCACTTCCAAAAGGGTTTTCCATGTACACTAATGGTGAGAAGAGTAGATTGTTATCACTGTAGAGAAAATATACTAAAGGATTAGTAGCTTACGAATGCTTAACATCTTTTGATTCCAAACAATTTCTGATTCCTTTATCTAGATTGCTTAAGTTCGCAGTTTTGTCACGTGAGAAGTTGAACGTTGCGACATTTGTTGTTATGTGATTCACTTTTCGATCAGTTTATTATGAACTTAAAGCTTAACTTCAACGTTGTCGAAGTACATTAAATTCTTTCGTTTTTCTTGTATGTTGGGTGCTTAAATATTGATGATTCAGATCAAGAACAACTCGATGTGGATGCGAAGGTTCTACAAAGTTATGTGAAGGAGAAATCCTTTACGATTTCAGAAAAAGGTGCTCTTTCTGACAAGATCAGTCCGGGTGTTCTCAGATCTATTGTGACCTTGACAGACAAACCAAAGTAGGTTGTATATTTTGAGGTAATAGTCAAGGTCTTCAGTTGTCATTGTAAAATTAAACATGTCCTCAAACAGGGTGGATTTTCTTCCTCTTCACTACCCCTTGTGACTGTCTGTGGATGAATTACTATTCCCATCTGGGAGGACATATGAAACTGTAACTGCTCTCTTTCTCATGCCATTTCATTTGTAACACATGTTCAAAGTTTGAGAAAAGGAATATCTAATTTATTGTGCAATTTCTATTCAGAGAATGTCAGCTCTGCAGCCTTTATGTTTTGATCATGATTTTGTGTGAGGAATTTGCCAAGGGAAAGGATTATACTAAGGAAATCAAACAAGTATAGATCCCTTAAAGTAATAATCTTCGTATATTTACTTTTTACTTCCCGTGGTCCTCCGTAATTGTACAGAAATCCAAAATCCATACGCATACTGAAGGATCAATTTGCAGCATTTCTACTTGCATCTTGGGATTAACAATAATGCAAACATGAAGCGCACACATCTCTCTCTCTCTCTCTCTCATTTTTATCAATTTTTTTTTTTTTTTTTGGTGGGGGGAAGGATTTCCGGGATTTTGGACTTTCTTTCCTATTAGTGATTAGCATGTACCCTCCGCAAAAATGTTTTCTATAACCGTTCTGAGTGTTACTTGCATATTAACCTTCTTTTGGATTAGCACTTTTAGAAAGTAAAGAAGAATGTGTGCTTTGTGTAGTATTCTTAGGGATCCATTGCAAAGTTTGTATTTCTGAGAATTCAATCCATACTTTTGCAGCCCCATAGTATACGTGTTTTATTGGTTATACCATGGGCTGTATTTTTGTGACTAGAGTATCCTAAACATACATATAATTCCACGGCGACGGGCTGTACTTTTGTGGCTAGAATATCCTAAATGTACATAGAATTCCACTGTGACAGCTACATCGAAACACATGATTCATGAAGTACATTTATTAAACCCTGTCCTTACGGTAACGTTCTGTGGAGGTGCTGCCTCCGGCTCAACATATCTGACAACTGGTTCCGTGACCACAAATAATAAGCCTTAGGTTTGTTGTTCTTCTCCTTTTCTTTCCTTAATTTTCTCCTTTCCTGCTCATACATTTTACCAGAAGGATAATCACAAGTTCATGTACCATGTTAGATTCAGACTTCCTTTATGAGTTTTGGAGTTTAGCGGTTGCCAAATGGCTGGTAGAGAATTTGTAATTCCTTTCTCTTCTTGTTTCCTTGTGGTCCCACCTTATTTGCAACTCACATGTGTGAAACGGTTTAGCTAGACTTTTCAATGAATTTTTGTCCTTATTTGAGCTAGACTTGATACATGCATCTGATGTAGTAACAAATGACAAAATGGGATGCTGAAAACTTCCTGAATGTGCTTGTTGGTTTTCTTGATTCTGAATAAGTGTGATATCACTTGAATTCCGTGCCCTCTTAAAGCTTGTTGGTTTTCTTGATTCTGAATAAGTGATATATCACATATCACTTGAATTCTGTTTCCCTTTTTGGATTTAAAAGACTATTGATGGGGAGCTATTTGGTTTGTGTGTCACCAAGCCTTTACTTTGAGAGCATGTTCATCTGTTTCCATTTTCAGGTAGAGGTGTTTGAGGAATTCCCAATTCAGTAAGGGGACCAAGCGTGTAGGCTTTCTAGAGACACTGACTAAGGAAGCTTCAGGGAAATGGGGAGATTCTCTAGGAAGGTAAGCCTCATCTGTGAAAAAGTTAAATATTAGGAAGTTTCATCGTGATCGCTTAAACCTAGCCTGGTATTTTTCTCTGTAAACTGCAATGTTTGAACTTGTTCACATAAGTGTACGTCTCATCGGCAATTCCTATAATTTTTTAGTGTCACTGGAAGCCTAGCGCCTATTGTATCGCTATCAAACAAAAAGGCTAACTCACCCTAAAAGGCTAGCTAAAATGTCCCGTTTTGGGTTCGGGTTCGTTGCCCCTAATTTTACACCCAAGACGCATTTTTCGGACTTTGTGACACGGGACTCGATACATGGTAACGCCGTTGAAAGTGGTTAAATGTGACTATAGTTGGAACGTGAGAGTTATTGAGATGTTGACAAGGCATGGAAAATAGCTTTCATAATGCAAAAATGTCCTTTGGCTTGTTCTGCTATTTTTGTGGAAGTTAGATATCATGATGAAATGGAGGACAATTTTGTGCCCTACTGGCATGGCCAACATTAGAATCTGTAAAATACAGATGATTGAGGTCCAGGGGAAATGCTTCATGATTTGAAATGATGCATGTGTGGTTGCTCATAACTGTAATTTGTTGCATTATTATGAGATGTTGACATTGCATTGAAAATAGGCTCTATAATGCAGAAATGTTCTTGGCTTGTTCTTCTATTATGGTTGAAGTTCAGTTTCATGGGGGAAACAGTACGGCTATTTTCGAGAGGGAGATATTCCTACTCTGGGATGTATTTCGATCTTTGGATTTGTGAAGGGATTGGTGGAGGGAAAATAAGAAGACAGGGATTTTCCCTTATCTCTACACAAATCAGTTCTCAAATCCACGATCTGAGAGAGGTTTTTGGGGTAAGAGAGATGAGAGTAATATTGAGAAAATTTATTGGAAACCGTGAAGAGAGAGGAAAGTTCCAAGAACCCCAAATGAACACTAATGTTTTCAAAGATTAAAATGGTTACAAATAGGTGTGGATGAGCCGAGTCAAACAAAGACAGAGTTTAAAATATTAACGCGCTTCAAAATATGCTCCATATTCGAACCTCCTCCCCCGAAGCTCGAAAACCCTCTGACCTAATCGCCATGCGAGCTAGGAGATGGGCTACGAAATTTCCGTGTCGGCAAACATGGGAACACTTGTAGACTGCCACACCCTCAAGGAGCTTTTTAGCATCTGCAAGTCGGCACTCTTATTTTTAGAAAAATCTTCAGATTCTGTGTTTAAAGTGTTTACAACAGATAAGAGAGTCTCCCTAGCATGAAGAGCGCACCAAGAGCTTCAATGTGATCCACCTCCAAAATGGCATAAAATTTTTGGATACGCTATGCAAGAAGGGATCCAGGGATCTGTAGTGCGGCACTTGAGCCGTTGATCTCGGCAAAATGATCCATTTAGGTTGTTAAAAGTCAAAATGTGAGAACATATACAGCAAAGAGGTGTTACATTAGTAAGCCAAAATTGCTGGCGAAAATAAAATGCAATTCTATGTTGTCAATTTTGGCATCAGCTTCATCTTTGCCGAATCTGCCATATCTTCCAGGTTTCATGGATTTGCTCGGCAAGGGTTTATCGTAGCAGATGCAATACGGGGTGTAGAGTGCCTCAATGTGCTAGTGAAGGTTGCCAAACACGTGCACCAAAACTCAAGTTAATCGGACATTGAAATCTAGACGATTAAGATAGATTTGTCTTAGGGTACATTGTTGGAACTATGCACACCATCCATTTTCAAATAACTAATGTTGTCTGACCAATGAACAAATGATTAGTCTCTCCTATTCATTCTGCAAACACATACCAACTGGCAACCTTTCATTTGTTCTGATAGGCCATGCCCTACAGGATTTGTCCTCTCCTCTACCTAAAATTTTGGTACAGTGGTGGTTATTTTTTTCCCTCTTGTGGTAGTTCATTTCTCTGGGTAATTTGCCAGGTGTAGTCTCACTCTTTATCCTTCCTTGATTGAAATAAGACAGATTTTACTCCCAAAATTGGTAGATAACTTGTCATGGAAATTTTGTTCCAACATGAATGGAATGGGGCATGCTTAAATGATCGCATTTTCAGTAATTGAATGTAATAATTTGCATTTGGATTGAATATTGGATGATTAACGAATCTTATGAAAGCGAGATAACAGACTTAGCGAAGTTTTGTCAATTTATATCCGATGAATGATCAACCACAAATTTTTTTTTTTTTTGTTATTCGTCATACCGAATCTATTACATGAGGAGAAGGAGGAATGAGACTCGATCCCGAAATGCAGTGTGGGGCATCCAAGAACTCTACCGCATGAGCCAGCTACCACTTGCAATCAACCACAAACTTCGGACTCTCACTTTTGTGGTTGAAGTGATATTGGTCCAATTTCGTAAAGTGGATGTTGTGAATGTACAGCTTTGAGAGATTGGTCTAGTGGTCAACACAGGACTTATGGGCTTTGTTATTTCCTAAGGCTTCAAATTCAAAATATTCAGGTGTTATCAACTTCTTTAGGCCCACTTGTAAGAGTGTAAATAAGATGAGTCTCCTTAACGAACCGAGCAAAAGTAATTTACTTAACGAGCCTATATAAAAAGGTGAGTTTTACTGAGCTCGTTTACTAATCGAGTTTAAAACTCGAGCTCAAATCGATCATAAATGAGCCGGGCCGAGTCAAGCGAAGCCACTAGCTGCTCAATTGCAGCCGGAGTAACTTGAAAATGATACTCACTCTGTACTAATTTTTTGTAGATATTTTGTTGGAGAAATTTTATTGAGCTAATGTGAATGCTCTTAATTCCAAGACGCCTTATTTATCCACCTCAATCGGTCCCACAGTCAATCATGACATAAAGCTAATGTTCAAATCTTGAAGATAGCATGTTTTTTTATTTTTTATTTAAGATAGCATGTTTAGAAATATGCACATTTTACAATTATCTTTCCTTTGGTTAACTGTTCCGGCCAGGCTTTGTTTGGTTCTCCTGCATGAAAATTTATTTTTCAAAATTTTCATTATTTCATTATTCGCCTTTTTCTGTGCTTAATAAATTTTATCAATTTTTAAACTTAATTTTTACTTTTTCATGTATGTTGTAAACCTCTTTTTAAAAAAAAAAGAAAAATTATGTAACATTATAGAAGTTCTTTATATCAGACTAAAAACGAAAAAGTACGTAATTTTATACACTTTTTTTTTTAATCGCAAAACTAACAATCAAACAAGAAAAACTGAAAACATGAGTTTCCTTAACCCACACACTCTCTCTTTTCTAGTTTTTCTCTCTCTAAATTATTCTTCCACATTTGCCTGACCAAGTCAACATTCCGTACATAGCAGAGTCAACGTCCGTGACAGCCTTTTCCCACCAAATCAAACCAGACGACTCTCTGATATTTATCAAAATCAAACAATACATACACAACCCAGATGGCCTATACATATAATGGAAAAATGTTAACCCCACTCTCCACCCATCGCGAAGTTATCTCTACTCGCTGCCTTCTTCGCTACATTGATACGACTTCGTTTGATGGTATTTACGTCATTTAATTAGTTTTACTAGTATTAGGGTGTGTTCTTCAACAGATTTTTGGGACATAAAATCTCACATTTTATGACACTCCAATCTCAACACGTAAAATGTAAAAGTGATTTTATGAGATTTTCTTAAAATCCTCCTAAAATCTATAGGAAAACTACTACAGTTTATTAGTTGAGAAAACAACTCCATTTTATCGCCCCTTTATAAAGTATTCATTTTATGAGATTTTCATGAAATGCACCTAAAATCTATAGGAGAACAACGTCTTACTCTCTCCATTCCTAAGTAACAGTCTATTCCCTTAGGGCATCTCCGGTAATGGAGTTAGTGACAGAAAATAGGTTAGACTTAGTCAATTAACTAACATTTTGTATTTTTTTGTCTTTAGTAGTGTAATTAGTGTATTGATATTAGGGTCAGAAATTACAAAACCATTAGCTGCCACTATAACTGTGCTAGTACAGTTAATTCATCTAAAGAGAGGAGAGAGAGAGAGTGTGTGAAAGTGTGGCAGGAAGTTGGCAGAAGGTGTATTGTTGGGAGGAGAGAGAGAGAAAAGGAGAATAGACACATCACACCGGTCCTGTATCAATACTTATGTGTTTATTTATATACTTTTTTACATTTTAACATCACCCTAACGACACCATTGCAACACTACTTATCTTAACAACACATTTTGTCATAACAACACAAAAATAGGACCACTTCTTACATTTTTGTGTCATATAACACCGCATTTGTGTCATAACCATTGGAGATGCCCTTAAGGGTTGGCAAGCCTGCCAACAATCATCCCAGCCCTCTATCTCTATAATTAATAGTTGAGATTCGCAGTTCTTTTTTTACCAATCAAAATAAATTCTTATCAGCAAGAATTCATCTGTGTGATATAAACCGTTGATTGTCAAGATAGACGATATCTCGACAATCTAGATGGATTGACAGGGCTACCGTCCCTCCCCGGGTTCAACACCACAAAGGAATAATAAAGAATTCCAGATGTCAACGAAAAGAAACGAGTAAAGCTCTGTTTGCGAGTATGCTTTGCATCTCTCTCGGATAAACTTGCCAAATACTACATCGTACGATGCGGATACGATTGTATCTTCTCCTGTCTTTTTGTTGGTTTTTTATCCAGGCACCCTTCGTTTTTGCTTTATTCACAAAATCTTCCCGTCTAAACTTCTTTTCTTTCACGTCCGTGGCCAAACACCCATATTTTCTTTAGTTGACCAAATGAAATATATAATATTCCCTCTGTCTCAAATTGTTATTTCTACTTTGGGAATTTAATTTTTTATGAATAGTACATAATTGTACTCAAAAAATGAATGAAATGCTAATTTTTCTTTGTTAACTATTTAAATTGACTATTTATTTTGGGACATCCAAAAAAAGAAATAAGGAGTAATAATTTGGGACGGAGAGAGTAAATAGAAAAGTAATTTTCACACCCCATTTCTTAATAAATGCACTCTATTTTTTCGTTTAGCAATGAATTTTTATGTGTAGTTTTGTCACTAAAAGACAAAAAAAATTGTGCATTTATAATTAAAGGGTGTGAAACTCATTACTCTTACTATTATCAATCAATCAATTAGTTTCTCTCTCTCTCTCTCTCTCTCTCTCTCTCTCTCTCTCTCTCGTGCTCTACCCTAAGTCACACCATGTGTGTGTGAGCGCAACGATGGGAGCACAAGCACGAGCATAAAAGCATATTTCGGCTTTGTTTGGTTTGGGTTTTGAAAGAGGTTTTTTGGGATAATGAGTAGAGAGAGATAGAAAGAAAATTTTATTATGGACCGTGTAGGGTGGATCTTGAAACCCAAACCGAACAAGGTGTTCAAAAAAACTCACAAACAGCTAGAATTTGTGAGGGTGAGGATTGAGAATGGAAACGAATGCCATTTTGAAGAATTGTGACTCAGGCTCTACCACACTGTAATGTGGATGTACGTGCAACCCGATTTCTTAGTTGTACATATGTATATGGATCTCGTATGCACACACTGTGTGAACAGGCATCGAACGACTTTAGACAAATTTGTGTCACAATATTTTGTATCCTCTCTATCTGTAAAATGCAACTAGACTTATTTGATAGTGATATCCCCAATCCCCATCATATTTTCTTTTGTGATACAATTGATTACTAGTTTGCTAGCTAGTAGCTAGCAGTAGTTACCGCCATATCATTTGCATGTACACCAGTCAACCACAAGGCGAATTAATTGGGTTTAGCTAAGAACAATGATAGGTACACACCCCCTCAACCACTCCCTACCACACCCTCTCTCACATGTGTGCTAGGGTCCACTGAGACCCACCTGGTGAGCCCCACCACACATGTGAGAGAGGGTGTGGTGGGGAGTGGTTGAGGGGGTGTGTACCTATCATTTTTGTTTAGCTAATTGTTTGGCCAGATAGGTTCACTTTCAAATTAGAGGTCAATGGATCTATTATTGCAAAATAAAGGCCTTGTTCGTTTAGGGTTTCAAGACCCGGTTTTTTCAATTATTATTTAATCATTATTCTTATTTTCAAATATTATTTTCATTTTTCTTTCTTTAACCCCTATTTTTAATTATTATATCTACTTCTCCTTCCAATCATTACCAAAATCCAAAACCCAAACCAAACACACCTAAAGATTTTCTCATATATATGAGATTCTTTGTTTACTCCTTTGTCCTATTAATGACTGTATTAGCTGAAGTTACGGAGTACTATTCTTTTTTTTGTCTTGTCTTAATAGGTAAGTGTACTTATCTACTTTAAAAAGATATTACTCCTATCAATATAGGCAATAGGCAACAGAGTAACTTTTCATGATAAATCTGCCAGATTTAGGGGGTGTTCCACTAACAAAAAATTATTTTTTCCAAACACCGAGACAGGTCATTCTCTCACAACACATCACATCACATAAAAAACCGTAAAAAATTAGTTTTTCCAAAAAACTAGGTTAGTGGAACACCCCCTTATTTTAGTTCATTTCTCACTGAGGTTATTTTGAGAGTTAAAGGTTGTTTCAAAAACTGATTTATCGCGTTTTACAATATAGAGTACATCATTTCTCTCACAATTCATGAACTAAAAAATGACAACTTAAGACAGTTCCTGACCTAAGTAAATTTCTGAAACAAACCCTTAGTACATCTATTCCATGTTGAACCCTTTTTAATGTTTCTACTAGAAGTTAGTTAACCTTGATGATTGAGAACGGCAAAACTCACATTGGGGGTATTTCCGTAAACACAAAAAAGTCTGGCCGGTTGATCGGAAGGGTTTTAGTGCTGTTTCCGGTCCACTTAATTCAGTGAGGGCTGTGTAGTTAAAATGTTGTAAAGCACGCGCAACCGTATCGCGTGCTAAATTTAGTCCGCACAACTGTTTGAATTCCTATCTATTGGCTCACACTCTCACGCGGTCAGCCCATAGTCGAGTGTGTGTAGTCACAACCGTAAAAGTACGAAAACACCCTTTCAAGTACTCCAATTTGTGTGGGAGGACACTGAATTACTCTTTTGCATTCAAAATAAAGAATTTAGTACTGGACCCTGCTAGGGGTACATATTATTTTGTACAGAAAACGCACAGAGGGTCCTCGGGGACCCACTGTTGGGTCACACACGAGTGATCTGAACCGTTCATTATTCTTAGAACATTTTTTCGAGTGTCCCCAAAAAATTTCAGCTCAATCGGACAGTTAGAAGTGCTTGAACCAAAGTCCCACCGTTTCAACCAAAAAAAAATTCGTTGAAACGGTGGGACTTTGGTTCAAGCACTTCTAACCGTCCGATTGAGCTGAAATTTTGTGGGGCCACTCGGAAAAATGTTCTAAGAATAATGAACGGTTCGGATCACTCGTGTGGAACCCAAAAGTGGGTCCCCGAGGGCCCTCTATACGTTTTCTGTACAAACTCGTTCTGTACGAGTAGGTTTATCCTTTAGTACTACTACTTTTGTTTGGTGCTTTTTAAGGTGACGGGAATCAACTTTGGAAAGTAGAATCCAATTTTCTTTCAATCGAATTACTCCGTATTATGTTAATTTTCCATATTACCAACAACTTGTCAAAAGGAATTGCTATTTCCATCCTAAAATGATTGTCTGATCTAAAGTATGAGAACTTGAACAAATTAAAAACACTTCTATCAAGAAAACAACAAACTTATCTTGATAAATTAAAAGAACCCGTTGTTATTTACTAACTAGCGGCAAACAATTTGATCTTTTGGGACAAATCGTATTATATTTAAGTTCTCGTTTTGAGGATTAGATATTTTATTGGACGGAAGTTGTATTATTC
The DNA here is from genome assembly GCA_963854785.1 of Vaccinium vitis-idaea. Lineage (NCBI taxonomy): Eukaryota > Viridiplantae > Streptophyta > Magnoliopsida > Ericales > Ericaceae > Vaccinium > Vaccinium vitis-idaea. Next base: position 4,269,984 of record OY978223.1, on the reverse strand, counting down.
AAAGTTTCTTTTTTCTTAATTTAACGAGGTTTCCTTTTGAATGTACACCCAAACATTTTAAAATTAGAACAATTATGGAGAAACAGGAAGAGTAGGAGACATGATAATAGGAAATTGTGAAGGAATATCTCATATTTATAGACATCATGGGCCAGTACTCAGGCGCCAAGTGGTCCCAAGAACATGATGACATGTGTCCAGCCCTTCCATACACCATAATTGCATGTGTGACATCACCACCATGAGGGTCATCGACGGGGTGCTCAGGCATGCTACTCCCCGTCGCGATGAACCCCTCTTCTTTTATAGCCATCAAATTCCACAACATCCCATACCATTCTCGTGAGGGCAAGGTCATGACTTATTCAATCATACCATTACATCGGCAAGCCTCAGAAAGCACCTCAGGTCCTGCCTTAATATCAAAGTAGACGGTCGTCTCGGCAATGTATTAACTGATCGGCCTCTCACGTTACAGCCCCTATATCTTTGGGCCGCACCAACCTGTTACTTGTGTCTTTGATCTTTCTTTCTGTTCAGGAAGCCCATGGTCCAATTTGTATAGTGAGCTTTGCGAGCTGAGGTGACATAAAGGCCCGTCCATTGCGAGAATCGCGCACCTATCAAGTGGCGTGAGATCATTCGTGTGACTCTGCCATGTGTCGCGTGGATATTCATGCCATGATCATTGCAGGGTTGGATGGTCAACTTTTGACCTAGTCAAATTTCTTTAAACGCTGACCTTACCCACTCGGGGTGAAATCGGTTCAATTCGGTCCTATTTTTGCAGTTTCTAGCATCGACCTGAACATTTCGGATTTGTGGAGAGTCAAACCGAAATTGGACCAAAATCAAGTAGTCGGTCCAGTTCGATTTTTATTTGTTTTCGATCGGTTTCATCCAATTTTTCAATTTGAGAAGCAAATACCATTGAATCAAATCACCACAACCAACATCGAATCAGATAAAAAGAAGAGCTGCAACATATGGATTGATGCTGAAGTGGTGATCAGTAAAGGAATCGAGCCTTAATTTGGTGTTGGCGCAAGAGAGAGAGAATGAAGATAGTTGAATGAAAAGATTAGGGCTACTGGGACAAGGGGTTAATGAGATGGAAAGTTGGGATGTTTTAACTTTTAAGGGGTGAAAAATATGAGTGGACTAGATCAATTTCACATATGTAAGCGTTCATATTTGATATTTGTTTGGTTCGAGTGAAAATCGAAAAAATTATTCTGAAAACCGAAAAATTAGTTTTTTCCATAACGTGAAACCGAACTGAACCGTTTCATCTTGAAAACCAAACCAAATAATTTTTTGAACCCTTTTTTTTTTTGGGACCGGTTCAACTTTCACCCCTTTCGGGCGTTCATAGAATGGGCAAAATGGTAAATTCAAAGGCAACATTTCTGAAAACCAAACACCTTTCTCACTGCAAATAAAGCCTGTCTACAAGTCCTTAAACTCATCCAGCACTCCAACCAATCACCACTTTTTTTTTTTGATCAGTAACCAATCACCACTTCACTTACCCTGAAAACAAAGAGAGAGAGAGAGAGAGAGAGAGAGTATGTACGGAAACATCGGCAAGAAAAAAGCAAAAACTCAGATAGAGGTGTCCTAAAAACACTTCGAAGAAGAAAAATGGAGAACAACAACAACTAGGGTTTCATTTTAGCTTTGGCTTTTATTAAAGGGTACGTACTTTCTTCCCACAGTCTAGTACTCCCCACCCCAGACAAAACCCCTCAAATCCCCGACATTTCCCATTTCCAAAACACCCCCACCCTCAAATCTTTGCAGCTTTTCAACCCCATCTTCTCTTTCTCTGTGTCTCTTCATATTTTTGTTCTGTTTTACTACTCCATAACTAGTACTCCTTGCTGCTTTACTGTACAGATCAAGGTGTATATGAACAAGCCACTCTGAACTCCGTCTCCAATTGAACTTTCAAATAGGCAATGCTGGAATACGAATGGGGCAACCCCCCTTCAACAGTCATGCTCACCGGCGACGATCCCGGTCCTGATTCCGACCACTCTCGCCAGATTTTCGATGATCACTACGCCGCCGCCCAAGCCCAAGCCTTCAACGACAACCTCCTCCTCAATCCATCATCCAGCTCCTCCTCCTTCACCCACTTCCATCAACCCATCACCCATTCAAACAATTACCAAACCCAACTTCAAGCCCAAACTCAGGCCCATCCTTACCAGTACTCCCTCCTCTACGACCCACGCGCCGCCTCCTACCCACCACCAGCTCACTCCCCTGCGGCTGCCATGCTGTCTCTAGACCCATCTGGGGGGTTTTTCACTGGCCCCAAGAGTGAACCGGGGGATGGCGGTGGTGGTGGTGTCGTTGAGTTCGGGTCTAGAATCGGGTTGAATTTGGGTGGGCGGACTTATTTCTCGTCGGCGGAGGATGATTTCGTCAACCGGCTTTACCGTCGGTCCAGGCCGGGTGAGACCGGTTCAGTTAACTCGCCTAGGTGCCAGGCGGAGGGGTGTAACGCGGATTTGACGCACTCCAAGCACTACCACCGCCGCCATAAGGTGTGCGAGTTCCACTCCAAGGCCGCCACTGTCGTCGCCGCTGGGTTGACTCAGCGATTCTGCCAACAGTGCAGCAGGTCATATCATTTTCCGGATTTACCTCAACACCCTTGCTTGCCTTCCCCTCTCAACACTGCCAATTTGATTTTTTTTTCCCCCTAAAAAATATGAATTTATTAATCAATGTAATAGTTACCAACACCAAAGCGTTTATTAATCACTTGCTTACATGATTTTACAGTGTCACTCATGCTCGGTTTCATGTGCGTAACAAGGGACCAGATGCCAAGCTTGCCGACTATTCGGCATCGTGTCTCAAGTCGTGCACACAATCGAACATGAGTGAAACGTCATGTAACACGGAATAACATACTTTCTCATCATTCACATCCCCTCATCATCCTATCGAACAATGCTCTGAATTCGTGGTATTTTGGACCTAATGATTGTTTGGGGTAACTGAGCAAAAAAAAAAAAAATGTTTGGGGTTGCCGTACTCATCATGTGGGGCAATCCCGAGGGCATTTCCGTCCTTTTCTTTTAGTTCCCTCTATAAGCTGCTGCTTAATTGTTCTACGTACTGTTTGGTTTTTGCTTCTTATGGAAGCCTTAACTATCAACTCAGCTACCAAAAGTGATTGTTTAGATTTTTAATAATTGACCTTCCTCTGGCTATCAATTGTACTGTCGCAATTTTTATTTTCAAGGGTAAAGAATGACCAACCGGGTCATTTTGCCCAAGTCTCGACTGTCGGAAGCCCGGAATCATTTGAAAAGTGATCCACCTAAACAAATTCGAAAATTCTGATTATAAAAATAAAACTTTGGGCATATACTAGGATTTTTTTTTTCATTAATGTAAGTTAGCAATATACTAGTTTTTTTTTTTCTCTCTAATTTTTGTTTTGGGTATTATCTATATGTAAAAGTGAAATTTGGTATATGTAATAGGTTCCATGTTCTGTTGGAGTTTGACAATGGGAAACGAAGCTGCCGGAAAAGGTTGGCCGATCACAACCGCCGGAGGCGGAAGTCTCATCAACCAAACAATCATGAAACCAAGTCCCACCTCGAAAATGCTCGTTCTTCACCTTCCGATAACCAAATTCCAAGTAAGCCTCGTCCGTACGACAAATTGTCACGGGCAGATGTTTTGGATTATTTTTGTATTCATTCAAAAAAAATTAGTTACGTTCATTTTTTATTTTTCTGATTTATCTTGTCGAGAAAAACTAATAATTCACGAAAAAACTGATACGAAACTAATGTTTTGTGTTTTTCATTTTTTTTTCTCTCTTTTTAGGGTCTCCAGCAGACTCGGGAGCTCACTCGTCTTCCTCGGTAACGGTGGCAATCTCACCGCCACGAATTTCATTGGATTGTTTCCGGCAAAGGTCATATCAGGCGGCCACGTCTTCATCCCCATCGACGAGCTCAGTGTTTTTCTCAAATGGGTGAAATTTCCAGCAGTTCGAAAACTAAATCCCAAGGTCCTTTTAATGGACAATGGTTGACTAGGATGACTTTTAGTGAAGATCAAGGAATAGTTGTTTAATTAACCCTCTAGCTCGCATTTCAATTTTCAAAAGTGGCTGTTGTACTTATGGACTCTTCACATTCCCAGAAATCGAATTCCTCCGCTTGCACTTTCAATTCTCATCCCCGACTACGTGGAGTTTCTCTTGCAAATTCTCTGAAGTCATTTTCAATTAGAATAGCGTGGCAGGTAGTATTTGTTTGTTGAAATATTTTTAGAATCACATGAACCCTAATGGCCAATTATATATGTCCATGGCAGTAATCTGTTAGACTGTTACATGATCTTTTTTCCTTGGATATCAATTCATACAAAGCATTTTTTTATTTTTTTTGTTATCTTTCACTCGTTCGCGATTTGGTTACGACGTACAAGTAAAAGGGTTCAAATAGCGCCTTTAATGCATCATAAGGAATAGGATAACTGGGTTAATTTTGACCCTCCGATACTCTCACATTAGTGAAGGATTTACTAAATTTGCAATATTTCATTGCTCAAAAATTTGCTCGTTCAGGTCTGTCTGCTATTTCCGGCAATTGTATTATTTTCTTTAGTGTGGGCGGGACAGGTAGGAGAGGCGAGGAAGGTTTGCGACTCGGGTCCATAATTTTTTGCCCCAAATGTTACCAAGTGTTACACTTGGTATGAAAAATAAACCCCTTATGTTAGTGTAATAATATTACAGATTGTCGCTAAAAATTCAAGAACCTAGAATGTAATCTACTTTATTATACGTTTTTTTAAAAAAAATTCTAGATTGATTTACTATTTAATTTATTTGCTCAAAAAATTATGTTGGAGTCCCAACTTTTATTAAAATTAGTCTCGGGTCTCCAAAATGTCAAGAAGAACCTTAGAGCATGTGTTCTTGATAGTATTTTCCACAAGATGCATTTGAATGAAATATGTTGAACTATGTTCGCCTCGGGCTCCCAAAATCATGTCCTCGACAGACCTGATCGAGTTTGTGTTCCTGATATTTTTGCACAGAAATGCATTGAATGAAATAGGTTAAAAAGGAAGATAAAAAGTGACCCATGTATGTAACGTGGAATCAGGGCTTGTAGTTAGTGAGTGAACTCACTAGACCCCCTGTTGTGAGTGATCATAAACCTCCGTTCGACAATTAACGGTTCAGATTATCTTATATATAAAATACAAGTATCTTACATGTAGAATAATTTCATTTAATCTAGTCTGTTGATTGCCGAACGGACGAACGTAATTATTTAATACAAGAGTGTAGTGAGTTTACTCACTACAAGTTCCCCATGTAACGTAGGGTAGGGAGAAAAGAGGGTATTCATTTCGTCTGGATTTGTTGGTTCACAAACATACTTTTTCAAGTCTGAAAATGTTTGTCTATTTTTAAAAGTCAAAGGATAAGTAGAAGAAAATTACTTTTGATGATGTGAATAACAAACACAAAAAAGTAATGAAAAAAAAAGTTGAAATCACCAAAACGGACCAACGTATTTTTCCTTGGGGAGGGAATATGCTGATGGAAGAAGAGGTCAAAAAAGTGAAGCTGTCTCCTTCTGGGAGGCTGTTTTTATGGTCCAACCAACTTATGCAGTTGTGGGTCCCTCGTTATGGGTTTGATCTTATGGTTCACGTCTCTCTTTTTCCCTCAGTTGTAGTAGTACGAGTTGATGCAGTTGTTGTGTTGATGAATCAGCCTTGTGATTCTCCAGCAATAATGCTGCAATAAAGTTTGGAAAATGTCATGTACCTCGAAAGGAAAAGCAATGGTTTAGATAAATATTTAAGTGAATCAGAATCACCGATTTTATAAGTTTTCTAGGCAGCTAGCATTACTTCTAAAGTTTAACCAAATTTTGATGCAACGATTTACATTTTAAATCTCAAAATATTATACCTTCTCGGCCATTAGGCAAAAATCAGTACATTATTAGAAGGCACAGGTTAAGGACTTTGATCACAAAGAGAAATTGGAAAAGAAAAAAAAAAAATTCATTAGGAGATTTTTAAAAATGAGGTTTAATTCTTCCAATTTTTTTGAAGAATTAAATCTCAAGTATCGTTGTCCGGGGGTTATGGTTTTGTGTGAGGAGGACAAGTTTAACTACAGTTATATGATATTCAGGATAGCTTAAATAGATCAAGTCATTCATACTTAGAGAGGCGGGGAAAAAGAGAGAGAGCAAACTCCATCGAAATTCCTTTTCATTTATTTTTTTCATTCAACAATTTCAACTATTTGTTCATAAATAATTTCATTGCCTTCCTTACATATATGCTTTAAATTTTGTGGTGATTAATTAGTATAGGTGATCATGTAATTGAACCTCATCGTACCTTAAATTTTCCAGCAATTTTTGTGGTTGAGGGCTAAGCTCCTAAAAAGTTGTTGTGGACGTAAACCGAATTCCCTCTACGTGCAAATGTCTACCAAAATTAACTAAATGTACATATATATACTCCACTGGATCCGGTTTCTGTAGAGTTATTAGAGAAGAGAGGGTGAAATTATAGGCCACAAAGATGTCACAAACTAGATTTATTTTTTTCATTTTCTCAACCAAATTAGGAAATTTCCTAAATTTTGACTCTCACTCTCCCCCTAACTTCTCTCTCTTCACTGACTCTACCTAAAAGAACCCTACCAAAACCAGATCCGTACTCCACTTTTGTGTGTAAAATGTATTTCTTAAATTCTTTCTTCATGTGATTTTCGAAATTAAGACTTTCGGTTGTGCAAAATTTAATTAAGAATCAATGAGTACTGTTAAAAGGGATGTTCTGTAGTCTTGCATAACAAGAATAACAAAAGAAAACGAGTTGATGTACAAAAGTTGGTGCGCAATGAATATTCCAGAATTGGACCCTCCTCTCAATTAAATCAGGGTTTTCAGTGATGAAACCCTCTCGATCGGTTAAAATCATGACTTCGCCCTTGATGGACATCTCGGAGAAACATATTCCATTTGTCTCAAAGGAAAATGATGAACATGACAATGATATGTATGTTTGTTTGCATTGATATGTAAATAATTGATGGCTCGTGTTTGATCACTACGTACGTAGCATGAACAATGAATATGCTTCATTATGGTTCTTCTTGTATGTTTGTGCGTTTGTGTGAGAGAAAAGGTTCCAATGCGTCTAATGATTGATGATTTGGTTGGAAAAGCCTCATTGCACCTTCCTGGAAATTTAGAGGTGGACCCTCCTCCCTACTGTTCCTTATTCTTTCGAGACCCTGCTATTATTTCGTTTGATGAGTAGGGTGAGGAAAGAGAAATGAAGGGTTCAGATTCACAATCATGCAAATCTGGATCCTTCATTTGTCTTTTTTTGGACATTTTCGGAGAAATTTTTCCTCTATCCTAACATTTTTTTATTTCGTTTTCCATGTTCCTCTTCTTTGTTATTTTTTGAGGAATTTCTTTCATTCCTACACGTCTCCAAATACTACTACAATTAAACTTGAAAGCCCTAAAAGTATGCTTCATAAGTTTTGGAATAAAAGTCAGCTTGACTAATTATTGAAATGATCTCTAAATTATGATCGAATATGTCATGTGACTGTCAATTAATCTGGATATGGTCAAAAGTAAGTGCGCCCCAAACTTCTCAATTAATCTCATTCTTGATATGATTAAAATTAAGTCATCTACGCTGAAATGAATGAGGGATGAGGGATAAGGACCTCTCTCCAAACAAACATATTAACGAAGAGAGCGAGAGAGGATTTTTAAATGCTTTCAAAGTTGTTGAGGAGGTAGTGGTAATTGAGTTCTAAATTTTCATTTTTATTTTGAGCAAAATAAAACATATTATATATATATCATTGATATCAAATAAAGTATAGCATGACACATCCATAGAAGCTAGTAATATCAACAAAATCAAAGAAAGACGTAACCAAGACCAAAACAAACAATCACACCAAGACCAAACCAACACTTTATCTCGAACCCTAACAATTCCTAAAACTAGCATTCAACGCCTATAGCAATACCCTCAACGCCGCGCACTCAGTCATAAAACTTGCAAGACAGGGTTAGGAACCAAGAAAAAATTATATCAAAATAATGCGCGACACTGAGGGGCACGAAAGATATAAGCTAAGGTCACCGTAACTTTCTTCAAACACAAGATCCTAGGAGATTTTTTATCATGTGGAGGAAGGGGAAGTTTGGGGCACACTTTTCGTTTCTTAGTCTGTAGTCCCAAGTGCATGCCGCAGGAGAAAATTTTCGATGCAAATAGGGTATAGTCCACGTGGTACTCTTGTACCACATTCGGACCATCCAATCAATGTATGGACGCGGAATCTTAACATGAGGGGACCAAATCAAATGTATTTATTACAATTAATAACAAAAAATCATCCATAACTACTATAACACAATTTTGAGGGAATCTGTCTTTATAATTTTTACAAACAAAATCTAATCTATAGTATAAATGATGGGTAATTGAGAATTTGCAGGAACCCCAGCCCCGATTGCATCCTCTTGGTCCGCCCCTGACTGTGGGGCTTGCACGATATTGGTACAAAGGGGAGTTAATGAACTCTGACTACTAACAAAAGTTATTCACCTTTACAACAAAAATTAAATGAGAAGAAATTGTTATGGCCTCGTGTAGGCTCATTAGTGTTGTGGTGATAAGTAGGAAACCAAATGATGAAATATTAGCTCAGGGACGGAGCAAGAATTTTTACGGAGGGGGACGGGGTTATATAATTTGATGAAATATATATATATATATATTTTCAATGCAATAGTAAGGTTTTCGAATTGTAGCAGGGGCAATTGCCCCTACTAGCCACCCTCTAGTTTCATCCTTGTATTAGCTTCATATTGTGCCAACGGACACAAAATTAAGCACCTTAA